>JAVRXN010000014.1:34342345-34942345 GCA_033556935.1 Timema podura
AAAGCCCCCAAGGAGGTTAATACTCACCGTTTTTGTTTCAGAATGCCTAGAAAGAAGCCCAAATATGTTCCTAAAAATAAAAGACGCCAATGGGGTGAAGAGGACATGGCAAAAGCAATCCTTGCCGTTAGGGAAAAAAAGATGGGCACCCTTAAAGCATCTAAAACTTTCAACGTACCTCGTGGTACATTGCGCGATCTTAGCAAAAAGGTTGACGTATTACCTTCTAAATTAGTGACAGCTAAGATAGGAAGGAAGCCAATACTAGGAGATGAACTCGAAAAACAACTTGTTGATTATTTACTTCATATGGAAGCAAAGTTTTATGGGTTTACCCTAGGGGACCTTCGACGTATGGCATTCCAACTTGCGACTAAAAACGGCGTTAATCACCCTTTCAAGCAAGGTCAAGCAGGCCGCGCTTGGGTTGATCTCTTCCTAGAGCGTCACAAAGATACGCTGTCTCTACGTAAACCATGTGGGACTTCTTTTTCTCGCGCCTTAGGCTTCAATAAAGAAAATGTTGGTGCTTTTTTCCAATTATTAGAAGAGGCCTACCTTAAACACAAGTACCCAGCTGATCGAATATACAATGTGGATGAAACCGGCCTGACCATTGTACAGAGTAAAATTCCGCAAGTAATTGGAAGGAAAGGTAAACGTCAAATTGCTGCCCTCACATCTGCAGAGCGAGGAGCGACGGTCACAGTGATAGCATGCATGAGTGCCTCTGGGCATTATGTTCCACCTTTCATTATATTTCCCAGAAAGAACATGACTGACCAACTAATGAGAGGGGCTCCCCCAGGCTCGGTTGGAGTTGCACACCCATCAGGTTGGGTTCAAACCAACATTTTTACCGAATGGTTCCAGCATTTTGTAGAAAAAGTGAACCCATCTGAGGCCTCTCCAGTTCTCCTAATCTTAGATGGACACTACAGCCATGTTCGTAATGTTGATGTGATTGAATTGGCACGAAGAAATCATGTGACAGTTGTGTGTCATTGCCACCACACTGCTCGCACAAGCTTCAGCCTCTGGACAAAACCTTCATGGGACCCCTGAAGACACACTACAGTGAAGAAATAAGACAGAGGCTTCTTCATTCAGACAGGCCGTTGTCTCCATATGACGTGATGGAGCTCTTTGGAAAAGCTTATTTAAAAGTACAAACAGGAGAGATAGCCATGAATGGTTTCAGCAAAACAGGCATTTTCCCAATGAATAAAAACCTTTTCACCGACGCCGATTTTCTGGCTTCAGCACAGGAATCGGTGAAATCCTGCAGTCCTCAGGCGACGCCACATGAAAATAATCAAGTGAAATCTTCCTCTGACAACCAACTTCCTGCATCTAAGTCACGTGAGTCGTTGCTTGCGGATCATCCTGTTAGTCCTACCGAGGATCCTCAACCCAGCACTTCAAGCGGTCTGAAACATGTCAGTCCGTATGAGATCGTCCCTGTGCCATCAAAAAAACGAAAAGTGAGCAACAGAGGCCGCAAGGCTGTAGGTGCTTGCGTGATCACTGGAACCCCTTACAAAGAAGCCCTTGTTAAATCATTAAAAGATTCTGCCGATAACACAAAAAATTTCGTCAAAAAGAAATTAAATTTTGGGGGAATACTTCGGAAACCAAAAGAAGAGAAGAAGAAAAAATCTAAAGCTAAGCCAAAGAAGACGCTTAATGAAGGCAGTTCTTCGGAAGATTCTGATGGTGCCGAAAATATTGTCGACGACAGCATGAGTGATTTGGAGTTTCCTGTGGGTAAAAAAAAGCCAGATGATGAAGATGCGGCCTGTATTTTTTGCCAAGGACTGTTTTCCGATGACCACAAAGGAGAATTGTGGGTAATGTGTGTTATGTGCCACCTTTGGGCACATAACGCATGTGCTGGCGCCGACAAAGACATTTATATTTGTGATTTTTGTAAATGAGCAATGAATTATTGACTTTTTCCATTAAAAATAGAAGTAATATGAAAGTAAGCTTACCTTAAAACATTGTTTTTATATTATTATGTAATAATACAGTGAAATACCACTATTTTATTCTTTTTCTTTTATTTCCTGACATCTTGAAGCCGGTAGTCGAAATTTAGACCACAGTTTCAAAATCATGAATTGTGACAACTTTTACAAAAAAAAAATGTGCAAAAAAAATGTTTTATTTTTATAACATTTAAGTACACAGGTTCGATGTATAATCCTTCCAGCTATACATGTATATTGTTGCGACAACTTTTATGCTAATAGTTCAGTAGTTACAAGTGAAAAAGAAAGTGGTAGTCGAAATTTGGACCTTCTCCTCTACTAATTCAATTTAAGCTAAAATTTGTATTTCCCCTTTCCCCCTCTACCCCTCTACCTTGTATTGTATAAAAAGTTTCTCGTATGGAAATTTGCCTGTTTCTTGCTTGGGTAATATATTTAAGTGGAGGGGAAGGCCAGTGCGCTTGAAAATATAGCCTATCATATTTATATTCACTTGTCTTCCCTGCCAGCTTGTTTCGCTACCTGCCTTACTTCTATTATTATTATTAAGCAAGTAATTCTCAGGCGACAAGTAGCTCCAGTAATGTGACTTACTGCCGCAATGTCTTATGTCCTCGCCACCTTTATATAGTCACATTAATCTAATGTGCTTTTTGCACATCTCAACTGTGCATTTTTTTTTATTTTTTTTTTGTTGACTGGTGACCTGGCGCTCTGGGGGTAAGGTGTCAGACCTCTGTGTTAGGGGTCCGGGTTTCAATCCTCGGTTCCGGCACAGATTTATCTGATTGCCAAACACTTCCATCACCTCTGACAAGACGTGTGTTAATCACAACCTGTGAATGTGAGGAATGCCAGGCCTCCACCGTGGTTCGGATCCCACGTTAAACTGTAGGTCCTCCATTTCATCTCACAATCACCCTACCATTACACATTAGCGTAAGTGCGTATAACCCGATTGGGTAGTAAGACGCGGTGATGATGATGATGATGATGATGATAATAATAATAATAATAATAATAATAATAATAATAATAATAATAATAATGTTGTGTTGACTGTGTATGACTACTCGTTCAGGCCATTCATATTTAAAACTACAATAATGGAAAAGGGATGAGTAAGGTCTAATTTATAATAAATGTACCTGCACTTGCGTGGTGGGGATGGACAAAATTTAAATAGAAAACCTATAGACTTACCTTTTCCCTCTCTCCTTCAGTGCACCCGGCCAAGATTCAGACCTAAACTTCACTACCAAAGGCAAACCAAGTGTATTGCGATTTTAGCACCTTACACTGCTCGACGAAGCGCTTCAAACTCTCTATTTCTCTCTGCATATGTACAGATATATAACGCATATAAATGTTCCTAGTCAAAATATTACTCAAATTCGTGTTTTTATTACCCACGCTCCTTTCAAATCAAAGACAAAACCAAGGCCGTAGCCGGGGGGGGGTTGGGGTTGGGGAGGGGGTGGTACAAATACCAATTAGGGGGCTGTGTTACCACAAAAAGCACTTCAGAGAGCACTTCTAGATGTGCTTAATATTTAGAATTTTTCCTTGCCTTCAGCAGTTAGGGGCTTATGTTATCATAAAAAAGCATTTTAGAGAGTTTCTAGAACTGTGTTTATCATTTAGAATTTTTTCTAGCCTCCGGCATTTGGGGAATGGGCCCACTGAACCGCCCCTGAAATTATTGGCTGGGTACGGCCTTGATGAAACCACTTTCAACCAACCACGCATTTGGCAGTTATCACGTAGCAAACATACATTGTGAGAGTTATAGAGTGGCCGCCATTTTAAAACATACATTTCAAATTTTCATACGTTGTTTGGCCTAGTTCAAAGAATCTCCCTGCAAACTCTCGTTCAAATTAGTTCATTGACATTTATCATTCATCACGTAACAAATATCCGGACTGACAGACGGACAAGACAAAATACCGAATGCTCAAGCTAAATCAGAACCTCGCATCGCTTGGTCAAAAATAATAAGCTAAATCCATTATGGAAGAAAGCAAAGCTACACAATTAAGCATATATGAAAGTCGAAGCTTGAAGGATGAATGATTATAATTACGGATTCAAGATGTCCATCACAGACTCTGCCTTAAAATATGAGTAAGAATGACCTCCGAATTAGCTCAATAGTAAAGCATTGACACGCTAAGTCTAAGGTTCTGGTTTATATTCCCATGTCCAATGACTCTTTTTTTTGACGCTTAGTTTCGTGTTGAGCTAGACTGACCAAGGACGGGTAGATCGAGGTTTGAATATAGGTCGGGTGAACTGGGGGTGGTTTTTCCTAAATATTTTTCCACTCTTCCTCTACGCAAATTCGTGGTTCACTTCCTCTAAATTAAGCCTAACGACACATTAGAGCAATTAGTACTTACGCTTATAACCTGAACGAGTAGTTAGTTAGACGCGGTGCTAAAAACAATTATTCTAATACATCCAATAAGCACCTCCTGCGCTCGACTATAATTTCCCCCTCCCCTCTACTGTAGAAACAAACCACAGTCTCTTGTTCCCCAGTTATCCACTGTAGACTAACTACAAAGATAAATAATTTGATAGGAGTCAAGGACGTCCGATGCACACGCTAGCCAGATAACGACTATTTACTACCGTACACGATATGTGTATCAGCGTAATAAATATTCATCGTGGCTCGACAATATTTCTTGGACACTAAATATGAGCGTGGTTCGAACTAACGGAAGAAATATGGCTCGTTGAAAAGTCGAGTACTCTGGCGAGGCACTCGGATTATCTGGAGTGAATGTTCAGCGGTCTGCAACCTGCTGACTGATTCTCTCTGCCCTGCAAAAGATTCAGTAAACAAACAATTGTGTTCATAGACTAATAACGAGAAATATAAGGTTGAAACTTTTTGTTCGACATTTTTTATTCAAATTGGCCCACCAGATTTGTTTATTAGGTGTTCTATCTTACGACAGGTCTATAACTTTTGTCAGTGAACTTAGACCGCCAAAGCGCCCTTTCCTTTACCTCCTTCTTCAGCTCCCAGAATTTTCTTCTTTCTTTCAAGTTATTCAATATTTGAATCCCCCTTTTAACTAAGTTCCTCTTTCCTTACGGCCCGCTTTTTATTAAAGGTTGCCGACCCCTGAATTAATTGACAGTGATAGTAATAAATATTTCATATTTTTCAGTTGGAGTGTTTTTTTCTTTTGTCATGTCTTGACTTGGAGCCAAGGCCGTAGGCAGCTAACAATTTCGGGGGGGGAGGGGGGTTGGAGGGGGGGTTGTTGGGCACATCCTCCAATTGCCGGAGGCTAGAAAAAATTATCAGTGATAAACAGTTCTAGAAGCTATCAGTAGTGTTTTTATGTCAACATAACCCCCTAAATGCTGGAGGATAGGCCAAATTCTAAATATTAAACGCCTCTAGAAGCTATCTGAATTTTATTTAACTGCATATGAAGGCTAGAAAAAATTCTAAATATTAAACATCTCTAGAAGCTCTCTGAAGTGATTTTTTACGGTAACACAACCCCCTAATTTGTACTTATGCCTTAATTTTGATATTGTTTGAACCATAAATAAAGCCATATATATTTTGTTCACTAAACTTTGGGTGGGGGGTTGAACCCCCCACCCCCTGACTACGGCCTTACTTGGAGCCTAGTGGTTTGGTTAAGGTTCAGGTTAAATCGATGCTACGTGATGTATATGGTTAAGGGGTCATCCAAAAACCTCGTAAATGTGCTGAATTGGGGGGAGGGGGGGAGGTGTAAGCTCTATTATATTTAGTGTTATTGGTGGGAGGGTAAAAAAAAAGTAAGGAAAAGTCTATGTACGCCTCCTGATGTGGTAGAAAGGATAAAGTTCAATCGAAATAAAAATATCCACATTTGCTTGGGAGGAGAGTAGGGAACAAGTTAACGGAAAAAAAACCAGTCCTTATCCCATTTGACCGGGACTTGAAACTCAACCAGTAATACAGCCATTGCGAGAAATGACACCTTAGACTACGCGATCATGACGTGGGTTACAACTTAACAAAACGAAATTTTAAGGTCGAACCTTGTTCGTATTTTATACCTTTGCGGTCCACACGCTGGGCCTTCTTTTCGACATGTCATTGGGCTCCGATACCAATCATAACCGCTTCACGATAAATATTGATCTTCTTAAGCCATTTAGCAAGTTACTACCAATAGTTTCCTTATTCATCCGTGTCGAAAATATTATTTGTTTCTTTGGCAGATGAAACAGATTTACATTACTTGGAAACGTGAGATCATATAATTGTCCAAGCGGATTAATTTGATGGGGTTTTTTTAGTATATTTTGACTTTTATAAAAACACAAAGTGACCATTAATTGACATCACAAGTAAGTCTGACACAAATAACTTATCGGTTCTCTTTTTATTTTCCACCGTGTCTTGTAACGTTTTGATACACGCTAATGGAATAGGAATGAGGAAGGTAGAATTTCAGAGGAAGTGTATCTGCATTTGCTTGGAGACAAAGTGGTAGACCATTAAAGAAATATCACTGTCGGTAGCTTAAGCCCAACCGGAATTCGAATAACACTCTCCCCTTCGTCGGAAATCCAGTCAAACATGATGAGAGCTAGACGCGTTAGCTATAGATAATAAGGGCTTATTGACCCGCCCGGTGGCGTAGTTGACTAACGCGCTAGTCGGGTTGAGCTCGACCTCCGAGGACGGGGAGATCGAGGTTCGAATCTCGGTCGGGTGAACTGGGGGTGGTTTTTCCTAAATGGTTTTCCACTCTCCCTTCACGCAAATGCGGGTTCACCTCCTCTAAATTCAACCCTCCCAATTCCTAATCCATTAGTGTAATTAGTACTTAAGCGTAAAACCCGAACGGGTAGTAAGACGCGGTGCTAAATATTATTATTATTATTATTATTATTATTATATTATTATTATTATTAAGCGCTTATTCGAGTTCAAATGAGCCGTGGGATCCATGCCACGTAAAACTAGAAGATTCACTCAATAAAAACATATTTTGGTTTTTTATTAACTTGTGTCACATTGGAACAACTGTTGTCTCTTTCCTAAATAGGATTCATGTCGCCATGTCACTGTTGATGATTTTTTATATACATAAAAACGTGTTTCTGGCTGGTAAGGGGAGGTGACAAGTGGTTTTTTGCTGACGTCATACACCACACATGTCCTACTTGAACACATGGACGCGTTCGTAAACCGCTAGGCTGGACTGTTTCCCACCATTCATCCCTTCACGACAAGACCAGTGCAGATTTGGTTGTTTCGGTGGTTATTTACAAAAATGATTTTTTTTGGGGGGGGGGGGGGTCATCACGTCTTTCCTGTTTTGGTTATATTCATACGTTAATTAGGTTAGTGGAATAAGTATGAGTAAATTAGGATTTTATAGGGAATGTGTCCTTACTTGCGTGGAAGGAGAGTGTGAAACCCTTTAGGAAAAACCACCCTATGTACACCCGACTGGGGTTCAAACCTTGATAATCCCGTCAACGGTAATCCAGTCAAAACAAGAGAGTGACGCGTTAGACCGTGCGACAACCAATGCGGGTAGTTGATAAGTTAAACATTAAAAATCTGTTTATGATCTCTTGGTTGTAGAAATGTATATTTTATAGTTTTTTTCAATTTGGAATTTAAGGTCATTTTCCCTTGGCTTTCGTAATTTTAAAATAATTTTTATCAATTTTTTGAACATTTTTAGGAATATTTGAATCATTTTGTGCATTCATGTTGAATAATTACATTTTTTAATACTATCGATATTTTATAAATGCATAAATTATTCTCAGAGATATTGTCTTTAAATCACACACTTTTGTCGAAATAAGATAATGAAGGAACTAAACTTTGTATCCTCTTTGCTTGTAGTCTTTGATTGTAGAATACACACATTCCTGTTAAGACTGCAACTAGGATAGGGTTGCGTTGGGAGGGAGTAGCTATCACTTCTGAAGCAGAGATTTATAAATTAGATTTAGCAGAATGCAAGAATTTGGTTGTTAAAGGATTTTTATTGCATTTTACATTTTATAAAGTGCGTGTTTGATTTAGTCCTGTGCATTAATTACGGTTTGTTCATATTTTTTAGGTCGTTTGGAAAAAATTGAAGTCAATTTTTAGAATTTTTAGGTAATTTTTTAAAATTATTTGTAGGCCAAACAAACAGTGCCTTACTGGCTGTCGATGTCCTAGGACAGACATTCAGGCCTGTGGTGTCATAGTTTTTTGGCTGATAATAATTCTGCTATCGTTGCTGTAGGCTGTTAATAGTATTACTATAGGTTAGTGACCCTGTCTTGTGTACTCGGCTGGTGTTCCGGAGTTGTGAGAATGATGCGGTGGTGTGCGTTGCGGCATCTCACCCCCGGCACTGTGGGTGGAAAAACCCCCTCCTGCCTGTAGGCTCACCAGTCAATCGATCAGCGACTCCCTCCCTGGAACGTGTCCACATAAAATTGTTGGCTCGCAAGAATGAACGGATTGATTGGAAACGTTCTGCATTTGACAGTGAGGATAGCTATGCATTTTTTTCTTTTTACCCGCTTCAATGGCTGAATGGTCTGAGGCGTCACTCTCCGTGGCCTGCTAATGTCGGGGATAACGTGGTTTGAATGTCTGTCGGGATAGTTGGTTTCCCACTCTCCTTTAGCGCTAATGCGGGTATATTACCTCTAAAATGTTTCCTTTCTCATTCCTACCCCATTAGAGTAATTATCACGTTAATGTATAACCTGAACAGGTAGTAAAACATGGTGATAAAAATAATCAAAGGTTTTTTTGAGTCCATAACATCTTGGCAAGGAATTTAGCTATGGTGGGAATAGGAGGGTTAACTTGTAAAATATAGCAATTAGCAATGTCTCAGACCAGTCTAGCACACTGACCACTGACCCTCTACCTCAGCCTGGCATATTATGTTCTGCTAGTCGGTATTTTCTCTACAATAGGTACATCCAAAACAATGAATTTTATGAAATAGATATTTCAAATTTATATTTGTAAACAACGATTTGGACACAATAATAAAATTAATAAGTGTAGTTAGATAAAAAAAATCTAAATAGTGAAATTGTGTATTAGGCCTATACATAATTAAAATTATGTTTTTTTTACCACTTTTAAACTACTTATACCCTACATTAAACATTTTTCTCTAGCATATTATAAATATTTCACTATGCAGGCCCTACATCTCATTTTAAAGTCTAGTTACACTAAATTTCAGCCCATACATTTCTTACTTTACCTTAAAAATTGTACAGGAAAATAAAAAAAATAGCTAGTTTGGCCCCTTATAGCTAACTCTTAAACTGTAATGATTTGAAATAAGTGAATCACTATTTATACCTTGTTAAAATTGTGTAGCTAAATTTTTATGGTCTAATGAACTTAAGAGCTACCCAAACGCAACGCAATCTTGTGCTTACAATCAAGATCTTAGCTCATTCGGTAACCTGTCTGCCTTCTGAGCTAATGATATCGGACTCAATTCCCAGCTAGGCTGAAAAATCTTCATTGGTGAAATGTGGATTTTCCCTTTCACCGTGACAAATAAACGACTGGGGGCGGATGTTGTGTCTGTCTAGGTTTAAATTAGTTTATAAGTTGTGCGCTGATATTATCAGTAGGTTCAGAAAGTACGTTTTAAATATCTCAAATTTTTTTAACAAAAAGGTAATCTTTCATATTTTAATTTTACCTTACACAATATACAGTAGGAATAAAAAACATAAAAAAACCAAATTATATCGAGAAGTGAAATGCTAAATTGGGCCATGTTACCTCTATAACTTCCTAGGTCAAGTTTACACAAGCATTTAAAATAAAAAATAAAAATTGAAGCCAACACACAGGTCCCGACCGTTAATTCGACACTGTGAAAAGGCCTTGGAACAACTTAGGATGAATACAGACACTACTTGAAGTTAACTCGAGGGATGGACTATTTGAGAAAAACGACGTACACCTTGAAGACATTTTAATTCTATAAACTTTATGTGAAAACCAAAAAAAATAATTTTACTAATTCTGATAATATTTTTCTAGTCTCAAAAATCTTTTGCTTCTTTTTGCATCACACGCCAATCAACTCTGTGATACAGTCGGCTCGAAATCGTAAATTTACACGAGCAATATTGCACGTGGATCATTTCTGATTAAACATTAATGGAGATAAATAGTTAATAGAAGTTCCTAATACTGAACAAACTTGAAATATTAAATTATATTTGGATAAAAACTGCATTGAAAATGTCATTTTTTACCATTTTAAAATGGCTTCACAGCCAAGCACTGTGCACAAATCTTCATTCTGTCATAACAGGGACATACTGTAGTTATTAACAAGAAACTTTGTCGGTTTACACGCCTATGTACTAGTTACACTAATGTGTCAGGGATAAGGAAGATTTAATTTAGAGAAAATGCACCCGCACTTGCGTGGAGGGAGAGTGGAAAACCGTTTAGGAAATACCCCTCTCACTACACCCGACCGGGAATAGAAACCCGATCTCCCCGTATTCGTCAGTCTAGTCCAACACAAAATTAGCGCGTTAGACCACTCTGTCACCAAAGCTGTTTACGTTTTAATTAGAACAAATAAAGTTTTAAAAAAAGGCGATCAATTTAGATCATGGTTTGTGCATCAGTGGCCACGTGGTCTAAGGCGTTACTCTCGCAATAGATTGAATTTCCGTTACCGAGGTTTCCCACGTGTGATTTATAACTGCAGTTCTCGACTGCCGAGGACGGGGGAGATCGAGGTTCGAATCTCGGTCGGGTGAACTGGGGTGGTTTTTCCTAAATGGTTTTTCCACTCTCCCTCCACGCAAATGCGGGTTCACTTCCTCTAAATTCAACCTTCCAATTCCTAACCCATTAGCGTAATTAGTACTTAAGCGTATAAACCGAACGGGTAGTAAGACGCGGTGCTAAATAATAATAATAATAACTGCAGTTTTCTTATTTCTTCTACACGCACACCGGGTACATTTCCTCTAAATTAAACCTCACTTGTACTTACAACATTATTGTAATATATATGTATATGCGTGTATCCCAAATGGACAGGGTAATGTGGAGTTTTTTTGTTGTTTTTTCATTCTTTCGAGGCATGTTCCTACAATTGAGTTTCTGTCCCGATCACCCCCGCCCCCATCTTTGGTTCACTGCCGCGAGATTCCTGGTCGTATCATAGTCTGCCCCTACAGCCACCCTTTCAACGACCCACGTGGACACAGGAGGGAGAGAGTGATCATCCACACGTGGGAGGAGGGGACGCGCCTCGCTGGACAATACTGCCACAACAAGGACACTCTTTAATTAAAGGAAAGTTTGGAAAAAGGGGGGAAGGGGTACAAATCGATTTCTAATGCTGTTGACTTTTTTTGTTGAGCCCTTTTCATCACCCCTTCCCGCTACACCCCTCCCTCTACGATACATTTACCCTTATATTATTTATATTATTATAGCACCGCGTCTTACTACCGTTCGGGTTATACGCACTTACGCTAATATGTAATGGTAGGGTGATTGTGGATGAAATGGAGGACTACAGCTTAACGTGGAATCCGAACCACGTGGAGCTGCATTCCTCCATTCACAAGTTGTGATTAATACAATTTACCCTTATACTTTTGATGAAAATAGATACAAATATTTAAAATCCCAGATAATATATAATGTTTTATTTCTTATACATTTTAAGATCAATATAATCTTGTGGTATGGATGTGTATCCATTTACGATCTTATTCTTTTTCAACTGATGTTTTTTAACATCTAACTCGGTCCCGACACAGATTTATCTGATTACCAAACTTTCCTTCACCTCTGACAAGACGTGTATTAATCACAACTTGTGAATGTGTGGAATGCCAGGCCTCCACCGTGGTTCGGATTCCACGTTAAACTGTAGGTCCTCCATTTCATCTCACAATCATCCTACCATTACACATTAGCGTAAGTGCGTATAACCCGAACGGGTAGTAAGATCGCGGTGCTAATAATAATAATAAACATCTAACTTGTCTTACTATATAGAAATTCTGCAAATAGCGTGTCTCTTTTACTGAGTTAAGAGTCTCGGGTTCGATTCATGGCATGGCCGAAATATTTATCATTGGTGAAATTTGGGCTTCCCCTTTCACATTGATGAATTAACGGCCGGGGGCTTGGTGTTGTGTCGGTATTAGTTTATAAGCCTGTGCTGATTTAATCTGTGGTTAAGAAAGTGCATTAAATACCTCAAATAAATGGAAACAAAAAATGCCAGAAAGAACCTTTTAGAAAATAAAAAGTTTTTTTTCAGTGATTGATAACGTTTTACTCTTTATCACTGCGTTTTAGTACCAGTTCGGGCTACATGACTATATACTATTAATCTAATGTATAAGGGATGAGTAAGGTTGAATTTAGATGAAGTGTACCCTCATTTGCGGGGAGGGAGCGTGTAAGGCCATTTAGGGAAAGCCACCCTCTCACTACGCCTGACCGAGATTCGAACACCGATCTCCTTGACATTGGCAGTCTAACCTAACACGAGAGTGACGCCTTGGACCATGTGGCCACTTGGGGGCAAGTTTTTACATATTTTTTTAGTATTTTTTTATGGGTTTTGATAATCTCTCAAAATGTTTACAGCTGCAATAAGTATAAATATGTTGATAGCCTGGGTGGCTAGTAAGATGCGGTTCAAAGAGGGAAATAAAAGTTGTGTAGAGAAATATTTTCTCTACTAATTTAATTTCAGCTGAGTCATGAATATATATAATATGAAAATATTCGTGTTTTTTTGATAGATTTTTTGAACTTATTTCAAACCTTGGATATGGTTATAACAACATTCCTGTCATTTGTAAGGTACTATTGTATATTTAGATTCGATTTATCTATACTTTGTCCCGTGTTTCTGTGGGAGGTTGTATTCTCAAAGGATCATTGGAAACGAAATAGCTCAGCTTCAAGTTGAATATAAATTCCATTCACGATAAGTTCAACCTCTTTTGAGGAAATAACTTTTTGTTTATTGTATTTACATTTGAGGTATTTATCGTGCACTTTCTGAACCGACTGATTATATCAGCGACACGAGAATTTCTTTGAGCGAGAGTGAAAGGGCCTACCAATGTTTCCGGAAAAGGTATTTTACATACCTTCCAGGGTACTTTTACATGCCACAATCGACATGGGACGACGGCTTTACTTTCTATGGAAGGAAGTTGTGCTACGTATTTTTATCGCCAAGAAAAATCCGTATAGCCCGGTTGGGTTTGAACTCATGAATATCGCATCCTGAGGTGACACCTTACGCCAATACCATCGAGGTTAACGGGTAATAATTAAATCGAGTAATACAATACATACATCACGTATGCTTAGACCCTACAGCCCATTTGCCATAGGAATGGTGGTAACTTACTGTACAGCTAGCAAAAGCTACCAGATCTACTCTCATGTATCAATTCAAAAAACCATATGATCTACAAGACGATATGTGGAGTTTTTGTCACATTTAGCACTCAAAACTTTCACAACAAACCCAAATTTGTTTTTAATTTTCTAAAGCCTTTTTACATTATTGAAATATGAACTACTTTTTGGATTTTTTTTTTTTTTGGAAGGGGCTTTTGCCGTTCATTTAAAGTTGCACCACAAACGATCGCTTCTAAAAGGCTGCATTCCTCTTCATAAATTAAGATGGCAAACCAGCCGAAACAAGAGCTGGTTCATGACGTCAACGAAACCGTGCTGGGATGTGTACTGCGCTAATTGTTGACAAAATAAAAATGTTGTACTTGGAAAACTAATAGTTTGTATAGTTCGTTCTTAAATTATAAAAAATATTTATTATTTTGGTGACCACAAGATACAAGTATTAATATAATATTTTTTAATTTATTATTTCATTACTATAATATCTCTTGTTGCCACAACAGCGAAACAAAAGACAACAGTTTCTATCAATATTTTTTTGTTCTTTCAAAATGAAAATCCCAAGGGAAGTATTATTTAGAGCGTTTTTAACACTTTTATCTATAAATAAAATAAATGGCAAAACACAACTCACACACTCATCGCCGTATCTACCCAACCCTGGGCCTGAAAAATTAAAACTTGGAGTAAAGGTTACTTTTAGGCACTAGGCAAGAGATAGACGAGTTTTTGTGAAATTTCTCTAGGCCTCTAGGGGTAAAAAAGAGTGGTTGAAAGTTTTCAAAATTAATTCACTTAAAATTTTCTTTTGAACCATTTGACACAGAGCCTTAGATTTAAATTGAAGGTTTCTTTCTAAAATTGGGTGAGATAATTCTTAGGGTTTTTTCAAATTTCATCCCCTAAAAGGGTGGAGAGTTACAGAAAGATGTAGGACTCACTGACTCACTCATTACCGTATTTCTCCAAACCATGGACCTGGAAACTTGAAATTTGGCTTGGCAGGAGTGTAGCGAGATTGCCCCATATAACCATAAAAATCTAGAATTGGTAAATTTCAAAATGTGGTCCCGGAACATGGGGGGACTATAGTTAGAGAAAAACTTTTTAGGTGAGGTAGAAAACTACATTTTGGCAGACAGATAGAGACAACTCCGGATAGCCAAATAAATCTTAGAATTTGAAATTTCTACGAGTGAATTAGATAAAAGAGAGTGGGAGGATTAAAAATTCCAAAAACTTATGGTAAACAACGACTTTCAAGTCTGGTAGAAAACTGAAATTTGGCAGGCAGGTAAAAAGACCACCTCAAATAAATATTAAAAGCGGTGACTTTGAGAAACGGGAGGGGGGGGAGGAAGAGGGGAGCGTGTTATTAACTGAAACAAAAACACTTTTTCTTGTGATAGAACATTTAAAATTTCCAGGCAGGTAAAAGGACAGCTTTAAATAACTATATTCGTCTTTAAATTCGTAATTTCAAAGTAGGAATTTTTTAAATGGGGGTGGTTATAATTTCCAAAAATGTAATAGACACATCTCCTTTTCTATGTGGTAAAAAACTGAAATTTGGCAAGAAGGTATATAAAGAAGAGACCACGCCAAAAAAAACCATAAAAGACACGATTTTAAATGCAAAAATAAGGAAGGGAAAGTATGAAGGGGGGGAGCAAATAAAAAGAAAAGAAAAACCTTTTAGTTGGGGCTGAAAATCAAAATATGCCAGGAATGTAGAGGGATTACCCCATAATAAAATAAATATTTACTATTTAGAAAGGAGACTGGTAATATGGGGGTTTTTAAAATCTCCAAAACTAAAATAATAACATACTTGTCAGTGTGATAGAAGATTTAAAGATGTCAGGTGGATATAAAAACTACCTTAAGGTGCGGCAGAAGGGAGGGTGAGTAATTTTACTTAGAATTTAGTTTTCTGCACATGCTAATATCAATAGATCTTGAATATCTGTCAAGGGTGTCCTGGAATTTTGTCAAAACTTTTTAAATAAAGAGAAAAAGTTTTGACAAGATTCCAGGACACCCTTGACAGATATTCAAGATCTGTTGATATTAGCATGTGCAGAAAACTAAACTCTATGTTGCTACTGGAGAAATATTTGATTTATCTTGGCAAAAAAATTTCAATTCTATAAAAACTGTAAAAATATTTTCGCTCCCTTCGGCCATTAAGGTCTGGTTCTTAAATTTCAAAATGAAGAAAAGGTATATTATTAACTTGAAATTTAAAAAATAAGATAAACTAGATGAAGGCAGGCCTCTATACAATAAACAAATATTATGAGCCTATGTACACAAAATTATATTTTGTTGATACACCTAAAGCAAACCCCTTTTCTCTCAAACAGTGTGGGCCTCCTACCACTGGTGGTCCACGGTGGCCTTTTAAATGGTCCGCAGGATCTCATGAAATTTTGAGACAAAACCTTTTATTTACTCGGTATACACTGAGGCACATAGAAAAGGAAATATGTACCAACATTAACTCATCAAATCAGAACAATTATTTATTACAAATGATGATGCTTAGAATATTAAAAATAATCAAAACAAGATTGCTTATTAATTCATTGTAATTATATTCTTTCTTTTTTTTTCGACATTAGATTTAATAAACTAATTTTTGTCTCTTTTTGTCTTATATTTCTAGTCGTAAAATAGAATACATTAAAAAGTATGTTTTTCTTGCATGATTTTTAACCGCACCCCCGCTCCCCTCTCCAGACACCCTCAACCTCCCTCTATGCTCCCAGGCTCCAGAAGATTATCCAGTGCCGATAACCTCCATTTTGTGGTCCTCCATCACCAAAACTTTGAGAAACACTTCTCTAAAGCGATCAATGAATCCACGTTTATTGATTTGTTAGCGTTGACTCCGCTAAATCGTGCTGAACCACATTTCTCATATTACATAGAAAGTCTCAAATAAATCTTATTTATCTATTCTTCTATGGGTTTAAAAATACATTATTTTAACTAACTATAATATATTTGATAAACAAAATATTCACTAACATTATAATTTGGAGAGACTATTCATATTGTATTTCACTCACAGACTTTTACATTTGAGTTTAATATAAATAAATGGTACGGCACACCGCACAGACTTTCTCTCTCTTTCTATAAACTCCTAAGATTTCTGAACAGAATAATGTACATTGTATCATCACCACTCCACATAAGAACACGCATAAAATAATATACAATGATATAGAATCAATATAGAATCAATGTCCACCTAAGAGCATTTCAAACAGTTTAATGTCTTCCACAAGGGTCAACACTTCGTATTAAAATTTCGATTTCTGGTTAAAATTTTAACATTTTATAAGGTGTTGCAGATCTTCAAGTCATCGCATTGATATTTAATTATTCATTTATACATTTTGACCAATAAAAAATGTAAATATTGACTATTGAGTCTAAAATGGAGATAGATCATTGCTATGCAAACATTTCTCCTAAGAGATTTAAGGAAAAATAACATACTATTTTAGATACTTATATTTAATTACTCTATGGCATTGGAGAATTATTGCGTTAAGACTTAAGTAGTATATGTTTACAACTAAAGCTCACAAAATTGTATTAATATATTTGCAAATATCTCAGAAACTGCTGCTTTTATAAAAATATATGTCAAATAAAAGTTTTTTATTTCTAATAGTCCTACAATTTTTCAATGATAAGTTGTTTAGTTTCTCCAATAGTTGTGGAGATACGGAAATTAACGCTTCTGTAATGTACCCTAAAAATCATTTTCATAGGAAAATGAAAATAGCCAGTTTATTTATAATCTTAATCAACGCCTAGATACGAATTTTAATCAAAATCGTTTGAGCAGATTTTGAGAAAACCAAATTTTTCTCTTTTCGCCCTTCAGTAAACTACCCTTAATTTTAAGTTTTTATAGACACACAGACAGACGGCATTGCAAAGACTATTTTTTAGGGTTCGGGGGGTCATGAGACGTCGACATCCATCAACATTTCAGGTTAGTTTTTTTTACGGTCGCAATACTTAAACTTTAATGTCCAAAAAGTTAAAAAAAATTCATGTATAATTGCGTATAGATTGAAAGTTATTGATTTTATAAAAATATGTTTCGGATAAAATATCTGTATTATAAATATATATACATATTTGTAATGCTAAGTAATTTCATATCTCAAATAGTTTCGGAGCTATTTAAAAAAATGTTAATTGACGCATCAGACCGGAGCCCTTAAAGCCATTTTGCCAAAATATTGAGGGTAGCCATTTTGTTTGGAATATTTATTAATGTTTATAAATGAAATTTAATCAAAATCGTTGGAGCCGATTTTGAGAAAATCGACTTTTTCTCTTTTTGCCCTTCGGTAAACTACCCTTAATTTTAAGTTTTAATAGACACACAGACAGACGGCATTGCAAAGACTATTTTTTAGGGTTCGGGGGGGTCATGAGACGTCGAAATCCATCAACATTTCAGGTTAGTTTTTTCTACGATCGCAATACTTAAGCTTTAATGTCCAAAAAGCTAAAAATATATATATAATTGCGTATAGATTAAAAATTATTGATTTTATAAAAATATGTTTCGAATAAAATATTTGTATTATAAATATATATACATATTTGTAATGCTAAGTAATTTCATATCTCAAATACTTTCGGAGCTATTATAAAAAATGTAAATTTACGCATCAGACCGGAGCCCTTAAAGCGATTTTGCCGAAATATTGAGGGTAGCCATTTTGTTTGGAATATTTATTAATGTTTATAAATGAAATTTAATCAAAATCGTTGGAGCCGATTTTGAGAAAATCGACTTTTTCTCTTTTTGCCCTTCGGTAAACTACCCTTAATTTTAAGTTTTAATAGACACACAGACAGACGGCATTGCAAAGACTATTTTTTAGGGTTCGGGGGGTCATGATACGTCGAAATCCATCAACATTTCAGGTTAGTTTTTTCTACGATCGCAATACTTAAGCTTTAATGTCCAACAAGCTAAAAATATATATATAATTGCGTATAGATTAAAAATTATTGATTTTATAAAAATATGTTTCGAATAAAATATTTGTATTATAAATATATATACATATTTGTAATACTAAGTAATTTCATATCTCAAATAGTTTCGGAGCTATTATAAAAAATGTTAATTTACGCATCAGACCGGAGCCCTTAAAGCGATTTTGCCGAAATATTGAGGGTAGCCATTTTGTTTGTAATATTTATTAATGTTCATAAATGAAATTTAATCAAAATCGTTAGAGCCGATTTTGAGAAAATCGACTTTTTCTGTTTTTTCCCTTCAGTAAACTACCCTTAATTTTAGGGGTAGATGTCCAATTCCAAAAACCCCTCGGGGCAACCCTATGAAAACCCAAGATATCAAGTTTCAGCTCAATCGGTAAAATAGTTTAGGCTCTAGTTGGAGGTACAGACAGACAGACAGACAGACGGAAATTCAAAAACCACTTTTTCGGATTCAGGAAGTCATGAAACGTCAAAATTCATCAAAATCTCGACTTCGATTTTTTTGACGATCACCATACTTTCTCTACCTGTAAGATAGAGAGAAAGTAAAAAGTTAATTAAACCTCAAACACACTCATTTTATTTCCTTATTCGGAAGCCCAACAAAATGTTGTCCTCATATCAATACATAAACTGATAATTATAATTGAATTTATAACTAGAGAAACTGTGTTTGATGAGTTTAAGTGTAAACTTGGGATAAGCGTTTTCAATTCTTAAATTGATTCATCTAGATTTTTTTAAACACTAGAAATCAATTTTTCGATACATCGGTAGTTAAGTTAATAAATTAGCAAATAATCTATTGCTAACATAATACAGTGGTTTCCAACTTTAAGGCTGCGACCGCCTCGGTGGCGTAGTTGGCTAACGCGCTATTCGTGTTGAGCTCGACCGCCGAGGACGGGGAGATCGGGGTTCGAATCACGCTCGGGTGAACTGGTGGTGGCTTTTCTTAAATGGTTTTCCACTCTCCTCCATGCAAATTTGGGTTCCCTTCCTTTATATTCAAACCTTCCCAATTCCTAATCCATTAGCGTAATTAGTACTTAAGCGTATAACCCGAACGGGTAGTAAGACGCAGTGCTAAATATTATTATTATTTAGAGTTGCGATCCTATTCAGGATCTGTCTCGAGTGGGGTCGCAATGCTTGTTGACAATATAGTAGTATTTAAAAAAAGTTATTTCCACATTATTGAATTTCAACCAATATTTGCAATAACATTATTCTGTTAGCTTTAAGTTACCACCACTCCTATGGCGAATAGACTATAGTAATCCTGGTTGACAAAGACCAGGGACCCTCGGGGGTTGCAAACGGTGCAGCCGCACAAGGCCCTGCGCTTGCTTAGGTGATATAAGGGAAAAACAAGTTGCCATGGGAAATCTTTGCTAGCGCACTTGTATAGTAGTCTACCTGTATAGGCAATCTAGCAAATGTTGCCAGAGTGTAAAAACAATTAAACACATAGATCACGTGGCTTGATTTATTGAACGAGTGAAGCGACTTCTCAGTTTTAACTCCACCTATTTGCATTGTTTCTTTTTTTTTGTCTGATGTGGATATGTCTCACGAGAGCTTTTGAACGCATTAACTGATTCAATTCAAACTAGGCACAGTTTTTTTTGTACCTGTATATAGATCCTATTCGTTGGGGAGAAATAAACCCTTTTATGTATAAAAACACGGCTTCTAACATTATTACTTGTACAGTATTTATATTTAGGGCATTTCTTGATACCTTATACGGATGAAAATTGGCATATGGTGCCAACTACCGTAATAACACTAAACTAAAATTAATTTTTTTTAATGGCGGAGGGTGGGGGGAGGTTGAGGTGGATAACTGGGGATCTCGCAAACAGAAGTTTGTCTAGGGCCCCAAGTATCCTAAGGGTAGCCCTGACAAAACCACCATACCAGATATTTTATGTGACGACAAAAATTAACAATATGCAGATACGGGTACATTTTATCCGGATGCTACCTTACTCATCCCTGCCTCATTGGTTTGGTAAAATATGGATAGCTAGTAAACTAAAAGTTTGCGTGCAGACAAGGTCTAGGACGCTATGTTGTGTTCAACTGTTTTGACAGATGGCTCGATGATTCCAATAAATATCAGGATCCCCCCCCGTTGTAATCAAAATATTAAGCATCGAATGGCCTGCATGAGAGAAGTTATTTAATCCAGCAATATCTCCTCCATATCTTTTTGCGTGTTTTTGGTTTGAGAAATGATTGCCCATCAAGTGGTTTGAATCCTCCGACGGGAGTTGTACGTGTGCTAGGCAGTCGTGTCACTTCCTCACAGATATAATATATGGATCTTTGTCATGAACAGCAGCCATGTTTTTGACGTACGGTATTGTAGGATGCCATCAACTTTGCTTCTTCTGCTTGGTTTTTTTCAACCATGACTGTATAAAGTCTGTTCAGCGTAGGAATGTTTTCTGAAAGGCCTTTTCCCTACCAGAAATCTATTTATAGTAGGATATTGGTAGAAAAGACCTTCAGAGAGTATTCCTACCGCGATGGATATATGTTTTAACAAGGCTACGACTCATTCTAAGGCCTAGGATTGAGTAGGGTGGATCAGCGGGAATAAATGAAGGGTGGAAGGGGAAACGAGAAGAATCATATTTTAGAAACAAGCCCTAATTGCTCCCGACCGGGATTCAAACCCTTACCACCTTGCTCGACAGCGACCGCATACGGTACCATGCTCGCCCCGTGGTCGTGGTTTGCAACTTATTTCTCAACCTACACATCGATTTAATAGGAACAATTGTTTTGACAGTTATACAGGGTGGAGCGAAACTATTATACGATCTATGCTGAGGAAAGGATGGACAAACGCGCTGAGGTTTACCTGTCGACCGGTGGAGCTCACCTGAGTGAAAAAAAAGTTTAAAAAGTGTAGTATGTAGTTTCCTTTTATTTAGCCAGTGAATATTTACTTTTCAATTAAAGTGTTAATTTTCAAGTTACTAATCGTCTAATGGTTTCAGCCTCATCCTGTATAACTTACTAGAACAAATTCCATGTATTTTCACGTAAAGTAATTTGTTCTGCAACTGTCAATTTTGATAAATAGTATCAATACCTATAAAATAATACGTGTACTTTATAAAATTCCTTTTTAGCTTTTATGTAGCTGTCCAATGAATGAGTATTATTAAGGACTGCTGCCCTAAAATAAAATGGCCTGTGCCGTTTTCTGGGAATACTTTTTTATTCCGGCAAAGTTTATATTCCCTTTTACCCTTCACCTAAACCACCCTTTGTTATGTCATTATGAAAGAAGGTAAAGAAAACTACGAAACTTCTTATATCAAGTTAAAGAGGAAAGCTCGCTGCTAGTATAGTTGTGAGCCTATTTGCTCTATTTGTTAGAGGAAGGCTAAATATAGAGCAGTTTTTCATCAAACCCAGTCTCATAACTGCGTAAATATGCTTAGAAAGTTTTTGAAGCTGAGCTAATGTCACAGTTTCGCATATTTGTTTTTTCCTATTAATAAAACTCAATAGGGGTGTCAAAATAAAGAATCTTGTTGGAATATTTCGACTTTATTTTGGCGAGAATCATATTTTGAAATAACACATCGTGAAATAATATTGCTTTATAGCTGAACGTCTGCCTGCATTTTCTCTCTTACCAAGGCGGCCCTCTTTATTAACCTATTTATACTAATTATAATAAATAATGTAACACATAAAATTTAGACAATGACACTTAGACACGGGAACTACACGAATTGGTGGGCATGGGTACAAACGTGTTTGTCTCGTCTGGTTTTGTTTGCCACTGACGGGTAAGTTGGGGTTTGAATCCTGACTGGCTGTAATGAAGGTGGTTTCCTTCTATATGTTTTATCACTCTTCCTTCCATACAAATGCGGGTACATTGCCTTTAAAATTCTACCTTCCTCGTCCATTCCTCCTTAGTGTAAATATGCGTATAATCTTGTTGGGCTCACCAAAAGGAAAGGTTCACTCCCCCTCTCCTCCCTGTGATCCGCGTTACACATTCCCGTCCGCCGCAGATCTACAGTAATGGTGTCGAGATGAGAAAAAGTACCCGCATTTGCGTTGAACTATCAGAAACCTAGCTACAGCGATTTGTGATTGATTGGATTGTTCAAGGCTTACACACAGAGGCTTCATTTATTTATCTTAAATATAAATTGACAAGACCTCCTCTGTGGTCAGAGTTCCTGGCTACAGGTCCCGGGTTCGATCTCTGGTGCATCCAGAATCTTTCTGTGAAGCATTGGGTCTGGCACTGGGTCAAACTCAGCCCCGCGGGGATAAATGAGCAGCTACTTGAATAAAGAAGTAGCAATCTTGGTCTAGAAAACTGAGACTAACCGCTGGAAAATTTACTGTGCTGACCACATGACACCCTGTATCCGCAAATATTGGCACTATCGTCGCAAATGGTGGCGGCCGCTCAGTCGGTATAGCTCGCTTGTTGTCTCACATCATGAAGTTTTGGAGAAATTAACACAATTTCCACATATTATGTGCTGGTTTCGAATAGATAGAAAAATTACATCTGAACATGGGAATCGAACTTGGGACCTTTGGCTTAGCTCCCAATGAGCTATCCACGGATCATCCTGTGCTCAGGGACATTCTTCACTCATAAGGCTTTGAATCGGTATTCAGTAGGTCGAAATTCAATCCTGACCGAATGCTATGACAAGTTATTTTTTTTTTATAATTGACTTCCCAAACTCTCTCCAGAGATTTTTTTTACATATTCTTCAAATTCGCCTTCTTCATTCTGTGTTCTTAGGCCGGTTAGTCGATAAGTTTCAAATCACATCAAATGGGCAGCAAGATGGATTATGAACCATATATGATCAGAACAGAAGATTTATTTCAATTAAACGAAAGTAACTTAGATTGTTCGTGTAGCATTGTCAAAGTTCTTTGTCAGTTCTCTTTGGAAATATCCTAATTTCGTGCTCTAAATCTAAGATCTGTAATACCTCTTATTTTGTTGTTTATCTTCAACCTGTTTATACAATGATTTATTCTCGGTGAGGAAACTCATGAATAAAACATAGATCGTGCCTTTACATGTTATGCGAATACTGAACAAACACACCGCCGCTGGCAACGGTTATTGGGTTACAGAAAACCTTGTCTGTGATCGTAAAGGCAGGCCTAAAAAAAACGTGAATGTATTCGCACTCGTTGATAATATCCCTGGAGTTCTCAAACATTTGTCGTTAAAATAACGCTCTGTAACAAAAAATTTACATTCTAATATAATTAAAGTAGTGTTACTCTATGGTACTAAGAACTCAAAAGATCATTGCTTCTCTTTCAAAAGTACGCCACCTATCTCTATCTTGAGCTAATTCTATCCAGTCCACTTCATTACACTCTATCTCAATCTTGAGCTAGTTCTATCCAGTCCACCTCACTATACCCTGTCCCTATCTTGAGCTAGTTCTATCCACTCCACGTCATTACACCCTATCCCTATCTTGAGCTAATTCTATCCAGTCCACTTCATTACACTTTATCCCAATCTTGAGCTAGTTCTATCCAGTCCACCTCACTATACCCTGTCCCTATCTTGAGCTAGTTCTATCCACTCCACGTCATTAGACCCTATTTTTATCTTGAGCTAATTCTATCCAGTCCACTTCATTACACTCTATCCCAATCTTGAGCTAGTTCTATACAGTCCACCTCACTACACCCTGTCCCTATCTTGAGATAGTTCTATCCAGTCCACCTCATAACACCCTATCTCTTTCACGTCCATTCTAAACTTATTCTCCCATCTGCATCTAGGTCTTCCCAGTGGTCTCTTCTCTTTTAAGTTGTGTCTGAGGACTCCCCGTGTTTGTCTGTCAGTTTGTCCTTCTCTTTATCTGTCTATATTCGGGGAAATATCCTAAATGTTTTTATATCATTCAAACTTGATATTCAGAAGTCATACCTTAAGACCTAATAGTGATTTTGATTTTACCCCTAAAATTAAGGTTAGTTTATAAATTACTAATTTTTGTAAACCAACAATTTAAAAACAAATGTTATGACAATTTATCTCAAAATCAATAACTGAATAGTGTTAAATCATGGCCGTCTTTAGTTACGGGCCAGAGTGTTAAATGTGGCAACTTCGCTTGTAGTGACGTCATGAGGCATAGCAATCCACTGGTTCTTATAGAGAATTGTGTGAATAATGTGAATATTTACTGTTTTCTTCATTTAAAAACTGATGAGTCACTTTAAACGAAACCAACAATGAATCTAAACATCTTTTACGTATAGAGGAGATGCGGATATTATGGAATAGTCGGGCAATAGGGAATACCATTGTTTTTCATATATTAAGTGTCACAATCTATCGTTAACTATTTCAACTATTACAGTAAACAATTTCGAACAGCAAGTGATTGTTTTGTGAGAGACGATTGTTTGATTTGGCTGTCACAAAAACTTTTACAGGCTAGTGTTTATCGTGCTATATTTCTTTACTCTACTGTTCTTATTAATTCTAATTAAATCATTAGGTTAAGGCTCACTCATGCTTATCTTTGAGTTAAAACATTATTTTATTATAATTTTTATTATAACCTAATAAAAAATATTGTTTTTTAAAATGGCGAGTCAGGCAATAAGGAATACTACTATTCCATAATGCCCGCACATTTTTCAAGTGTTTGGCATATGATTTATTTTGTCAAAGTAAGCTTAAACATTTTTCCTAAGACCTAAGAAATATATTAAAGGAACAATCTAACATGATATTTTAGTCTACTATATTTTAATAATTAATTATTAGTATTGATTTATTAACTAGTTATTTTTTATTGTAATGTATTATTTCAACGATTCGTTACTACTACTATTTTATTGTTTTACACATATTATTTGCTTTTTTTTTTTTTTTTACACTTTCATTTGAAACCTTTGTTAGTTTTAGTAAATAAAGTTAATTTTTTATATAAAATGTAAAGTATTCCATACTGCCCTCATGTGTTCCACATCTCTTTTAAGTGCTCCGACAGGATATTGAAAGTGAGTAATTTTGATTTAAACACTAAAAATAGTTAAAAACATATTATTTATAAGTTTAATATGGAAACCAATGACAAAATTTGAAAATTTGCTTTAATATTAATGAAAAAGTAAATGATATTCCATATTACCCGCACTTCCTCTATCATTTAACAAAAATATTTCAAAGGTTGCAAAATACAACAAATAAACATGTAAATAATAATTTTAAAATAAATTTGCTAGGTAAGGATTATGTTCCGTTCACACACATGATTATAATATTATAATGAAACTTACAAAAGGTCACTGGCTCGAGGTCTAGAAAGAGCATTCATTGTTGCACTACTCCAAAGGTCCCGGGCTCAATGCCCATTTCAAATAAAATCGACGATGTTATTTAAGAATGGTTTTGAATACTTACCAGCCTTGGAATATAAAATTTTGAAACATTACTTTGTAAAAAGTTTAAACTTTTTTTTTAATAAGAATTTTCACTGCGAAATTAGAACTCCACTATTTTATGTAGTTAATAGGAAGTATATTTCCGAGCGTTGACGAAACCAAAGAAAATCATCCCTGCAAGAAATTACCGCAGAAAAAGTTGTTTATTTTATTTAGCACTATGTCTTACCACCCGTTTGGGTTATACACTGGTGTACTAATTATATTAATGGTTTTAGGGTTGAGGAAGTTTATATTTATGGGAAGTGTACCCGCATTTGAGCGGTGGGTAGAGTGGAAAACCATTTTGGAAAAACCCTCATCAATACATCCGACTGAGATTCGAACCTCGATCTCACCGTCATAATTTAAAACCTTCATTATAGAATGTTCATCAACATCCTAAAAACGATTGTTGAAAGACTATTTAGTCCTTCTCTGGTAAGATCAATGAAATAGTTTGCATCTATATTATACCCGATTAAAAAAATCGATGGATCGACTGCACTCCAAACGAAAAGGCCCTTTGTAGTGAGCATAACAACAAATGCACAAAACTAAGGATTCTGAAATCATATCAGCTGTTGAATATCAATAATCACATCCAAAAAATGTTCATCTATTGTATATTTTGCTATATGACCCAAAACATTAGAAGAATGAACCACATAAAATGTCAATTCATGTAAATTACATGAAAAACAAACATCCCGCACAGAAAAACAAACTGACTAAATCAGTAGTAATACACCACGTGGCTGTGTTGTCGACCGGCCTGTAACTAAAGACGGCTGTGGTTCAATACAATAATTAAAATAATATTTTGTGGTTTTTTCTGAGGAAAAATTATTTAAAGAGTTTTAAATAGTTTTATGCTAAATTTTTTTTATTTAGTTTGAACTACATTAAACTGAATGTGAAAGTATGTAGAGTTGTGTTGAACCATTTATTTCATTACTCTGTCTAACAGCAATGATAATAAGAGATAATTCTAAGAGGCAGGGATGAGGTAGGTTGTTTAAATGAGTGCACTACATCATCGTGTAAAGGGATGGATAAATCCCAAGAGGAAAACCTCGCCCCCATCCGCTCTCCCATAACCCATTCGATGACACCCACGTCCTTCCCCCCGCATTCTCTTTTCCCCCAACCCTCTATTCCAACCAATATAACCGGACAATATTTAATCCTCTACAATCTTTTTTTAGCACCGCGTCTTACTACATTTTTAGGTCATATGCATATGTACTAGCTAGGCTGCTGAGTCAAAGATGAGTAAGGTTGAATTATAGTAAGTACACCCGCATTTGCCTGGAAGGATAGTAAAAAAAACATTGGAACCACCCTCAGTACACCCAACCGAGATTCGAACCCCGATCTCCCCGTCATCGGCAGTCTAGTCCAACACGATAGTGGCACCCTAGACCATGCGGCCACCGAAACAGGTATCTACAATCTTAGTACCTGCTTTGGTGGTCACATAGTCTGAGGCGTCACTCTCGCATTAGACTAAACTGCCAATGACGGGGAGATCGGGGTTCGAAATCCGGATGGTTCTTTTGAGGGTGCTTGTTCCTAATTGTTATGTACATGCGGGTACAATTCCTCTAAATTCAACCTTCCTCATCCCTAGTACATTAGAGTAATTATTATATTTGCGTATAATCCTAAGACGTGGTTCTAAAAAAAAAAAAGCCCGGAAGTTTCTCGAGGAAGTCCGTTTGGCTAATTCCCTCTTTATAAGGTCTGTAAGGTGGCTTACACGCGCTGCGAGTGAAAAGACATGTGTGAAGATGTAGTCTCACACGTCGTGTGTGGGAGATATCATATCTCTTCGGAGATGTTTGCGCAGCTGTTGCGCAGAACTAGAAGTGCCACACTGTAACTTCCTGCGGAATTAATTAGACACAAGTAGGGACTTGAATTAATCTGGAAAAGTATATTCACGTGACAAAGGTTTCTGGAAGGCTGTTCTGGTCAGGGGCGGCCCTAGCAAGTTTCCCAGGTGGTGCTAGATCTCATTTTGGTGCCCCCTCTCCCCCATATGCATTTTTTACATGTTTATATATTAATAACTTAAGACTTTCGAAGGATTAGTGTAGTAGTAGTAGCTTCGATGAAATTTTCTAAAGCATTATTTAAAAGCACTTTTGTCGTCGGTTTTTTTTAATCCTTACATTTTATTATTGATAAAATCTACAGCTTTCATTCAGCTACTATTATTTTGCAATCACCAAGTATTTAATTATTATTCAAACAAATTAATTATGAAAAACAGAAGTTTTTTCACAGTTGTGTGTAAATAATAAATAAAAACCAACCTGGGCTGTGTGGTGATTAAGCTCTTGCGTTTATGAACTCTTCTTGATGATTAGCTTGTTAAAACAATATGTGAACAGCAAGCTGGGTTGTTAGGTATACAATTTATTTTGGCGGGTTCTTTTAAGTGATATTTAGGTGCTTGGGTTTTATTTTTTGCGCAGACAATCTGTCGTTGCATTTTCGGTCTCCCCCCCCCGCCGATGACGGCGCACAGTGCGTTCGCACCGCCCTAAGGTGGTTCTAGTCCGTCAAGTGCGGTAAGATGTTCACCCCAATTTTTGAAAGAAGGGTCTTTTAGAAAATACTAACATATTTTTTGCAGTCGAAATTCATAACCAGGCCCCAGATTTTGATGGCATGTAATTTTTTTAACACATACAATGCTCATAAGTATATAAACTCTGTTCATGATCTCCTGGTTGTAGAAATGTATATTTTATAGGTCTTTTTGGGTCACTTTAATTTTGTAATTTTATGTCATATTACCTTTGTTTGTCATTGTTTAGTTATTATTAGGCTTTTTAAGTCATTTTTAAACCAATTTAAGGTATTATTGTTTCATAAGTATATTTTTAAATACTATTTAATTTATATTTTTTAAATGCAATCAGTTGTCAGAATGAGAAGAGGTAGTCACTGAACTTTGTATCTTCTTTGCTTGTGAGTTTTTGTTTTAAAATACACATTCCTGGTGAGACACTGCAACTATGCTGGAGAGGGTTGCGTTGGTAGGGGGGATAGCTAGCACTTCTGAAGCAGATATCTGTAAATCAATATTATATTTAACAGAATGCAAAAGTTTGGTTGTTAACCGATTTTCCTTTCTTTCTATATTTGTAAACTGCGTGTTTGATTTAGTCTTGTGCATTTATTAAGAGTTTTTTAAAAATAATTTTAGGTAATTTTTTGAAAATTTGGGGTAATTTTTTAGAATTTTTAGGTCCTTTTATAGATACATTTGTTATAATTTCTAGGCCATCAAAATCTGGACATTATTGATAACATTTTACTATCATAATTATTATTAGACATGGGACCTCGAATCCTTTGAATCCCACGAATCCTTAAGGACATTTTAAATTTGAAGGATCGAGTAAATTTCAAATTCAAGACTCAAATCCTTAAAAAAAACTTTCAATTTTTCAAGTGAAATTAGTTTTAGAGCTCTGATACTGCTTATTGTTGGCTCAGAACCAATCATAATTATAGGATTAACTTAACAACCAGGCCCCAGACCAATAACTTAACACTTAACTTGAATGTATTATAAGAAAGAATGTTAATATTTAGTTACTCTTAGTATTTTCAATTGCCTTATTATATTTAAATTTCCTCTTATGTTCATAATTTTTTTCCAAGTTTTGGATTCGGATTCGAGATTCAGTATTCGAAGGTAAATTGGAGATTCGGATTAGAAATATGGACTCGTAAAATATGGGATTCGACCCAATTCTAACTATACTATAGTTATTGATTTTATCTATCAAAATTGACAGCCGCAGTTAACATCATCTGACATATGAGTAGGCTACGTGAAAATAGATCTATTAACTTTTTTATCTGTCTATCTCTTCCTACGAAAATAGGAATTCACGTTTTATTGAAAAACATTAAGTGTGTTGGTTTAAAAAAATAAATGTTTGTTCTCCCTGCTATACTCTTTTTATTCTCTGGTGATGGTAAGGCTGGGATTCGAATCCCAGTCGAGTGTATTATGTTTTGATTTCTCCTCCTCCTAAATTGTCTATTACTATCTCTCTACTCTCTAGTGAAAATTTGCGGATGACTACAACGCGTAGTAAGATACATAGCACGTAAAAAAAACTACTTATAATTGAGGCTAGTAAACCTAATACGACCATCACCTAAAGATGGTAGCTTGACATTTTGTAGAAATATATTTAGTACCGTTTATAAGACAACAATGACTTTGTTTTGTATTAACCATAAGAGCCTTACCTGACAGTTATAAAAGTTACTAGAAGAGCCTTACCCGACAGCTAGAAAAGTTACTAGAAGAGCCTTACCCGACAGCTAGAAAAGTTACTAGAAGAGCCTTACCCGACAGCTAGAAAAGTTACTAGAAGAGCCTTAACCGACAGCTAGAAAAGTTACTAGAAGAGCCTTACCTTACAGCTAGAAAAGTTACTAGAAGAGCCTAACCGACAGCTAGAAAAGTTACTAGAAGAGCCTTACCTGACAGCTAGAAAAGTTACTAGATGAGCCTTACCTGACAGCTTAAAAGTTACTAGCAGAGCCTTACCCGACAGCTAGAAAAGTTACTAGAAGAGCCTTAACCGACAGCTAGAAAAGTTACTAGAAGAGCCTTACCTACAGCTAGAAAAGTTACTAGAAGAGCCCTAACCGACAGCTAGAAAAGTTACTAGAAGAGCCTTCCTTACCTGACAGCTAGAAAAGTTACTAGAAGAGCCTTACATGACAGCTAGAAAAGTTACTAGAAGAGACTTACCTGACAGCTAGAAAAGTTACTAGAAAAGCCTTACCCGACAGCTAGAAAAGTTACTAGAAAAGCCTTACCCGACAGCTAGAAAAGTTACTAGAAGAGCCTTTCTTACCTGACAGCTAGAAAAGTTACTAGAAGAGCCTTCCTTACCTGACAGCTAGGAAAGTTACTTTAGACGGATTTTGATAGGAAGAACAGTAGAAGTTAGTTACTAAAGTTACTAAAACAATTTTAATTTATTCATACATCAAGTCATGTTATCTGCAGATATCATTCTTGATAAATATTATCAATACCTGAGAATAAAAATATATTATGTACTAATTACGCTAATGGTTTTAAGCATTAGGGAGGTTATATTTAGAGGAAGAGTACTCGCATTTGCATGGAGGGAAGAGTGGAAAACCACCTGACCAAGACTCGAACCTCGATCTCCCCATCATCGGCAGTCTATTCCAACACAACAGTAGCGCGTTAGACCATGCGGCCACCAAAGCGGGTCAATGAAATATTGTTCTCAAAGAGAAACTTGTTTGTGTTTTCTAAAAGGTTCTTTCCTGCGGAAATTGGGGTGGTATAATCACTTCTAGCGCACAGTGTAATATCGAGTTGTAAATGTGCTCGGTGATTATGCCGCGCACGTAGTCCGGAAGGGTACGAGAGCTATTCTGTCAGAGGTCCGACGACACGTGGTCAACTAGTACAGCGTTAATACGGGTTGAATGGTAAGGTGGAGTTGTCGGACGACACGGGCCGGATGTCGCGGTTCCTCACCACCGCTATCTGCATGGTAATGGCGCGATACTGTGGGTAGTTTGTATTCCACCCTTATACTCGAGGAGAGAGGTGGATGGAGAAGAATATTTAGGCATTTAAAGAAGGGTGAGAATAAGGTCACAGAACTATTCAATTTTTGTCCTCGTGGATAAAAATTTGTGGGTATTTTTTTTTCCCCACCACACATGACTTTACCTGTCTGGACTATACGCGTGTATATTGATTAAACTAGTGTGGTAGGGATGAGGAAAGTAGAATTTAGAGGAAATATACTCTCATTTGCGAGTAAGGAGAGTGTAACACAATTTAGGAATAAACACGTTTTGTTCTATCCGGCCGGGATTTGAACTCGAACCTCTACGTAAAAGAAAACCCTGTCTTGAAAAGATTGACACATCAATCCGCGTCCCCGAATAGGAATAGTAGCTTAGATTAATTGTACTTAACCAAGATTTGAACCTTGACCTTCCCATCATTGGAAATCTAGTATTTTTTGAGTATGGCTCCTAAGAATGCTTGAAAACTGGCATGGGTCTCGTTAATTTTTAATTTTTTTTTTTGCACTGCGTCATGGCACCTATCCAGGATATTCGAATATTTAAAAGCTATGGGACTGAACTGAGGAAGGTAAAATTTAGAGAAAATGTGTCTGCATGGAAATCCATTTAGTAAAATCCACCCTGAGTAAACCCAGCCAGGATTTAACCCATCGCTGGCAAAACTGACTAAACGAGTTTGATGTTTAATCCACATGTCTACATATAAGGGTGTGATCATATTAAAAAATGGGGGTGATTTATTTCAGCCTAAATTTTATAAACATACTTTAAAATCCGTCAGAAACGAAACGTGGAAATGAAGCCCATCTGTCAAAACGCGTTCAAGAAGGGGAGCTTGTGGGATTACCCTGAGAAGGGTGTGACGTCAGAGCGCCGTGTGACAGTGACGCGATGGCGTCAGGTGTGATAGCGTCGCGGTGCAAGCGCTGGGTAGACGACAGATGGATCCGTCACTTTCAACACTCCCTCGCTCCTTCCTATCTCGATGCTGATGTTACTTCTGCGGCTTAAGGGAAGAGTGGTTTTGTTCTCTTTGTGTTCGGCTCTGCCATGTGTGCTTCTGAGCCTTGTCAAAGAGTTTTCTTTGAAAAATACACTCGGGTTTTCGAGCACTCAGTGAATATAATATCACCGCCTTGGAAAACCTTTCAAGGTTTATAATAAATGACTGGGAAGTTGCCAAAAAATTAGCTATATTTATCTTTTAGCCTCCGAAATTGACACTATTTGTCAAAATGTGAGAGCTGCATAACTCATCCCATGCTATATAGAGGCAAGGTAACCACACACAAATGTGGTGAGTGTGGGTGTGGTGAGGATCTACTCGTACTACTATGATATACCTCCATTATTTAATGTATGTATTGGACGCAAAGCCCGAAAACGGCCATTGGAAGGATTGTTTGCTTCAATCCTAGGATTGGACGTTTAAAATGACCAAAGCCAAAGTTTATTAACTTCGGGCTTTGAGCGTCTCCAAAAAGCCCAACCTAGGATTGTGCAGTTACTAAACGACCTTCCCTATCCTGTGCTGTCCGGCGTCACCCTGCCCTACGCTGCAACTAACTTTGCGCTTAGCCTAAAAAGTTGACCGCCTCGGTGATCTATTGGTGAGAGTTCCTGGTTACGGAACCAAAGGTCCCGGGTTCCATCCCCGGCGCTTTCAGATTTTCTGTTTAAGGGTGGGTCTCAAACGGGGTCAACTCACCTCATGAGAACAAATGAGGAGATAATGAATAAAATAGCGGCTTCGATCTAGAAAAACTGAGATTAGGTTGGGGGGGTTCGCTGTGCTGACCATATGACACCTATATACGCATAAGTTGGCACTATCTTTGCCAACAGATGGCAGCGCTCGGTCGGTATGAGTCGATTGTGGGCTCACCCTTGGAGTTTTTGTTTTTTTAGCCTAATAATTTATTTTTAAACTACAACATTACTGAACTTGTCCATTATTAAAGGTCTTCATCGCCGATTTTGTTTAGAAAATGTTCTACCCACATCGGTGGATACACGGAATAAACGTCAAGCTCGTCCAATCTGGTTTGCCAGGGGTGAAAAGTCGGGGATCAAATTCCTGCTGGGCGTATTGAGAGTGATTTTTACTAAATTTTTTCCCATCTCTCCACAAATAATTATGTGTACATTTCCTCTAAATTCTACCTTACTCCTTTTAACCCATTAGGGCAGTTAAATACGGATATGTCGGACGGTTAAAAGACGCAGTGGGGAAAAAAAATCATACGTGATCTTAATACGGGTGGTCCTGGAACGGTACGTGGTAATTATTGGAGCGGCACTTCAACGGTCCTGAGTTTGATTCCAGTGTTCAGGTACACTGCATATCATTACTATAGATATACATATGTCTGAATGGGTAGTTATCAGTGGGGGGCTACCTGCGCTTGGGGCAGTTGGTAAATGTTGGTTTTTAATGCAATATATTTCCTTTAAATTGAAAAAATGACATCTGAACACGGAATCGAACCCGTCATTGTTCTAATCACTGATCTATCCAGGAGACGTCGTCCAGGGTCATCTTCCTCATTTTAAGGCAAGTCTGTGATGGACGTGTGGAAATTGTCAGCTACATATGAGCGATCAATTAAGATCGCGGGCTATCAGATAAGGAAGCCATCTTCGACTTAGAAGGCATTTTTTATCGCATTATTTGAGTTGACTTATGTGCTTTGTTGAGTAAGTTCACGTTAATTTAGAATAAAATCGCAAACCAAATTAACGCCTACACATGGTTTAGTACAAATCCGTGTCATCCATTGTGATTGAGCGCGACTGTACTTTTCATTTTACTGTACAGTCCATTCAGAGATCTGTGAATATCACATTCCAGTAGCTCAGTTTTCGCATAATAAAATAAAACACTCTTGATAGTTGCACAATCCAACATTCCTTTGGGGGGGAGGGGGTAGTAAACAATACAAGGCTTTTTCCCCTCCCATTCTCTCGGCACATTCAGACATGAGAACAGCCAGTCTTCATTCCTCACTTAAAGGTGTTCAAACCAGTTTTTATTTGTTTTTGGTTGGGAAATTATTTTATTAGCATACTTTTGTTCTCATCTAAACATTTTTTTCAAAATAAAATCTATTTAAACGTGTTTATTGAAGTTAATTGGTAGCAATAAAAATATTAGAAAAGGCCCTTAACAATATTTATTCTACTGCAAAAGTTTGTTGACTAAGGAAAGTACAGACCCTCTTTTATGGTCTATTGGTTTTAAGGCGTCACTTTCGCATTAGACTTGTACTGCCGTGAATGGAAAGACAAGGGCTCGAATCCCGTTGGGTGTAACAGGGTGCTTTTCTAAATTTTTTTCCAATCTTTCTCTAAATTCAACCTTCCTCATCCCTAACTCATTAGCGTGATTAGAACATACACGTACAACCCGAACGGTTAGTGAGAAGTGGTGTAAACCAAAAATGTACATATAATTTTCCAACAAAAAAACAAACAAAAACGTTAAATATTTCAAATTTTCTTGAACATCCTTAGATTATAACTCCGTAAATTATGGTGCTGCTACGACAATAGATTTCCTTCATTATACAGGGTGGGGTGGAAACAATTAGACGACCTTTGCTGAGTAAAATGATGGACAAAAGTGCTGAGGTTTACCTGACGTTCGGCGGAGCTCACCTGGGTGACATTATCTTCAAAAAGTGAAAAAGTGAATATAGATTGATTTTGGTAGGAAGAACAGTAGAAGTTATTTACTAAAGCTTACTAAAACAATTTTAATATATTCATACATCAAGTCGTGTTATCTGCAGTTGTCACTTTTGATAGATATAATCAATACCTATAAGATAACACAAATAAAATAGTAAAATGTCATCAATATTGGTCGCAAATAAATACATTGGAATTATCTCTACTGTTCTTCCAACCAAAATCAGGGTATAGTATTGCTTTTATTTAGTAGTGAATTATTTCCAATTAAAGTTTTTATTTTAGTACTACGCGTATAAGTTTTTTCGGCCACACCCTATTTAACCAAAGTGTAACACATTTTTAACACGAAGTTCTCACTAACTACGGATAGTGGGTTAAACAAAAGAAGGAATGGGTGAATAGAGTATATTTCTTTAAGGTAGCTGTGATGATGATGTGATGATGATTATTATTATTATTTTTATTTTTATTATTACTACTACTACTACTAAGATATATTAATACCAAGCATAAATAATTTTCAAAGTTTCTTGTGTCACGTATTGAATAGAATATATGGAAAATAACGCTATTATTTATCTATATGATTTCTAAAATTCTGAATAAAATGCATTTCTTTCTCTCAGAAAAGTCAGGGTATTCCAAAAATGTCAATTGCAATGTATATCGACCCAGAAAAGGTCCATTGAAGGGTGTGGGTTGGGGGCGGGACAATCCTGTGTACACGGTAACTCGATAGTTTTTCTCTTCCTTTTCTCAAAATAGGAGAATACTTTTATGGGCGTCTTGTATTTATTATTTTAATTTTATTATATTGTGACTATAACTTCAAGGTGGGGTTCGCAAATAAACATTAATGGGGCCCCATAAAACGTTCATCTAGGGTTACAGTTTTATTGTTCGTCAACTGTGACAATACAATTTCACCTAGAATAGTAATTGTTTTGTCTCGTTCGTTTGTTTTTTCAGTCTCGTAACTTTTTTTCTTTTTTTCTTTGGTAACATAGTTTTTACTAGTCAAGGTCTTTCCTTTTTTTTTTTTTTTTTTCTCCCATTGGTCTTACTTACAAACAGTCGCTGCCAACATTTAAATGCCTCGTTACAAAACCGTTTAATTGCTCGTGAAACTTGGAATTCTTTTGATTCCTCGCTTTTGTTTTATTCTGTCTCACCTCTGATTCATGGGTACCATATATTTAATTACATGTGAAGGTAAAATAAACTTTTATACATGCAAGCCGTAATATTTTAAGTATGTTATTTTTAAAAATTAATAGCACATTGCACTCACTTCGCTGACCGAATGGTTCTAAGGCGATACTCTCGCAGTATATTAGACTGTCGATATGAGATTTAGTTCGAATCTCGGCCCGGTGGAGGGGGGTTTATACCATATGGTTTTCCACTCTCCCTCCACGCAAATGTGGGTATACTTCCTTTAAATATAACCTTCCCATTCCCTAATACCATCAACGCAATTATTAAATACACGTATAACCCGAACGGGTAGTAAGACGCTGAACCCGCCAGGGTGGCGTAGCTAGGTAACGTGCTAGTTTCGTGTTGAGCTAGACTGCCGAGGATGGGGATATCGAGTTTCGAATCTCGGTCGGATGAACTGGGGGTGGTTTTTCCTAAATGGGTTTCCACTCTCCCTCCAAGCAAATGCGGGTTCACTTGCTCTAAATTCAATCTTCCCAATTCCTAACCCATTAGCGTAATTAGTACTTAAGCGTATAACTCGAATGGGTAGTAAGACGCGGTGCTGAACAAACAAACAAAAAGTAAGACGTGGAGCTAAAAGGTAAATTAAAAAAAACTACGTTGCGTGCAAAAAGGACTATTGAAGTTTTTTTTTTCCTGTGTGTTCCATCTATTAATATCATAACCGTAAATGCATTCACACCAGTGGTCACTCGTAAAAAGGTGTCAGTCTCGTTTTACCTGGTTTTCCATTGATGGGGAGGTTGGGGTTTGTAGCCCGGACAGGTGATCTAAAGACCTTTTTTCCCTGAAAGGTTCTCTCCTCTACCTTAAGATCTTAAAAGTCTTCCTTCACTGTTTGTTGTTTAAGTCTAGGAAACCTTGGCTCGATTCCAGGTGGTACTAACAGCTATACTTTTTGTATGGTCCAATATTCATATGAAGGGCCTTTTAGAAGATACACACATTTTTGCGGCCATAGCTCTATTTTAAAATATTACAGTATTAGTGTTATTTTATATGTACTGTTAATATCTATCAAAAGTAACAGCTGAAGATAACATGACCTTACGTATGAATACATGAAAGTAGATTCAATAAGTTTACTAGTTTTTTGATAAGAACCCTTCCGATGAAAATTGGACTGTTCCTACTGCCATGCCATTAATATAATTGTGTATCCAGGCACTAGAGCTAGGGTATGTAGTATAAAACGTAAGTAGGCCTACTATATTAAGTTAGTTTGCAGGTTATGTAATATTGGGAATCATATTTTAATTTGTAAATTTATTCAGCGATCTTATAGGTTAAAGTCCGCTCACGGTACAACGCCATTTTCTCCAATTTTAAAAGTTACTAAAAAAAAAGAAGAGTTCCACATTTATCCGCTTGGCAAATATGATATATCAATTTATGAAGGATTGATGCGTTTTTTGTTTGTTTTTCATCACCTGTTCAGGTTATACGCATATATGATAATAGCTCTGATGGGTTAAGGACGAGGATGGAAACGTTTTAGAGGAAATGTACTCGCATTTGCGTGAAAGGAGGCTGGGAAACAATTTAGGAAAAACCACACCCAATAGACCCGACCTGATTTGAACCCCAATCTCTCCTTTATCAACTTATAGGTTATAGCAGAAGACCATTCAACCACTGAAGTGGGTGAATTTATGTTGCGTGCCTTCATTTAACAAAGTGACAACAGAACACATAGTTGCGAGTTTGATATATAATTAACGTATCTTTAGTAACGTTAAAAATTTAAGAAAACAGGCCTAAGCTACCGTGAACTATCATATTAACATTATTTAATGACGGCACTTGCAGTTTATTGAGAATTATAATTGTGACTGAGAGCCAGGGCCCGGATTTCGATGATCTAAAAACTGTAAAAATGTAAAAGAAAACTGGTAAAGAATAAACATGAACAAATAAAACAAGCCCTTCACAAATTTAAAGTAAAATAGCTCTGTATGTAATGTGAAACCTTTTTAAAATTATCTTATGCATTTCGCTAAACATAAACATTGATTTACAAATTACCTGTTTTAGAACAAAAGGCTATCGCTTCTCTCCCCACCCTTATCTTTATCCCCTCCTCTCCCCCTTCCACCCACCCCCACCCCACACACACACAACACACACACACATACGTACGGATACAAATTGACAGATTTTTTGCACTTTTTTTTGCATTTTTATTTTTTGCATTGTTGATAACCTGGTGGTCTTGGGCTAAGGTGTCAGACTTCTGTGCTGAGGGTCCGGGGTTCAATCCTCGGTCCCGGTACGGATTTATCTGATTGTCAAACCTTTCCTTCACCTCTGACAAGACGTGTATTGATCACAACTTGTGAATGTGAGGAATGCCAGGCCTCCACCGTGGTTCGGATTCCACGTTAAATTGTAGGTCCTCCATTTCATCTCACAATCACCCTACCATTACACATTAGCGTAAGTGTGTACAACCCGAACAGGTAGTAGGACGCGGTGCTAATAATAATAATAACAATTTTGCATTGTTTACCATGTGTGTGATTTTTCCTAACACACTTCATCACTGATCCGACACCTTAGCTCAGTTGGTAGCGCGTCTTTCTCTTGATCTTAGGGTCCCAGGTTCGATTCCCGGCATGGCCGAAAATTTACCAATAGTGAAATGTGGGCCTATCCTTTCATAGTGATAGATTAACAACCAGGGACTGGATGTTGTACCTGTCCTATCAGAAAAAAAACATTATCAGCGACAGCTGTGGTGAGATAAATTTGGTTAAGGTATTCATGAATTTTTAAGACATCGATATTATTCAACATGAATGCCAAAAACGCAGAAAATAATTCAAAGTAAAAAACCACAACTTAAAAATCCAAAATCACAAAAAAAAAAATACTTGAAAAATAAACACTTCACAGTTTATATGTATACAAACATTGTATGTGATGTAAACCCCTAACCCCCCCTCCAAAAAAAAAGATGCCACGCCATAAAAAAAATCCTCTCTCTACTAATAACTCTTTTTTGCACTCTACTGTTTTTTATGTGTGTTTTATTTAGGCTTGAAAGCTATCTTGGATTAACGAAACGGCCTTGCAGTTGGAAATGCAGCACTAATGCACGGCTGAAAATAACTAGGCCATTCTCTTTTCAATCCTGACAGGAGATCGTGTGTTCGAGGCCATCCAATTCACCTTGAGGCTTACATTAGCATACAGACGTGAAGGGATTCAGACTAGTTCGCGAGGGCCATTTAGAAACTGACGGCACTTATTACTGGTAGTGCTCCACATTTGGGATTATAAAGGAATTAATAATAATATAGATGCACTTTAATTAATAGTAGTTCAAAAAATAAAAATAGTGCTATGTGACAACAACAAAAATCTTTATTCTCGACCTAGGCTTTAACTTTGCTTCGCATTTAAAACGTGACCTTCGCACTCCCATAACGCGTGTGTAATATATATATATTAATACATATATAAAACATACATATATATATAATATATATATGCGTGTATTTAACGTGCACTTGATAAACATAAACATTAAATAAGAACATGAACTATTTTTATCAACGCACCTTACTATATCCATCAGAGCTATATACATTTAATCAGACTAGATAGATAGGTATGGCGAAGAAAAAATATAGAGGAAATGTACCAGCATTTTTTTAAATGAGGTGTTTAACGTGCATTTTCTGAACCGACTGATTATATCAGCACACCAACTAAATTAATTCTAGAAAATACGCAACACCCCGTTCCCCGGTCTTTAATCGATCATTGCGAAAGGGGAAGCCCCATTTTCACTAATGATAAATTTTTTAGCCATTTTTGGAATCAGAAACGCTACCCACTTAGCAAAGGTGTCGGAAACCAGCATTTTCCTGGAGGGGGATTAATAAACCATTAAAGAAAAATACGCCCCAGTAAACCCAGTTGAAATTCGAATAGCCGGTATTTCCATCTCCATCACATCTGATGATATTAGACCAACAACCACTTTGCTTGCAAGTCCACAGGTGCTTTTTTTCTCGTTTTGCTTTTGTTGTGCCTTTAAACTGAAATTCTTTGAGTGCTATTCTATTATTAAATACATAAGTTTAAAATTAATTCTTTTTCTTTTTGAATGGCCTGTATTACATTCACTAGTTGCGAGTATAATAAAGTTGTGTGTGTAAAATACACCCTTATCACTAATTACTTACAACTTGATTCGGTGGCCGCATTGTCTAAGGCGTCACTCTTGCAATATACTATACTGCTGATGACAGGGAGCTCGGGTTTCGAGTCTCGGTCGGGTGAACTGAAGGTGGTTTTCGCAAAATGGTTTCCCACTCTCACTCCACGCAAAATGCGGGTATACTTCTTATAAATTCAACCTTCCTCTTCCCTAACACATTAGCTTAACTAGTACATATGCGTATAACCTGAACAGTTAGTAAGACGCGGTGCTTAAAAAACTGTTTTCCACAAAGTTGGTACTATCTTCGTCAATAGACGGAGGCTGCTTGATCGGTATAGATCGATTGTGGGCCGACGACATAGGCTTTTTTTTTAATTTTAATTTTAATTTTGGACTCATCACTAAATAAATTATTACTAATGGATTAACTCATTTTTGTTTTTACATTATATTAGTATTTAGTTACTAAATTCTTTCATTGTAAATATACATATTATACTTTTAAGCCCTTGTGCTCTGTTCTTTTTCATTGCTGGCCTGTTGGCGGTCTCGACGGTTAGCTAGCACTTTAATAAAGGAAAATGAACTGAAAATGAAATAACATGTCAGTGTCTGACTCTCTCATTTATCTGTGACCATACAAGCAGTGTGGTCCAACTGGCGGCCCACGTTCACTGACAATGTGGCCCCCTTCATAGTTTTCTGGAGGGGAAAACTTCAGTGGCAGATGTTACATAACTAATTATTAAAAAAAAAGATATGTATTTAAAAAGTCATGATTGTATTTTATTTATTGTGGTTTTATTTTATTAGTGAAAATATGTATAAAGATATATTTATAAAGCTACGTTGTTTTGTGAACGTGTACGTTCGTGCATATTTCTTAATATATGTTTGGGAGATTAATAAAACTATTTTTGAGAATACAGTTTGAAAGATTCTACCAACAAAAAAAATACAATTTTAAAAAAGCGTTTGTAAGTTTATTAATGTTGTTTTAGGCCTATATTAAGTTGATGGGATTACTAAATATATCTTCGTCACAGGATGCAAATTGATGATCAGATTTGGCCCTTTGGGATGAAAAATTTGGACCACCCTGAGTTACGCCATTGAGAGAAGAGCTCTTTATATACGTGTGTAATACTGTTTGGTTCGATTCATTTTGGTTTTGAAATGTTTTATTGACCGTGGCCTTCCATTTAGAGGTTTACAACCCATCCCCGCCCCTCCTTCCCTCTCTCCGCTGCGACTCACCCGAAATTGAAAGTGGTGGTCATAAAGGACCCGCTTGTGTCTTGCTCCATCGACCGTGAACTATGTAACTACGAGGCCAATGTTAATTACTGTTTTATCTCGTATCGTTCGCCACGGAAGGACGACCTTATCTCCCAAATAGTGTGGTCAGGGTGGTTTTACACCTCCACCCGGAACACCATTAGGGTAGACTCTTTTAACAGGATGTCCTTCCTTGTCTGCACTGAGATAAAAAAATAGGATATCTGTTTTTTTTTTAATAATACAGTTCAACGATCTTGAAAAGAAAATCATGTGTAGTAGTGCAAGAGCTTTTGTAAAATAAAATAAAAAATAAAGTGGGGTAAAAATTAGGCGTAAAAAGTGAATTTTTCCTAATAGTTCTTTAATGTAATGAATTTGCATGAAACATTTTGCATCATGTATTAAATACAAAATAGTTCCAAGTTTACTCATTAAAATTGGACGCTTTCACTTTTGATTTCTGAAAAAAAAACTGAATTTAAATTTTTTTAAATTTACAGAACTTTTTTTTTTTTTTAACATATTGTCATAAAATATTTACCTATGATTTTTCAGGGACGCTGATCACGAGGAAGCACTTTAGATGTAATAATGTACCCGCATTTGCGTGGAAGGATGGTGAGAAACCCTTTAGGAAAAAAACCACCCTCACTAGTCCCGACCAAGATTCAAACCCGTCATCAGTTGACTAATTCAACACGAGAGTGACGCCTTAGACCAGGGGTACACAACCTTTTAACACTTGAGGGCCGCTTTTATTTTAACTGATCAATGGCGGCCGTACTTCGATTCCCTTTCTCCCCCACATTTCACCATTCAACCCACCTAACTTTTCCCCCTTATCCTAATTTTATTAATAGATATATTAATTATAGTATAAAAGATGCTGGAAAAGCGTACTTAAGAGAAATATTGAAAACTTACACAGCTAATCTTAAACTACGCTAGTAGGCTATTGATACTAAAAACAAGTGATAACTCAAAAAACGTTTGAGATCACAGACGCCATAGCCTTCCTTTGTGGAGCCCCCAGTTACATACCTCACCTTCAACCCCAAACCCCTAGAAAATAATTTAAAAAGTTAGTTTTGGTTTAACGTTATAACAGTAGTTTTCAGCTATTTACCAATTTTCACCCACATAAGATATCATAAAATGCCCTAAAGGTTAAATACATGTAATAATTAATGCTAGAAGCCGTGCTAAACGGGTTGATTTATCTCCAACCCTTAGTTAGATTTTCTTCCCGATGATTCTGATCTGTATAAAGGTATAAAGAACATATTCTGTACCAAGCTTGAATCAAATTGGTTAATGCGTTCAAAAAGTATCGTGATATATATTCACCCTCTACAAATAGACAAATGCAAATCAGTGGACGGAAAACTCACTTCACTCGTTCAATAAATCAAATGCGTATAACCCAACGGGTAGTAAGACGCGGTGCTAATAATAATAATAATATAATCAAACACATGATTATGTTTTAATTTGTTTTTACACTCTGACAACATTTGCTAAATCGCCTATATAGGGAGACTACTATACGAACGCGCAAGCAAAAATGTCCCCCGGCCCCCCAAATCCTCCAGCTTGTTTCCCCTCTGTCACCTTAGCAAGCATGGGGCCCCCAAAATTGTGGGTCCCTGTATGATCGCGCCATTAGCACACTCCTAAGGGCAGCCCTGTCAGAAGCAAGAACTATTAGATTCCAAAATATAAATTTTAATTTGTAAAGAAACACTTTAAAAAAATTGCACTGAATTTATTGATTTGGAAGAATGCATATGTTTACGAAACCATAAATAGGTTTTCAGTACCATAAACTTAAAGTAGACGTATCGGGAAACTTGACACTTTTTTTTATTAGTTTGTCAATATCAGATTCAATGTTGGACATAGCAATTCTCAAGTTTCATCAGTCAGACGAGAACGACCTCTTGATTTGATCTGTTTCTTCAAAGAAAATGATTGTTCACATAAATATGTGGATCCGAATAATGTTGTCGTTTTTAGAGCATGATTCGTTTATGCTTCCATTTCCTTAGGCAAGTATTTTTTATTATATATTCAAATCCGGCATAGAAAATTCTGAAAAGTTTTACTTTCGATTAAGAGTTACATTGAAGATCATTTAGCTCCATCTGGAAATCGGATGATGCAAAAACGGAAAATTTTATGTTACGGTTGGATTTCCGAATACAATTTTAAATTTGTTCAACCTCTCGAGGGCAGCTTGAAGTGAGGTTAAGAGCCAACCACATGTGACCTTGAGCAGCGAGTTTTAAAATGATTATTATTATTACTATCATCACCACGTCATACTACCTCATTCGGGTTATACGCACTTACGCTAATGTGTAATGGTAGGGCGATTGTGAGATGAAAAGGAGGACCTACAGTTTAACGTGGGATCCGAACCACGGTGGAGGTCTGGCATTCCTCACATTCACAAGTTGTGATTAATACCGTCTTGTCAGAGGTGAAAGAAGGGTTTGGCAATCAGATAAATCTGTGCCGGGAACAAGGATTGAACCCCGAACCCCCAACACGTTTGTACAGAAATCCAATTTGGTTTTATCGGTTTTCATACTCTTAAAAAAATTCCAATATTCTTCTTAGCTGTAGCTAAAATTTAATTAATAGGACTATAAAATATTTATCTACACCAATGGATTTCGCCCTTCTCTTTATTTATTTACTTTATGTTAAAGCAATCAAATAAAGGCCACTAATACTAACCTGTTTCTGCGTACCCCTAAATAAATATGACACATACCCCCAGGCATACGCGTACAATCGATTTAAAACTACTGATTTACATTAATATTGGGACCAATATCTTAGAATCATAAGACTCACAGGGGTTGTCACGTACCTAAGCACTGAATGTCGTTGGGGTGGGGATTGTTTTCCACAAATAATTTGAAATGTGGTTTTTCCATCCCTTTTCCCGCAAATATGCGTGTATCAAGCTAAAACCACTACTCTTCCCATCCCTACACCCTAGATTAAGACGTTAATAAACTTGGTTCTAAACGTAATAATAATGCACACCCTATGAAACTGACAGAATATATTGACCAAGCGTAGTGAGGTCCCGTTTTAACTCGACAATTTCATCTGTATTTCTGTCGGCCCAGTGTCCGGACAATTCTTTGAATCTAGACCAAACAACGCATGTAATATTTTATCTATCTAGTCAACCGTTTCAAAATGGCGGCCACTCAAAATATGTATGTTTGTTTGTTCCGCGATAATTGCACAATTCATTGACCAATTTTAACAAAATTTGACAGGGACATTCTTTGAACTCGAATGTTCCTCTCATCCACCTCCCACCCCCTCCTCCCTCTCTCCCACTCACACACACACACCACCACACACACACACTTTGTCTCCTTCCTCCTGACGTAATGTGACTTGTGTGATCTGCTTCAGGAGATGGACGTGTACGACGACTCGAACTACAACTCGACGAGCGAGGCGGAGCTGGACTCTGACCCGGAGCCCGAACCAGATCCGGACCCGGACGACCCGGAGCGACTTCTCAACGAGTGGTTGGGGGAGCTCGACATTCTGACTGTGGTGAGTATATCTGACCAGGGTCATGGCTTCAATGTGTATTTGCCACATTACATACATCATGTGTTGGTAACTAAATTAATATTTCGAGTTGATACTTATACTACTACACTACAAACCCGCTTCGACAGACACGCGGACTAAACTTTAAACTCCTCTAGTCTTGTGTACCGTTGAGGGATAGTTCGGAGATCGATTCCCAGCCGGATGTACCGAGGGTAGTATTTCCTAAATGGTTTCTCACTTTCCTCCCCGCAAATTCAGGTACATTTCCTCTAAATTTTAGCTCATCCCTACAGACCTTACCCCGTTAATGTTTCAAAATGTGGATAGCCCGGACGGGTAGTAAGTGGTGCAAAAACAAACCCCTATGCTGGTGGACCAGTGGTGGATCCAGAGGGGGAGTGAGGAAGGCGCACCCTCCTGCCCCCTCAAGAATGTTTCCATTAGTATTAACAATATTAATTAAAAAATTAAACCAATTAAATATTTTATAATTACTAAATTACTAGTTGTATTGTCACGTAATATCTCACTAGCTAGTTGCTTCAGGTGTCAATCACTGTCAATAATTGATTTACATATTTAACACATAATTTAAGTAACATATTAATAAAAAAAAAAAGATGATATCTTATGCTTTTTTTTTTTAATTTCAATCATTAATTGGTTTTCCCCTAATGATAACTGAGTAATAATTAAATTAGTTTTGAAAATGTTAATAAACTTGCATAAATCGTAGATTCAGTTAGTACAAATTATTTACATAATATTTAACCTTATTTCCCTCTTAAAATCACTATTTGTATTCTTATTATTTGCTTATAATAAATTTCAAAACTAATTTCAAATTTTACCCTTAATATGAGGGCTACTTCAAGTTGGTTGAGCGTTACACTGAAATAATTACCCTCAAATTTACTCTCAGATTTTGAAGGATTTTTGCCTCCAGAATTTCCTAAGGGGGCATCTCTCCCAACCACCACCACCACCCCATTACGAAAACCCTGGACCCACCCCTGCAGTGGCACGTGCAGAAAGAAGTAAGTCCTGTTTTCAGGTGACAGGGAGGTCACGGTTTGAATAACAGCTGGAAGTACCGATGAGCTTTGTCCAGTTTTTTTAATCATTTTAATTTTTTTCATACCACATCTTAGTACCCTTTGAGTTATACGCATAGGATACATTAATTACTCTAGTGGAGTGAATGAGGAAGGTAAAATTTCAGAGGAAATGTACTCGAATTTGCTTTACTGGAAAACAATTTAGGGAAAAAACTCCTTCAGTACACCGACGGGTATTTGAATTCTGATATCACCATCATCGGTAATCCAGTCTGACACGAGAGTAATGTATTAAACATGCGACCACCGTTGCGGGTAATTAATTTTTAATCTATCTGTAATTTCTGTTATTCATTGAACGCTATTATGACAGGGTTTCCGATGCCATAAATAAAAGTAGTTTAGAGTCTCTAAGAAAAATATATTTTAGCTCATAGGCGTGGCATTGTGGATGCCGGGTGCCACCCCAAAAAAACAGGAATGGTTGGAGTGACAAAAATGCAGTACCTTCTTTTTTTTAAGAAACCACGTTGGGAATATTCCAAAGTTATTGGTTAATGTAGGCTTGAGATCCTGCCACAAACCTAATAGTCTAATTCATATAACAAAGAAAGGCCGGTTGTGCATACGTACGTGGATGACATTATTGAAGAGTGCTAAAAAAAATTGTTCCCTTAAGCCGGTGGATGGCATTGTAGGTAATCGATAATGTATGTTTTTTCAAAGAATAATTTTGTGAAATAAAACAATGATTCTTTCTTGTCTTTGACATATTATAATTGATTTAAAGAAAAGTAAACAGATTGTGGGGGGGGGGGGTGCATTGATCCCAGCCCCTCAGTCTTCCAACTGGCACACCCATCAGCACAAACACCCTGCGCACGCCAATGCTTTAAGTTTGCACGAAAATCACAAAACGTGTGAGCTATCGCTGGACTCTAACTACAGACCCTGTGATTTGGACAAGCGAGAAGGTTGACTTAAGTGGTTTTACTCCTGGTCAGTTTAAATGTGGAATTTGACGCTTAGCCTTAATTGTGATACATGGTAGAGTATTGAGAAGCCCTAGCTGACGTTTATAAATCCCGGATTATTTAAGAAGTGGTTTGATATTTTTAATATTATTTTCACCAAAATGTAGGAGGAACTTTTGACCAGTTAAAAGGTTTAAAGGGTTTTACAAAAAAATTATAGTAACTTACATAAAACCTATAAAACAATCCCACATTATATTAAAATGTTATTTTTATGAACTTTTCAAAATATGAAATATTGATAAGGGAAGGCTAGATCTAGGTTTTAACCTTCTGCTTTAGTTTCAGAAATTAATATTTAGCGTAAACTTTTTTTTTTTTACTTTAAAGTCAAAATGATACCATTTAACTGGTCAGGAACCTGTTGATAATGTTCACCTACATTTTTTTGAAAGCTATATTAAAAAATATTAAGCAACTTCTTAAATAATACGGGATTTCTAGACGTCTTCAACACGTCTCAGGATCTTCCATGTAACAGCCTCTAACTCTTACACAATCGATAGTTTTGAAGTCTTCTTGAATTGAAAGGAACATGAAAAATGCATTTATATAATAATATAATGATTAGATGTTTATTTAATGAAGGATCGGTAAGTGGATGCTATTAAGGGGGATGCAGCACTTGATGGTATTCGTGGTCTCAGACTATGTTTGTTCATGTGTTCTGTGAGTCGTGTAAGCTGGAAGCCAACATCATGTAGAGCAGGGGTAGGCAACAGGTCGATCGATCGCTATTGACCGGTCGATCTTGCAGCCATTTTCAGTCCATCGTGTAAGAAAACTACATCATTACGGAAAGGCAAGCTACCTCGCATTATTCCCTATGGTACAGCTTATAAGTCAGGGCCATAGTGTAATTCATCAAGGTAAGACTTTTTTACCTCTCAGGGTAAACGGAGTGTACATTTTATTTATTTTATATAAAGGTAGATACATGAGTATTGAAGTAAATATTTAATTTAAGGTATAAATACATTATGTATTAAAAAGAAGAAGAATTAAAAGTAGAGTGGAGAATCTAAGGATGATCGCGGGAATTGTGATAAAATATGTGCAAGTCGACCAAAGCCCAAAAAGGTTGCCGACCCCTTATGTATAGCGTCTGCCCGGTTATGTCTGACTTTCACTCGAAACTCATCTTCATCACACTTTTAGGGTGACCTGGTGGTCTAAGGGTAAGGTGTCAGACTTCTGTGCTGGGTGTCCGGGGTTCAATTCTCGATCCCGGCACAGATTTATCTGATTGCCAAACCCTTCCTTCACCTCTGATAAGACGTGTATTAATCACAACTTGTGAATGTGTGGAATGCCAGGCCTCCACCGTGGTTCGGATCCCACGTTAAATTGTAGGTCCTTCATTTTATCTCACAATCACCCTACCATTACACATTAGCGTAAGTGCGTATAACCCGAACGGGTAGTAAGACACGATGATGGTGATGATGATAATAATAACAATAATAATAATAATTCATCACACTTTTAATTTTCTCTAGATTTTAGTGTAGATTTTATAAAAACTGGTCGCCTCTGTAGTCAAGTGGTCAGTGTCCCTGGTTACAGATATAGAGGTTCCTGGCTAGATTCCCGCTGTTTCCAGATTTACTCTGAAGCATTGAGTCTGAAACAAGGTCAGCTCAGCCTCGTGAGGACTTGAATGGAAAAAAGTGGTATATCTGGTCTCGTTGTGATGACCACATGACACCCTCTATTTGCATAAGTTGGCACTATCTTCACCAACAGATGGTGGCCGCTCGGTCGGTATGGCTCGATTGCGGAATGACATAATGGATTCTTTTTTAAATAAACACTAGTGTATTTTTTCTCAACATTTTTGCGATGAATTACCAACCATCAAAAGATACTATGTGCACCGAGGAAATACCGAGGCCCTCAGAGTTGGGGGTGGGGGGTTGTTGAATATTATCCAGGAAAATCATTATTTTTAGACATTTCCACTTTAGGAATAAAGATACAAGACAAAAATTAATATATTAAATAAAATGTTGACAAAAATACCATATGATTACGTTGCATTAGTAAGTAGTTATTTGATTATTTTTAAAATTTTAAATCTCATACATTTCTATAAATAATTGTTTAGAATTGTTGACTTAAGGTTGGTATATGACTTTTGTCTACCTAGGAAATAAATAGAGACTAGTAGAGATATTTCATATTTTATTTTCTGCATAAAATTTCAAATGTTTCTATTATATGTTACTAAAAACTTCCTGGAATCCTGCGGACCACCTGACAGGCCACCGTGGTCACACTTTGATAAACACTGAACTAAAGTAAAAGGTTTTTAATTTAAACTGGAACTTATAGTTAAAATGGGATGGAAAGAAATGAACGCAAGATAAGCTTAGTATTTTTACGGACACGGTTTTATAGTGTTATAATACCTAAAACATTCATAGCTGGAAATACGACTTATAAAAATGTTGATTTTTAGTCACTTTTAGTAAGCTCTGTTTGAAAAATACACGATCAATGTAATACATAGAAAAATCATACTCACCGAGGAAAGATGTAAAATAGTGAATCAAGGAAAAGCTAAATATTTTGTTTGGAAAACCTGTAAAATTCCAGAACTTCAGTATAAGAAATTGGTTGGTTGGAGCAGTCCAGTTTTTATTGGAATAACCTTATCTGACAGCTAGAAAACTACTGGATCTACCTTCACGCATTCATTAATTAAGTCGTTGACCTCGGTGGTCTGGAGTAAAGTACTCGCTTCAAACCCAGCCTGGACCGACGGATTTGTCTTGAGCGATAAAAATCCGTAACACAACTTCCTTCTGATGGGAAGTAAAGCCGTCGGTCCCACGTCAATTGTGGCATGTACAAAAACTCTAGACGGTATGGGAAAATACCTTTCCTGGGAACATCGGTAGGCCCTTTCGCTCTCGCTCATAGAAATTCTCGTGTGCTGATATAGTCAATCTGTTCAGAAAATTTAAGTTAAATACCTCAAATAAATAATTAGTCAAATCATATGATCACTTTTGATATATTATCAATAACTATAAAATAACATTAATAAGATAATCCAAAGTTTTAAATTTGGTCCATAAAAAATGTGTTTGTGTTTATTAATAGACCCTTACTATGAAATTGGACTTAACTCGCAATTCCGGCCTGCCGTACTGAGATCTTACTACCCTTCCTGCATGTACGCATTATCATCACACTAATTGTGTAGGGATGGCGAAGCCAGAATTTAGAGGAAATATACCCGCAAATTAATGAAGGTAGTGTGGGAAACCACTTAGAAAATATCACCTTCAGTACACCCGCCTGGGATTTGAACCCCACGCTTTGTGTGTCTCATTACTGTTCGCATTTTTAATTTTGATCATTATTTCATCTCATATTAAATCTATAATGATCTTTAATCGTAAACACAAATAATTATTTATGGCCGTGGAGAGAAATTAGTTTCTTTGTAGCGTTGAATGCACTGGAAGCACGGATAATAGAAATCACAGATAGTACAAATAATTCCCATATGTTTACCATTGCCATTCAAAATTTGCTGCCCTTAGTTTCTACTTATTTATGTTAAAAGGGATTTCCACAATGGTAAATATTAAAACGAAGCAGTGAAATCGATTCAGAATCGACTCCTGCATGCGAATAGCATTAAGTAATACATTAGAAACAAGAATAGACAAATTAATGGAAAGTGTTCAACAGCAGAGTTCCCATTAAGTTCATTTAGATAAGTTAGTTCATATTTTTTTATTTGCTTGTTATAATCAGTAAATAAAGTCATAATGTTATAATAAATCTTAATAAGTAATACGTTAGTAACAACTAGAGGACCGCGAGAATATTTTAGGATATTTAGGGGGTCGCGAGTAATAAAAGGTTAAGAACCACTGACCTGGCATTCAGAGTGAACAGGGTGTATAGTAGGCCTACATATACATGAGTATATTCATTCGACGACCGTGTTTTAATTTTGTCTTGTAGTTTCTATTAAAATAAAATAAAAATATATTATTTTATATACGTCAGTTTGAAAACTCCACGATACATTTTCTACAGTATAAAGAGTGAAAAACTTCATACATACGAATATAAAAATAAAACATTTCTATTCAGAAGAAATATATGTCTATGCCTCTGAAATTCAAAGCTCGTTCTCTTCTCGTTCGGTAAGCTCTCCCTTCAAAGCTCCCACAAGAGCATATTCCTCGCAATGAAGGGGAGAGGGAGGAAGAGGAAGGAACCTGCGTATCATATGAGATGTGTTCCGCCCCGTAGTTCGAAACGAGCGCAACCAGCCATGCGTGGGACGGGGCCTCGCCTTCCACTAGTGGAGGCGCCGTCAGCATCACGGGTAGGCAACCTGCAGGATGAGAGGCCAGTCGCCGTCAGCTTCACGGGTAGGCAACCTGCAGGATGAGAGGCAAAGTGCCGTTAGCTTCACTAGTAGGCAACCTGCAGGATGAGAGGCAAGGTGCCGTCAGCTTCACGGATAGGCCATCTGTAGGATGAGAGGCAAGGTGCCGTCAGCTTCACGGGTAGGCAATCTGTAGGACGGTAGACAAGGCACCGTTAGCTTCACTGTTAGGCAACTTGTAGGATGGTAGACAAGGTGCTATTAGCTTTACGGTTAGGCAACCTGTGGAACGGTAGACAAGGTGCCGTTAGCTTCATGGTTAGGCAACCTGTGGCACGGTAGACAAGGTGCCGTTAGCTTCACTGTTAGGCAACTTGTAGGATGGTAGACAAGGTGCCATCAGCTTCACGGGTAGGCAACCTGCAGGTTGAGTGGCAAGGCACCATCAGCTTCACGGTTAGGCAACCTGCAGGTTGAGAGGCAAGGCGCCGTCAGCTTCACGGTTAGGCAACCTGTAGGACAGTAGACAAAGCGTAGGGTTTTTTTTTTCAATCCCTATGGACTGCAGCAACATTGTAACAAGATTTGATTTTATAATAATAAACATCTTAAAAATATTATTGGTTATTAAGTTGTGAATTCCACGTTAGCAACAGTTTATAATGTCAAGCTGGTACTCACGATTTTAACATTTTTCTCCCTTTGTGTTTTGAGATCCATACTAGAATAATAACAATGTAAAATGTATGCGGTTCACCACGTCTTGGAACCCATTGGGGACAACACATAGATTAATTACGCTAGGGGGATAGGCTTTTTTAACAAATATAAACATGACCTTTTCCAGCCTGTGGCCTGGGTCAGTTTTAATGGGATAGGTAGAAGGATGTTATAATTTTATAAGAAATTTACCCTCATTTGTGGGTAGGGGAAATGCCCCATTACACCCGACCGCGATTCGTACCCCGACCATGTACCTCCTGGCGTGGGTAACATTTAGTTAATGTACATAAAATTGTAAAGTCAACCTCAGGGTTCTTAGGGTTAAGTGCTCTTTTCAGTACCCGATGTCCGTGGACCCAAACCCAGCTGAGGTCACGAATTTTTCTTGAGCGATAAAAATTCGTATGACAACTTTCTTCAGAGGGGAAGTAAAGCCGTCGGACCCATGTCTGTTGTGGCATGTAAAAGAACCCTGAAAGGTATGTGAAAATACCTTTCCCGGCAAAGTGGTTAGGTTCTTTCTCACTCGCTCGTAGAAATCCATTGCTGAAATCAACGATAAACCACTATACTCTGGAATTTCCAAGAATGTGTGATTTTTACCAGATGGTGTAAGCACACCAACCAGATGAAAGGTTGAGTATATGCCCAGTTCCAGATGGATGGAAAGCGCATAAGCCCATCTTTGCAAAATCAAGTCACTGTTTTTAAGGCGCAATTATTAAAGAGACTGATTAAACTCGTCGGAAGAAGAGGGGAAGTGCTCAGCAGATAAACAAGAGACTTCTCAGGGTGAATTGCTCATTTTCTTCCCTCTCTTTATGTTTCTTACAATTGGTGTCTTAAGTGTGATAGCGCTTAGGTGCGTCAGTTTAAGATGCAGCCCACTTCGCAAAATAGCTTCGAAATCTACAAGTAGGCAACCATACTAAATGAGCTTACTATTTAGACCTATGCGGGAAACTGATTATATCAGTTCCCGACCTACAAACCAACTTTGCTCTAGAACAGACAAAAATGGCCAATATCTCGACAGTCAAATTCATCCCTGTGAATTGTGAAACTCCAATTTCACACATAACAAATAATTCAGTTGTGTCGGGAAGCGAATCAAAGAGCTCATTGGTCAAGTGCGCGGCTACGCACTGAAAGCGCAAAGGCCGAATTTGTGTACCTGCTTAAGAGTCTATCAGACGCGCACAAGGTGGGAGCATCAAAAGTGTACCATTGTTTGTATACCACGATTTCGGTTGGAAGAACAATAGGGAAAATTAAAACATATTTCTTTGCGGCTAACATTGATAACATTTTCTTATATTATTGGTGTTATTTGATAGGTATTGATAATATCCATCAAAAGTAACATCTGCAGATGACATGACTTTATGTATGAATATATTAAAATTATCTTAGTAACTAGCTTCTACTATTCTTCCTACCAAAGTCATACTAGAGTGTCTGAGCCCCAGATGGCAAAACCTAACCTAACCATACCTAACCACATTAGTAAAGATTAAGGGGATGAGGTGTTTGTTCATTGCAGTTTTATTATATTATTGTAATTGAGCAAAGGGTTAGTTTAAATACATTTTTGCCATATTGCCACGTTAATCAGTTGTTTTATCCCTATGTGCTTTTGATTCTAAAGTCTAGGTGTGCTTTTGATCCATATCTTTGTGCGCTTTTGATATGAGGTCCTCTTGTGAGCTTTCACTGTTCTCCGCAGGTGCGCTACCAACTAAATTACGTTATAGGACATAATTAAGAGCGTTCATCATAGCAGGCCCAACTCAGCTCGCGCGAGGTATGGAAGTAATATGGAAAAGAAAAGACCAAGATATGTCAGAGATGTGTGCAGTGCATTCGTATTTGAATGATTACTCGAAATTTTTCGTGGTGACGACGGGGAATAAAGCGACAAAGTTTCTTGTTAATAACTACAGTATGTCCTTATTATGATAGAATAATGATTTCTGCATAGTGCCTATCCGTGAAGCCATTGTAAAATGGTCACAAACAGCATTTTCAATGCAGTTTTTATCCAAATATAATTTAATATTTCAACAATTTTCAGTATTAGGAACGTTATTAACTCTTTATCTCCATTAATGTTTAATCAGAAATGATCCACTTGCAATATTGTTCGTGTGAATTTAAGATTTCTGGCCGACTGTATCACAGAGTTGATTGGTATGTGATGCACGCGATTAAGGGGGAGAGGGAAGAATAGGGAGCATCATTCTAGAATTCACATGGTTCAAAAGTTGTGGGTGGTGTAAAAACTGTTTGTAGCACGCAACAACTTTGATTCCGTTTGCTAATTAAACCAGTTGTGTTAACCATTTAATAAAAAATAAAATTTGTGAATAAGGTGATCTTAAGTGCTCAGATTAAAGCACCTATTCCCAATAGTAATTAATTTAACTTATGGTCCAGGTTCCCTTTTCACTCATTCGCAATGCCCCCTTACCCCCTCATTTAGTTCAAGATGGTCCAATATCGCGTGGGTGCGACTCCCGGATGTACTATATCAGTGATACAATGTCCGGGATGTTGACCCCCCCCCCCTCCCCAACCACCATACTCTCCCGTCCAAAGTACTATCTCTGCCCTTAACCTCTTTCTAGCACATCCCGCGCCAAAATGAACCGGACCGCACTTTCAACGTGGTCTGGGTTTTATTTGGGGTGGGGGGAATCTGGCCCAAATTGAGAGAACTAGTGCTTTGTTTATTGCTCTGTACCAACCTTATACTGGATACTTTTCTCCAAATCATGGAGGGGTCGAAATTTATATTACCAACTCATGTTACCAAAATTCCGCTAAAAGTGATAAAATTCCACGCTAAATAAATCTACATTTTGGATCATTTTTTTAGAACCGCCTATTAATACACCTGTTTGGGTTTTACGCATATTCACTAGCTACGCTAAGGTTTAGGTTAGAAACGGGTTGAGCTTATAGGAAGTTTACCCGCATTTGCGTGGAGGTAGGGTGGAAAACCGTCTAGGGAAAAACCATCCTCACCACACCCAACCGGGATTCAAACCCCGGCCACCCCGTCATCGGCAGTCTAGTCTACTGTAAGAGTGATGCCTTGGACCATTTGACCACTGAAAGGGGTAAAAATAGCCTGTTAAAATACCTTATGCAAGATAAATATTGTTAAAATTAATATCCTAAGTACTTCATCAATTAAGAGGGAATAATTTATGCCTCAGAAAATACTTTTAGAACCCACTTAACAAGAGCTGTACACCCGCAAATGCAAGACTAAATTTAAATTTTCCTACCTCACCCCGGGGTCACTTGAAAATTAAAAAAACAAAAACAATAAACCAAGCACTCAAGCTAAGTATTTATTTACCGCAGGAAAAAAGCTCGATTAAGATTTGTTTAGAGACCTTGAAATCCCTTAAGCCGTCATTTGATTATTCTATCCGATAGACCCACTCTGAAAAAAAAAACTAGATCTCTCGGGAAAAAGACTGAGCAGACAACTCTAGTTTAGATATTTGCTTGTTTGCTGACCCACACCAGTGGTCACGCTGTCCAAGGCGTTAGGTTTGTTTGATCTGGTTTTCCTCTGACGAGGTGCTTGGGGTTTGAATACCTGCTGGGTGTACAAAGATTATTTTTTTTCCACGAAATGACTTCCTCCACACAAATGAGGATACATTTCTCTAAAATTCTACTTTCCTCATCACTACTACATTAATTTTTAATAGACAGGATCTATGGTGGGTGCATACTCTAAAGTAACACTTTCGCAATATATTAGACTGCTGATGATGGGAGACGGTGGTTTGATCCCGGTCGGGTGTACTGAGGATGATTTTTCCTGAACGGTTTTCCACTCTCTCTCCACGCACATACGTGTACACTTATTACAAATTCAACTTTTATTTTCCTTAAAACCATTAGTTAATTTGTACATATACTTATAACCAGAACAGGTGGTTAGACAAAGAGCTAAAAATATTTTTTTTAAAAGATGAATATAAATTTGGGATTGTTTTAAACTTATTTTAAATATGTTCTAAAATATCCCTCCTATTTTGAGATGATCATTATAGATGTGGAAAACTTGAGTTATCAAACCATCTTAACCCAGTCGGTAGCGAGTTTACTTACTGAGCTAAATAAAGGTCCCGAGTTCAATTCACGGCATAGTAATAAAACATGGCACCGCTAATTTTTTTTTTTCCAGTGATGAATTAACTATCTAAGAATTGAGTGTCGTAGGGGTCTATTTTTATTCTGAAACATGTCTTACTACCCGTCCGGGATATCCACATTTAACCACATTGAAGAATGTAGAATTTTACGTGAAATGTACTGGAAAATTGTTTAGGAAAAGCCATCCTAAATGCAACCTGTAGGGATTCAAACTTTCTCTGTCATCGGAAAATCAAACCATAGAAGCTTGACATCTTAGTTCGAATGCCCACTGATGCATGTTTCATCAGTTCTAGAGGCGTTTTTAGCACCGCATCTTACTACCCATTCGGGTCGTACGTTTATGTACTAATTACGCTAATAGGTTAGGGATGAAGAAGGTTAAATTTAAGAGTAAGTATACAAACGTATACGTGGATAGAGAGTGAAAAACCATTTAGGTAAAACTACCATCAGTACACCCGACCGGGATCGAACCAAGATCTCCCCATCATCGGCAGTCTTAGTCTATTGAGATAATAGCGCCTTAGACCATGCGGTCATCAAAACGGGTTTTCGTAAGGCTCCACTGAGAAGTTTTTGGAATCGGATACCTAATCTTAAAATTAAGGGTAGTTTATTGAAGGGCAAAAGAGATAAAAATCTAATTTCTCAAAATACACTATAATGATTTTGATTAAATTTTGTATCCAGGCATTATTTAACATTAAAAACCAAATGGATATTCTCATTTTCCCGTGAAAATGACTTAAAGGATACTCTACATAAGCGGAAATTTCCGATTTTGATCAGATATCCACAACTATTTGATATACGGAATAACTTATCTCAATAAAGTTATATTGGTATTTAAAATAAAAATGTTTTATTTAGAATATGTTTTATAAAATTAATTGTTTCTGACCTTTAAGCAAATATATTTTTTATGCAGCTTTTTGAAAACAGAAATTGATTGTAATGCTCTTTGATCGACAAAGATGTTCCTCTTTTCTCAATGTTTATATAAAAGTGTGTATTATTTAATTTACGCTCTTTGGTGGAGTGTTTATGCAACAATGTATATTAATTAGTTTAACAAATCTTAGGAGTTTTTAGTAAATGTTTATATATTTTTAAATAAAAGAGAAAGTCTGTGTGGTGCACCGTACCATTTAGTTTATCACCACGTTTTACTACCTGTTCAGGTTATAAATATATACGATAATTACTCTAATGGGGTAGGGATGAGGATGGAAACATTTTAGAGGTAATCTACCAGCATTTGCTTGGAAGTAGAGTGAGAAACAGTTTCAGGAAAAACCACTTGACGCGGTTCGTTGCCAATTGAACTAATTTTCTTCTAAATTAATTATCTCTCGTAAATCCTGACTCAGCCCTGTCCTTGACTAAGGTCTCATAGTGATCACTTATGTGTCACGCGACCTATTTAAACAAGTTGCCCTGTTTTACCGATTTAAAAAGCAACATTCGTTTCTGGTGCCAAACAGAGATGACCCAAGCTGCTATAATTTCCAGACCACGACCTACTTTAATGTTTCATCAGAATTACTTAATGAAGATGTTCACATTTCACAAACAAAACTTGGTGCAGCTTCAATCTTCATTTAAATAATTGCTCGAGTAAATAAAAAAAGTGGTGGTGCTAAACATTTTCACCGAAGCGTGTATGATCTTTGTGAGTCATTGCTTTATTTCATAATTGTCTTTATTTAAAACAAGTTGTTGGGTTTTTTCCGCGGTGACTTTAGATCGTACAAAGTGGTGGAAAAATTAGTTGCAAATCCATTTGACATACATTATAATGTTTGACGTCATGCGACATGTTTGTAGGCCTATACTAACATAGATTGTGTCAACTTCGTAATACGTAATATACCTTGATTTTCTTACGAATGTCCATTTAGAACACCTTTTACAAAATAAAAACTAATTTTTTTGCAACCAACATTAATAACATTTTACTATATTATGACCCGCTTTGGTGGCGTAGTTGGCTAACGCGCCAGTCGTGTTGAGCTCGACTGCCGAGGACGGCGAGATTGAGGTTCGAATCTCGGTCAGGTGAACTGGGGGTGGTTTTTCCTAAATGGTTTTCCACTCTCCCTCCACGCAAATTGGGGTTCACTTCCTCTAAATTCAACCTTCCCAATTCCTAATCCATTAGCGTAATTATTACTTAAGCGTATAACCCGAACGGGTAGTAAGACGCGGTGCTAAATAATAATAATAATAATACTATATTATGAATATTATTTCATAGGCAGAGCCCTGCTTTTATGGTGAATAAAAAAGCCCAATTTCGTTTTTAAGTTTCCCAAAAGCGGTGAATAAGCGGTGAATTACAAAAATCCTATTTTTGCGACGAAATTATCGAATTAAGATAAAAGCGTTAAAAAAGTGTTTTTTACCAAACTTTCGTGATTAAGGTGACTTTGTTGGGTTAAAACTAGACTTCCAGGACAATGTTTGAAACAGGTAAACTAAACATATTGAAGTGAAAACCAAAAATTACATTTTGTTTGGACAAAACGGTAAAAAACACTAGTCCGCAAAAAAATCTGCTGTCAACTTATTAAAAAAGTAAGATTTAGCGGCAGCTGGTCCGGAAAAAGTATGTACAAGTCACAAAGACAAAATATTACACAAAAAGCATCTTGTTACTTCACACAAATTGTGACTATATTTTTAAATCTCAATTTAGGCTCGAAAAATACAAAATAACTACTCAACATCATCAAACTGCAACATGCAGCTGGTGACAATGTTATCCACTTTCATTGTGGTTCTGCGGTCTGTTACTGCTAAACTATACCTAGAAAAATATCGTTCTGAATCTGCATTTGAAATCGGCAGCCACAACGCTTGCAAACACTTGGTTGCGAAGTCACTGAACATACTGTCTGTCTTCAGCCCTAGCAGCACATTCTCAATTTTTAAACTTTTGATGAATTTTTCAAACTTAAAATATTTATTTTTCAATATTCCAAAATATTAGCGCGAATGCCGAAAATCGCGACTAAATCGCGATTATCGCGGACATCGTTTAAAATCGCGAATATCGCGCTAAAACGCCGATTTCGCGAATTATCGCGACAATTCTGAGCATATATTTGCAATCAGGGTAACCGGAAATGTGAACATCTGAAAGAAAAAATGCCATATCTAACATTCGCGAATTATCGCGATCTCCACAAACGCAGGGCTCTGTTCATAGGTATTGATAATATCTATCAAAAGTGACAGCCGCAGATCACATGAATGAATCAGTGAAAAAAGATCTAGTAACCTTTTCCAGCCCGCTTCAGTGGCCGCATGGTCTAAGGCGCTACTCTCTCAGTAGACTAGACTGCCGATGACAGGGAGATTGAGGTTCGAATCTCACTCGAGTGTACTGAGGATGGTTTTTCCAAAATTATTTTCCTCTCTCTCTCTCTCTCTCTCTCTCTCTCTCTCTCTCTCCAGACAAATACTCGTACACTTGCAAAACGTAACCTTCCTCATCTTTAAAACTATTAGAGTAATTTGTACATAAGTGTATAAACCGAACGGGTAGTAAGACGCGGCGCTAAACAAAAACTAAAAAAACAACCATGGAATGACTATATAAAACCTTGTTGCCTAAATATTTAGTCTGAAAGGTGTGTCTACCGTCGTGAGGTTGTTTAAACTTGTGTGAAGAAACAACACGTGAGGCACGCGAGTATGAAAGGGTGAAGTATACTCTTGTTCTAAGAAAATAAATACTTGTATGCTTCAAAAGTCGCCGTAAATATTAATCGACTTATGATATTAACGCACTGAAGCTCAGCTTGACCTATGAATAATGTGGCAACTGTAGGCTTTTTTCAAACTTTTCTTTATTTACTTGTTCATAAATTCTTTCTTGTAAAAGAAGGGAGTCTATTTTATTGGAACAATATGTACACATAACAAACCTACCACATTTCATAACTAGCGATGGATTTAACTGAAATTCAAAAAAAAATATTTGTCATGTCTTATAAAACTTTGCATTGTTATGGCGATTTAGAAGCCTTGAAGTTGGATTTACAAAATATTTACCGAAGTAAAGGTATTTATTACATTTTAATCTCATTACTCCTTTCAACGCCATACAATCAAGTCATGACTTATTTTTATCAACCTTCATTCAATATTCGTTTATCAGTGAAAATAAGTGGCGTTGTTCAAAATGAATTATTATTATTACTATTATTATTAGGTGTTTTGTCCTACGACAGGTCCATTCCTTTTGTCATTTAACTGAACTTAAACCACCAATGCCCTGGCTTCTGCCTCCTCGTTCAGCTCCCAGAATGTTATTCGTTCCTTCAAGTCATCTAATATTAAGAATGAATATTTTTTTAATTATTATATTTCTGGTGGAAAGATTTTCCCACGGTGCCCCAAACAATCGTATCCATTTAGGTCAAAATCTGTAGAACCATGGACAAATAAACATCTTAAAATAACTTAATTTAGAGCAGAACACTTTTACTAGACACGCAGATCTATCGTCATAAATTATAATTTACGGATAATACTTGGCAAAACCAAAAGTACACATCCCTTTCTTGATTTCTTTTTCTTTTTATAGAACTGCATTTTCAAAAGAAAATCCTACTTAGGTTTATCCAAATGAGTTGAATCTAAATACTGTTTTATTTTGATAGTAGACAAAGTTAATACAGGAAAATTAGGCTCTATTTATTGCAATTTGCGATTTGTAGAGGGTTTTTATAAAAAATACACCGTCCAGATCAACGGACAACTGCACAGGGCAAACTTTTTTTTCGTTTCGTTTTACACCTAGATAAAAATAAATAAATACCAAATTTTGTATAACTGTAGCATTCAGTCTTTTCTTTCAGAAAATAAAAACTTTAATGGGGGATTCAACAGCAATTTCCACAGTTTAATTCATTTAATTGACGCACATCGGCGAAAGTGGACTTGGTGAGAGTCGATCACACTCCTCTTGGATTACACTGAAGCGCGGTGCTAGAGGCGTACAATGGGAGAACCCTACTAAAAAAATTATTCATATTGTAGGCACAAACTGGGCTCGAATAAGCAATGCTTAGACCTAAAATATACTTCACTAACTAATCGGCCTCGGAGGGGAATTTCGAACCTGTTGTCCTGAGCAACAATTGATCACCTAATGTCGTGCATAGTTCCCATTCCGGAAACATAAATAATTATATAAAAAAATATAATTCTAAAAGAAAGTTTATTTCTCAAATTGTTTTGCTCCAGAACGACGACCAGAGAAATATAGTCCAAATCTCACAGGAAGGACTTTATCTGACAGTTAGAAAATCTACTACATCTTCTTTCACGTATTTATACGCCAAGTCTTGTGAACTGCAACATGTAATTTTTGATGGATACTATGGGTATCTATAAAATAACAATAATAATATATTCAAGATTTTATCAATTCTGGGTGCATAAAGACGGTTTGTATTTTCTGAAATGCTCTTTCCATGAAAATTGGACTCTAGAAACATTTCCTGATAGAGAGAAAAAAAACTGGGTAAACATATCGCAATAGCATTCCCTTCTCCTGTGTTGTACATCAGCGCTTCGGGCCTAGAGGTCGTCAGGGCCCATTGACCGCATGGTGCGGGCCTTGTAGATGCGCGCAGAGGGCCTATGGAGACTGAGGTTGATTGGTTATCAACGTAGCCATCCAGCAACTCTTGCCTTTCATAAGCAAACATGGACGATGATTGTCTTCAATTCATCGGGGTGTAATGGCGATGTTTCTTAACGCTAATCTGGCCAAACCCTTTTTATATTAGGGTATTTAACGGGTACTTTTCAAACGTATTGATTATATCAGCACACGGCACACAAACTATAGTTTATGGTAAAAATAAACCGTTTGAAAATATAAATTTAAGTAATATGTCTTTTTGCTCAACAATGATAATATTTTACTAAATAATTAGTGTTATTTTAAAGGTATTTATAATATCTATCAAAATCTACAGATTAATACACTTTTTTTAAGTGCATTTTTTTGCGTTTTTATGGGCATCAACTTACGGACTCTGTTTATTAGTGTTTACTGGATCTAAATTTCCATAAGTTTGTTAAGGACTGGTACTTTTCAATAACGCTAGTTAGAAATTAATTTGAAAAAATTCCCTGTCTACATCCACATTAAGAGCGTTCATCATAGCAGGCCCAACTCAGCTCGCGATTACTCGAAATTTTCCGTGGTGACGATGGGGGACAAAGCGACAAAGTTTCTTGTTAATAACTACAGTGTGTCCCTATTATGATAAAATTAATATTTGTGCACAATGATTGGCTGGGAAGCCATTTTAAAATGGTCAAAAAGAGTATTTTCAATGAAGTTTGTATCCAAATATCATTTAATATTTCAACAATGTTCACTATTAGGAACTTTTATTAACTCTTTTTCTCCATTAATGTTTAATCAGAAATGATCCACGTGCAATAGGATTGGTGTAAATTTACGATTTCTAGCCGACTGTGTCACAGAGTTGATTGGCGTGGGATTCGCGCTCTTAAAAAAAAAAAATACAAATCAAATGTTAACAACGGATACTCAAAACCACACTTGAGATATTACAGTAGCAAGTGGTGAGAGGCAAAGTGCATTGAGCATGCGCAGTTTGTATCGCTACAGCCTTCCCTTCCCCCCCCCCCCCCCCCCCCAAACTGATACATCTAGGGTTTGAACTGCCCCTTCACAGGCCTGGAATTACAATCCGACCAATAGGTCATGTGTCGCCTAATCTTACATCCAGCCGACCCCACACAATGACAATTTTCACATGGTCATGGAAAAGGGATTGGTATAGAAACGCCACTCTAATGTTGGCACGTAGAACCACGTCGCTAGAGCTCGCGGTGTTAGTGCCACGAACTAAAAGATTCGAAGCGGGACGTTACACTTGGAATACAACGCATATTCTATTGCGGACTGTTAACTAATCAATTCTTTTGTCAAATTCAATCAAATGTAATTAAATTCATTATTTTATAAATAAACCACGTTATAAAATGTAAAATCGAGCTAAACTCCTTTAAAATAAATGAAAAATTTCTGACAAAACAGTATTGGCGAATTTTACATAGACTTCACATAGACTTCACACTTGCTTTTCTATGGACTTCGCGTCCACGCATGCGCATACCTCTGTGACGTCATTGCAAGCTGTTTTAGCGATAGTGCCCCAAACTAGTTTACTGGATCAGCTAGTACTATTAGAGTGCCGCCCACCCTCATGCACATGGGCTTGTGACGGGTCCGGCATGTGACATCTCACGCGCTGGGCCTGCGAGTGTGTCGGGGGGGGGGGGGGGGGGGGCTACATAAATCGACACAGTCATGTGTGTGGCCTGAAAGCGATTGATATTTTTTTTTAGCACCGCGTCTTACTACCGGTTCAGGTTATACGCTTATGTACTAATTACGTTAACGGTCTTATAAATTAGGAAGGTTATGTTTATATTAATTGGACCCGCATTTGCATGGAGGAAGAGGGGAAAACCATTTGTAAATTCAAACCTTGATCTCCCCATCATCGGTACCAACTCTGCTGTTCTATATTTTCAGCAAACGTGTGAATCAAGCTTTAGCATCAGTAGGTAGAATCTGCTACCGACTGAGCTCAGGAATCGGACAAAGTAGCTATAAACATAAAGCGACCTCTTTCGTTTCACATCACATTACCTGTTTGAAAATCCCTCCACGCAGGTTTCCAAAGGGGGATTCACTTGGTCTCCTCGTGGTTAAGGGCTGAGCGAGAGGATCCGTCGTCTGGCACGCGTACCATCCCCGAGAGTTGTTACTCTACAGGATGACACGTAAACTACGATATACCACCTCTCAGGGTTTTATCAAAGAAAACGGCGAGGTTTGAAAGATTATCCCGGACATGCGAAGGCAACAATCGCACTCATAGTCGCAGCACAAAATATTAAACCATCTGAGATAATTTTCGTAACTGCATATATTGTACAAACTTTATAAATAACTGGAATCTAATTTGAAGACTTTTTCTCTTTATTTAAAAGTGTGTCATCTAATGGCACTTTGCTCATTACAGGCATTAAACAACTGTTGATGTCATCATGTGAAGAAAATTATACTATGTGTTTTTACTCGCGTCTCTCGTCGGTGACCTGGCGATCTAGGGGTAAGGTATCAGACTTCTGGGGGTCCGGGGTTCAATCTTCGGTCCCGGCACAGATTTATCTGATTACCAAACTCTTCCTTCACCTCTGACAAGACGTGTATTAATCACAACTTGTGAATGTGAGGAATGCCAGGCCTCCACCGTGGTTCGGATCCCACGTTAAACTGTAGGTCCTCCATTTAATCTCATAATCACTTTACCTTTACACAGCGTAAGTGCGTATAACCCGAACGGGTAGTAAGACGCGATGCTAATAATAATAATAATAATAATAATAATAATAATAATAATAATAATAATAATAATAATAATAGCGTCTCCTAAACTCCCACCTTAATGTATCTTTTATCAAAGATGGTGTCCAATATTTTAAATTGCAGACCCCTAACACTACACTGTGTGCGTCAATATAATGCGCTCATCTTTGAAAACTACTGTTGTAGCTTACAGGAAAATTTATATTTCTGAAAGATAAAACTGAGATATACATACGAGTACATACAGAACTTGGCATTGATTTAACTTCATCTTGAAGTCAAAAAACGTTAAAGAAATTTGCCTAATGAAGTTGTCCGTTGGTCTGTACGATGTATGTATGAATGTAATTTATGTATGTTATGTGTATTGTATGTGTATGTATGGATGTGTATGTAATATGTATGTGTGCATGTAATATGTATGTATGCATGTATTTATGTATGTAAACCCGCCTCGGTGGCGTAGTTGGCTAACGCGCTAGTCGTGTTAAGCCCGACAGCCGAGGACGGGGAGATCGAGGTTCGAATCTCGGTCGGGTGAACTGGGGGTGGTTTTTCCTAAATGGTTTTCCACTCTCCCTCCACGCAAATGCGGGTTCAATTCCTCTATTCAACCTTCCCAATTCCTAATCCATTAGCGTAATTAGTACTTAAGCGTATAACCCGAATGGTTAGTAAGACGCGGTGCTAAATAATAATAATAATTATTATATGTATGTAAATATATATATGTATGCAAATACTCTGCAGCTAACAAAATGCAATAAATAGAGTCGAATCGTTTTTTATTCGCTTCATCTATCATCAGAATAGAACCCTCTTGAAATTCATCCCCATTGTATAACCTACAGTAGTTTTTTTCTTCAAAAATGTAGCTATAGACAAAAAATTAAGGGGGGGGGGAGAGCGTGGAAAATCATTTAGTAAAAGCCCTCCTCGATACACCAAGCCGGAATTCGACGTTCCCGTCACCGCCGAACCTTATAATACGAGAATTCCGCCTATACCTGCGTATCTACCGGTGCGGGTTGTATCAAGAATCTTTGGAAATCTTGGTACATTGTGTTTCTTACTAATCTAATAGTACTGAGTTCAATGCCCATGCGGCTACTAATACATCTTCGTAAAAATGGGTTTGTTGGCTTGCCAACCCAAATAGTTATCACATTTCTAAGTAAATAATCTGGTTAGGTAGACCATAACACGAGAATATATCACCCGTAACGATGGGCACGCGGTCTAATATCGATCTAGTTTAGTCAGATTGGCCGTTGTGGTGGAGGTAGAGGTTCGAATCCCAGCTGGGTGTTATAGCAAGGTTGTTCCTAAATTGTTTCACACTCTCCCTCTACGTAAATGCGGGTAAATTTCATCTAAATCGTACCTTTACCATACTTACTCCATCATTGTAATACAATTCAAATAGACTTGACGTGTAATAGGACGTGTTTGGAAAATATAAATTATATTCTTTCAATCGCATTTTGGGATTGCTTGTAGTTTTTTTTAATGTATTTAGGGTTATCAGTGGCTGGGATTGAATATACAATTAACTACGAATCACACTTACCCCTCCTACTTTCGCACTACATAAAGATTTATGGCCGTATCTAATCGAGATTTGGACGTCAGACAAACTCCCAATCGACCTTAACTTATTGTTATCTGTATAGGCCTACTGGGAGATTGGTTGACTTCAGAGACTAGACTATAGATACGGATCATAATGTCAACTCAACCAGTATTCGAACCAATATACCTATACATAATATACATAAAGGTTTGAACTAACGTCTCAAGTTATAAGGCCTAACGTTCTCGGCCATGGCCAAGTACTGTATAGTTGTGTCACTCGACCATAGGAACTTATAACATGATAACCGTAAACGAGTTGTGAGACATTTTACTGTACTGAGCTCAACAAGTCGGTGTATAAGTCGTGCAGGGTTCCTGATATCTTACTGCAAACAAGTTGTGAAACAGGCGGTAGAACACGGAGATCGTTACTGCACTGAGCTCAACAAGTCGGTGTAGAAACGGTGCAGGGTTCCTGATATCTTACTGCAAACAAGTTGTGAAACAGGCGGTAGAACACGGAGATCGTTACTGCACTGAGCTCAACAAGTCTGTGTAGAAACGGTGCAGGGTTCCTGATATCTTACTGCAAACAAGTTGTGAAACAGGCGGTAGAACACGGAGATCGTTACTGCACTGAGCTCAACAAGTCGGTGTAGAAACGGTGCAGGGTTCCTGATATCTTACTGCAAACAAGTTGTGAAACAGGCGGTAGAACACGGAGATCGTTACTGCACTGAGCTCAACAAGTCGGTGTAGAAACGGTGCAGGGTTCCTGATATCTTACTGCAAACAAGTTGTGAAACAGGCGGTAGAACACGGAGATCGTTACTGCACTGAGCTCAACAAGTCTGTGTAGAAACGGTGCAGGGTTCCTGATATCTTACTGCAAACAAGTTGTGAAACAGGCGGTAGAACACGGAGATCGTTACTGCACTGAGCTCAACAAGTCGGTGTAGAAACGGTGCAGGGTTCCTGATATCTTACTGCAAACAAGTTGTGAAACAGGCGGTAGAACACGGAGATCGTTACTGCACTGAGCTCAACAAGTCGGTGTAGAAACGGTGCAGGGTTCCTGATATCTTACTGCAAACAAGTTGTGAAACAGGCGGTAGAACACGGAGATCATTACTGCACTGAGCTCAACAAGTCGGTGTAGAAACGGTACAGGGTTCCTGATATCTTACTGCAAACAAGTTGTGAAACAGGTGGTAGAACACGGAGATCGTTACTGCACTGAGCTCAACAAGTCTGTGTAGAAACGGTGCAGGGTTCCTGATATCTTACTGCAAACAAGTTGTGAAACAGGCGGTAGAACACGGAGATCGTTACTGCACTGAGCTCAACAAGTCTGTGTAGAAACGGTACAGGGTTCCTGATATCTTACTGCAAACAAGTTGTGAAACAGGCGGTAGAACACGGAGATCGTTACTGCACTGAGCTCAACAAGTCGGTGTAGAAACGGTGCAGGGTTCCTGATATCTTACTGCAAACAAGTTGTGAAACAGGCGGTAGAACACGGAGATCGTTACTGCACTGAGCTCAACAAGTCTGTGTAGAAACGGTGCAGGGTTCCTGATATCTTACTGCAAACAAGTTGTGAAACAGGCGGTAGAACACGGAGATCGTTACTGCACTGAGCTCAACAAGTCGGTGTAGAAACGGTGCAGGGTTCCTGATATCTTACTGCAAACAAGTTGTGAAACAGGCGGTAGAACACGGAGATCGTTACTGCACTGAGCTCAACAAGTCGGTGTAGAAACGGTGCAGGGTTCCTGATATCTTACTGCAAACAAGTTGTGAAACAGGCGGTAGAACACGGAGATCGTTACTGCACTGAGCTCAACAAGTCTGTGTAGAAACGGTGCAGGGTTCCTGATATCTTACTGCAAACAAGTTGTGAAACAGGCGGTAGAACACGGAGATCGTTACTGCACTGAGCTCAACAAGTCGGTGTAGAAACGGTGCAGGGTTCCTGATATCTTACTGCAAACAAGTTGTGAAACAGGCGGTAGAACACGGAGATCGTTACTGCACTGAGCTCAACAAGTCGGTGTAGAAACGGTGCAGGGCCTGTATTGCTTCAAAGACAACTAAAGGAGAAGAGGAAGAGGTTTACATTCTGGGTGCACTTCCATTGATTGGATGGAACTACGTTCTTCAACAATACGTCTCAAAAATAGATTTTATGGTGGCTGCGTTAGATTATTGAGCCACGAATCAATTGCATCAGTTTTTGTACCTAAACAAATTGTAATAAATAACTTAAAAAGTACCTCCCCGGATATTTATAACTTACAGACCTATTATAGTCTGTCTCTTTGCAGAGTGTTTCAGGCCCTACTACCTGTCAGGACTGTAAGTATTTTAATGGAGAAGGGATGTAGGAGGTACCATTTGGAGAGGAAACGTCCCATTCTTTTGCGAGGAAGAGTGATAAACCATTTGGGGGAAAAAAACTCGGTACACCCGACCGGGATTCTATCCCCGATCTCCCCGTCACCGGAAATATAGTCAAACACGATAGCATTGCCTTAAGACAGTGGTTCTCAAACTGTTGTTTGCGTACCACTGGTGGTCCATGGCAGTGTTCCAAGTGGTCCGAACATCGGACCACAGGAAAAGGAATGGTATGACACAATCGTATTTGCATTCTCGAATAGTATATTAAATTTCGAGACTAGGACTTCCAGATATAATTTTTTTTAAATCATTCTTTCGTTTCTCGAAAATTACCCACCATTAAACTAATTTTTTATTTGAGGACTTTAATTAAAAATCAAAATAATACCCTGAGGATAGACAGAACAGTTTTTGGGTCATGGGGTAAATAAGGCCTAAAGATCCGACATAATCTAGAGATCGTAATATTTTTTTCTTTTTACTAGAATGTAAAAAGTGAAACAAATTAAAAGAGTAGAATAGTGACAATTTAACTCCGTTAAGTCAACTATACTTTGTGCTACATCTTCAGTCCAATTTTCAATGAAGCAGCCGACATTCATAAAACATTTTATACACTATTAGTGTTATTTTATTAATAATAAAAACTCCATGATGTGAGCCCGGCCAAGCGGCCACCGCCGTTAGCGATGATAATGCCAACATTTGCGGATAAAGGGTGTCATGTGGTCAGCACAACGATCCCTCCGGCCGTTAGTCTAATTTTTCTAAACCCTAGCTGCTATTTATTTATTGAAGTAGCTCTTCATTTGTCCACGTGAGGCCGAGTTTGACCCCGCTTCAGACCCCACTGCTTCACAGAAAACTCTGGAAGAGCCGGGGATTGAACCTGGTACCTCTGGATAAGTAGCCAGGAGCTCTGACCACTAGACCAGATATTTTATGAGTTATATATATATATATATATATATATATATATATATATATAAAATACAGGTCATATAACTTTATTTTGACGTGGAGTTAGTATCGATCTTGGCTGTCGGATAAGAAATTGGACTTTAAAATGTGTATACGAAAAAAGTTATATTCATATACTGTCTTTACTGGTTGATAAACATTTTTATTCAAAATATTACTGCTTCAACACGTGACAGCTAGGTAGTATATGGAGCTAGGTGGTCCACGTGGGCATCGAACGCTTATCAAGTGGTCCGTTATTGGTAAAAAGTTTAAGAAATTACTGTATTATACAAATTTACCACCGAATCAGGTTGAAGTTTTTCTAAATGTCACCCGATAAATGTTAATATGGTTTTAACACGGCTGAAAAACCGGGAAAACACAGAAACATTTTTGTGGCTGGGAAAAAGCACGGAAAAAACTCAAAGAACCTGTTAAAAAAACTACTAAAACACTGGCATATTTGGTAAATTGAAACGTTCAATTACGCGTTTTTAAATCAATTTGTATTTGAAGAACAAATAACACTGATTCAAACACATGTATTGCTCCAGGGCAGATTCAAGGGGGTCAAAGGATCAATTGCCCCCCCCCCCTCCCCTTGAAAGTTAGAAAATTAATACAAAAGACAAAATTAAAGTTTAAATTTTAGAAAGGAAATACAACACAGATAAATTATACAATTTTTTGTCTTTTTTACGCTTAGACACCTTTTAAGCCGGTTCCACATCTTCGTTATTCGTCCACGTATATCCAAGTTTCAATATGACTCACGCAAGCGTGGAAAAAATATTTGTTTTCATGTACGAACATTTGTCTTGCATAGCGAGTAACGAACATTGTTCTGCATAGAGACGGTAGACTACCACACATCAAAGAAGACGAATAATTACCTGAGTATAGTTCTCCACGAATACCGAATATAGAGTATTTGTGGACAGCAGGGGCAGCGGAAATGTGGGGGACTCTGCCCCCCGTGGAAATAATTTTCCCCTCCCTGGAATAAATTCCCCCTAGATATATTTCAAGTCCTCTGATATTATCGAATATGAAGCTGAAAGATGCCTTATATCAAACTCCAAATGACTTCTAGATGCATTATTTTGTCAACAATTTGCCGGAGAAGACCGATGTAAATAACTACTAGACTAGAGGCATCTAACTGGCAGAAAAATTCAGGGGAATAAAGCTCTAAATATCTTCCAAGGTCATCCAAATTTCATAAATATCTAGGAGAGCGCAACCCCAAATAGCTTCTAGACGCATGTCATTTGGAGAATTTTCAGGCGAGGACCACCCCAAATAGCCTAGTTTCTGAAATAATTCATTTTCAAAATTTTGTTGGTGGAAGACCACTTAAAAGATTATCTTCAAATACCTCATTTTAGCTATTGGTGCTGATCGACAGTTACAGCTAGCTTAGGGTACAGTCAACATTTAGGTATATACCTAAATTTTGACTGTCAAAGTAAACTGCTAAAGACATGTTTTTTTTTGCAAGATCATATGGTTCGGCGTAGAGGATAATAATTTTGGTTGGTAGCTTTTTAAGCGTCAGAAGTCAGCTGTGAGCTTTCAGTCAGCACCACATAAGCTAAAACTGAGGTATAGAGGTATCTAATATTGCTAAAATCCTAAAAAATTAAGGTGAGGATCACTTTAAATAGCTTCGAAGGGTATCCTAATTTCAAACATTTCTAGGTGATGAACACTTTAAATGGTGGCTTATAATCTATAAAAGAATCTATTTTTTTTAATTCAAGGCAAATACTCCTCATAGCTTCTAGAGTGAACCATTAAAAAAAATTTTTTAAATAAGGCCACTTCAAATAGTTTATAAAAACTTTCTGGTTTTAAAAAAATTGGAGAGGATGATAAGGGTTTAAAACATGCATAAATTCGAATATGAATGAGAAACTAATAAATGGCTTTAAACAGAAATCTAACATTGTAAGTGACTATGTTTATTTATAATTATGACCCCCCTATGAAAATGATCTGAATCCGCCCTTGATTAGCTCCTCCTCTTTATATTATTATTATTATTATTATTATTATTATTATTATATTATTATTATATTATTACTAGCACCGCGTCTTACTGCCCGTTCGGGTTATACGCACTTAGCTAATGTGCAATGGTAGGATGATTGTGAGATGAAATGGAGGACCTACAGTTTAACGTGGGATCCGAACCACGGTGGAGGCCTTGCATTTCACACATTCACAAGTTGTGATTAATACACGTCTTGTCAGAGGTGAAGGAAGGGTTCGTCAATCAGATAAATCTGTGCCGGGACCGAGGATTGAACCCCGTACCCCAGCACAGAAGTCTGACACCTTACCCTAGACCACCAAGTCACCCAAAAATATTTTAAAATAAGTTTAAATTTTTTTTAAAATAATATACCTTGGTTAGTTTAAGCTGGGAACAGTACGTTCTATTGAAAGTTGTAACATAAACTCAAGTTAGATCGTGGGAACATAAAATAAAAGAGGAGGCTTGTCAGGAAATTGTTCTTCCTCTTGTCATTTTGATTCGTGTCTTGTCGGGAATATGATTAGAAGTGTTACGTTTCATGCCATGAAATTCAATCAATGACCTAATTGCCAATAAGTGGGTTTTCCTCTCTACAAAGTTGATAAAGAATTATTACTAGTATGGAACATAACGGATGTTTCGAATGAACGGAAAAATGTGTATACTCGATCCGCCGTTTTAAGAACCTTTACTGACAGTTTTTTAAATAGGTGTTTTTTCCCCCATTGCGTCTTATACCTTCCGGGATGTACGCATATTTAATCAGTTAACAGGGTGGGGGTATACTGTAGAATTTAGAGGATGTGCACTTGAACTTGCGTGAAAGAATGGTAAAAACAGACATGTAGACCAACCTGGGATTCTAACCCCGACCTTCTTTTCCGGTAAACCAGCAAGATGAGACTGACATTTAGTCCGCGTAAGTTTCTACCCTTCGTTGGGGAAAAAACATGGAAAACCTGCCAAATATATCCTCAATAGATACGTCATTAGAGGCAAGGGATAGCAAGGCATGTCAAGCCGCGACGCAGCGGGTGTTTCTCCATTGACGTAACAAGGCGCGGCAAGACATAGCATCGAATGACGTACGCGCCTTTTTTTTTATGTTTCCGAGGCAGTACCAATTCTATTGTTAGGGAGTGCAACATGTTTGACAGTGAGACTGAGGATGAATTGTTTCTGTTAGAAGGAGGGATCGTGAGAGTTTAGAACGTGGTTCCATAAGAAGGACAAGGAGGGAATCGTGAGAGTTTAGAACGTGGTTCCATAAGAAGGACAAGGAGGAATCGTGAGAGTTTAGAACGTGGTTCCATAAGAAGGACAAGGAGGAATCGTGAGAGTTTAGAACGTGGTTCCATAAGAAGGACAAGGAGGGATCGTGAGAGTTTAGAACGTGGTTCCATAAGAAGACAAGGAGGGAATCGTGAGAGTTTAGAACGTGGTTCCATAAGAAGGACAAGGAGGAATCGTGAGAGTTTAGAACGTGGTTCCATAAGAAGGACAAGGAGGATCGTGAGAGTTTAGAACGTGGTTCCATAAGAAGGACAAGGAGGAATCGTGAGAGTTAGAACGTGGTTCCATAAGAAGGACAAGGAGGAATCGTGAGAGTTTAGAACGTGGTTCCATAAGAAGGACAAGGAGGGATCGTGAGAGTTTAGAACGTGGTTCCATAAGAAGGACAAGGAGGGATCGTGAGAGTTTAGAACGTGGTTTCATAAGAAGGACAAGGAGGGATCGTGAGAGTTTAGAACGTGGTTCCATAAGAAGGACAAGGAGGGATCGTGAGAGTTTAGAACGTGGTTCCATAAGAAGGACAAGGAGGAATCGTGAGAGTTTAGAACGTGGTTCCATAAGAAGGACAAGGAGGAATCGTGAGAGTTTAGAACGTGGTTCCATAAGAAGGACAAGGAGGAATCGTGAGAGTTTAGAACGTGGTTCCATAAGAAGGACAAGGAGGAATCGTGAGAGTTTAGAACGTGGTTCCAAAAGAAGGACAAGGAGGAATCGTGAGAGTTTAGAACGTGGCTCCATAAGAAGGACAAGGAGGGATCGTGAGAGTTTAGAACGTGGTTCCATAAGAAGGACAAGGAGGGATCGTGAGAGTTTAGAACGTGGTTCCATAAGAAGGACAAGGAGGAATCGTGAGAGTTTAGAACGTGGTTCCATAAGATCGACACCAAAAGAGCTGTATTTGGTGAACATCGTCATCTTTTTTCCCACACCTCTTGAGAGACAGAAAGAAATGTTCTATGAACTATTAAATCTGATTAAACCTATCATCAAAAGCCAACACATCAAGCTCCGTCAAGCCAATACACCTGAAGCGAACTATCCGAGCTCTCCCGAAGACGTACGGAGTATTCCGAATCAAATGTATCACGCCTTTTTTCCTTCGCTCTTCCGGACACCATGGCAAGGGCAGGCAAAGCACCTGGTCTTCAGAAGTACCTAGACTTCTTGCCGCGCCTTACCTGTAGTGAACGTGCTTCCTTCATACATATTTTTCTCAAGAGGAAATTTTATCTGCGTTGTGGTCGGCCACCCCTTGCTTCTAGTGGATGTTCAGCCTTAGTTTAACTTTCTCCCCAAAGTAATCAAAACAGTTCTTGAATTTCTCACATGCTCATCGCGTGATTTCACCAGGACTTTTTTCTCTTCTTTTAAAAAGTTTCTGATCAACTTCCATTAGACTCATGATAAAAATATTCAAGAGCGGTTGAGATTACTACAAAACTAAATCTTTCTGCCGAAGCACTATTTTATTTATTTTGGCCAAAAATGTTTTTGTTGCTATAAAAACTGTCAAAAATACTGACATCTCGCTTTCTCTTCTATCTCACTTTAAGGTGATAAGGTAAGGATGTAGGGAACGCGAGCTAATGGCAGTTTTTGCAGGGGGGTTTTTAACAATAAATTTGTTTGTCCAAAATAAATTAAATATTGCTCAAGTAGATCCATTTAGTTTATTTTCTTCGCATAGTGACCTTAACATTTGTTGAATATCTGTCATAAGTCAAGCGACATTAGATGAGAAACTTCTTAAATTAAGATAAAAAGTAGTCATTAAATTCCAGGACACCCTTATCAGATATTCAATAAATGTTGAGGTTACCATGTGAAGAAAATTAAACTCGATGTTTCTACTGGACCAATATTTGATTTCCTTAGACCAAAATAATGTTTTGATATAAAAAGTGCAAAATACTGTCCTTAACTCGCATTTTATACACCACCACTTTTATTGAGTTATATTGGTTATCCTGATTATTTGAAACACGAGCGGAAGGAAAGGTGTCTCAAGCAAAGACCAAGGAAATGTCCTGTACCCTGTGTAGGAAGCAACCCAAGGAGGGAAGTTGCGTCACGTGCTTCAGACAGACAGACAGACAGACAGACATACTCGCTGCGACGCGACACTTGGAGTTTTGATGAAGGAGTGGAGGAGTGGGGATGAAACGTTATTTTTGGAAGTCTATACAAGTCCGAGGGTGGAGTCCCAACTTTAGGTCGACACTTGGTGGGCTGAGCTTGCTTTCCATGTCTTTCTTTTTATTTCCTTTCTTTTGAAGATGCTTTTTTTTTACTTTTTTTTTCTTCTAAGCAGACAGATTTCCCCCTAGATATTGGTAGTCGTGTATGTTTCTCTTTCATTGGCTTGAATACGGTGGTGAATTCGGGAGTGTGATTATAGTGGGATTGTCATAAGAATGATAAGAGTGTACAGTGTGATTGCCATTTGATTATATTGTGGAATTGTCATAAGATGGTATACCCTGATTTTGGTTGGAATGACAGTAGAGAAAATTCAAACATATTTCTTTGCGATTATCATTGATAACATTTTACTATATTATTAATGTTATTCTATAGTCATTGATAATATCTATCAATAGTGACAGCTGCAGGTACCACGACTTGATGTATGAATATATTAAAATTGTTTTAATATGTAACTTTAGTAACTAACTTCTTACTGTTCTTGCTACCAAAATCGTACTATATATTGGGATTGATATGCAGTGGGTAGTGGGATTGCCATAAAATGAATCAGTGTGACTACAATATGACTGAAAAGTATGATTTAATTACGATAGTCTAATGCAGGCGTGTAAAACTAGTTTGATCATAAGGGCCACACTGAGCATTTACAATACTGAGGGGGCCACACTGAGCATTTACAATACTGAGGGGGCCACACTTGACATTTACAATACTGAGGGGACACATTGAGCATTCAAATACTGAGGGGACATATTGAGCATTTACAATACTGAGAGGGCCACATTGAGCATTTACAATACTGAGGGGACATATTGAGCATTCACAATACTGAGGGGACATATTGAGCATTCAACAATACTGAGGGGACACATTGACATTTACAATACTGAGGGCCACATTGAACATTCACAATACTGAGGGGACACATTGAGCATTTACAATACTGAGAGGACATATTGAGCATTACAATACTGAGGGGACACATTGAGCATTTACAATACTGAGGGGCCACATTGAACATTCACAATACTGAGGGGACATATTAGAGCATTCACAATACTGAGGGGACATATTGAGCATTTACAATACTGAGGGGACACATTGAGCATTTACAATACTGAGGGGGCCACATTGAACATTCACAATACTGAGGGGGCCACATTGAACATTTACAATACTGAGGGGACACATTGAGCATTTACAATACTGAGGGGACATATTGAGCATTCACAATACTGAGGGGACCACATTGAGCATTTACAATACTGAGGGGGCCACATTGACATTCACAATACTGAGGGGGCCACATTGAACATTTACAATACTGAGGGAGCCACATTGAACATTCACAATACTGAGGGGACACATTGAAGCATTTACAATACTGAGGGGACACATTGAGCATTTACAATACTGAGGGGGACACATTGAGCATTCACAATACTGAGGGGACATATTGAGCATTCACAATACTGAGGGGGACACATTGAGAATTTACAATATTGAGGGGACATATTGAGCATTCACAATACTGAGGGGACAATTGAGCATTTACAATACTGAGGGGGCCACATTGAACATTCACAATACTGAGGGGACACATTGAGCATTTACAATACTGAGGGGACATATTGAGCATTCACAATACTGAGGGGACACATTGAGCATTTACAATACTGAGGGGGCCACATTGAACATTTACAATACTGAGGGGGCCACATTGAACATTCACAATACTGAGGGGGCCACATTGAACATTCACAATACTGAGGGGGCCACATTGAACATTCACAATACTGAGGGGGCCACATTGAACATTACAATACTGAGGGAGCCACATTGAACATTCACAATACTGAGGGGGCCACATTGAACATATACAATACTGAGGGAGCCACATTGACATTCACAATACTGAGGGGGCCACACTGAACATTCACAATACTGAGGGGGCCACACTGAGCATTTACAATACTGAGGGGCCACATTGAACATTCACAATACTGAGGGGGACACACTGAGCATTCACAATATGAGGGGGCCACATTGAACATTCACAATACTGAGGGGCCACATTGAACATTTACAATACTGAGGGGGCCACATTGAACATTCACAATACTGAGGGGGCCACATTGAGCATTTACAATACTGAGGGGGCCACATTGACATTTACAATACTGAGGGGGCCACATTGACATTTACAATACTGAGGGGCACATTGACATTTCACAATACTGAGGGGGCCACATTGACATTTACAATACTGAGGGGGCCACATTGAACATTTACAATACTGAGGGGCCACATTGACATTCACAATACTGAGGGGCCACATTGAGCATTCACAATACTAGGGGGGACACATTGAACATTTACAATACTGAGGGGGCACACATTGAGCATTTACAATACTGAGGGGGCCACATTGAACATTTACAATACTGAGGGGGCCACATTGAACATTCACAATACTGAGGGGGCCACATTGAACATTTACAATACTGAGGGGCACATGACATTACAATACTGAGGGACATGACATTCACAATACTGAGGGGCCACATTGAGCATTCACAATACTGAGGGGGCACATTGACATTTACAATACTGAGGGGGCACATTGAACATTCACAATACTGAGGGGCACATTGACATTCACAATACTGAGGGGGCCACTGACTTACATACTGAGGCACATGCATTTACAATACTGAGGGGCACATTGAACATTCACAATACTGAGGGGCCACATTGACATTCACAATACTGAGGGGGCACATTGAGCATTACAATACTGAGGGGGCCACATTGAACATTTACAATACTGAGGGGGCCACATTGAACATTCACAATACTGAGGGGGCCACATTGGAACATTCTACAATACTGAGGGGGCCACATTGAACATTCACAATACTGAGGGGGCCACATTGAACATTTACAATACTGAGGGGGCCACATTGAACATTCACAATACTAGAGGGGGCCACATTGAACATTACAATACTGAGGGGGCCATGCATCCAATTAGAACATTACTTACAATACTGAGGGGGCCACATTGAACATTCACAATACTGAGGGGGCCACATTGAACATTTACAATACTGAGGGGGCCACATTGAACATTACAATACTGAGGGGGCACATTGAACTACAAAGCATTAACAATTACAATAGAGGGGGCCACATTGAACATTCACAATATATGAGGGGGCCACATTGAACATTCACAATACTGAGGGGGCCACATTGAACATTTACAATACTGAGGGGACATGGACATCAAAATTGAACATGACTCAATACTGAGGGGCCCAAACATACAATACTGAGGGGGCCACATTGAACATTCACAATACTGAGGGGGCCACATGAACATTCACAATACTGAGGGGGCCACATTGAACATTTACAATACTGAGGGGGCCACATTGAACATTCACAATACTGAGGGGGCCACATTGAACATTCACAATACTGAGGGGGCCACATTGAACATTTACAATACTGAGGGGGCACATTGAACATTTACAATACTGAGGGGGCCACATTGAACATTTACAATACTGAGGGGGCCACATTGAACATTCACAATACTGAGGGGCCACATGAGCATTTACAATACTGAGGGGCCACATTGAGCATTTACAATACTGAGGGGGCCACATTGAACATTTACAATACTGAGGAGGCCACATTGAGCATTTACAATACTGAGGGGGCCACATTGAACATTCACAATACTGAGGGGACTACATTGAGCATTCACAATACTGGGGGCCACATTGAACATTCACAATACTGAGGGGGACAATGAGCATTCACAATACTGAGGGGACAATTGAGCATTTACATACTGAGGCAATTGAACATTCACAATACTGAGGGGGCCACACATGATGACATTCACAATATTGAGGGGCAAATTGAACATCACAATACTGAGGGGCAAATTGAACATCACAATACTGAGGGGTAAATTGACATTCACAATACTGAGGGGCAATATTGAACACTCACAATACTGAGGGGCAATTGAACACTCACAATACTGAGGGGCAAATTGAACATTCACATCTGAGGGGGCAACATTGAACAATTCACAATACTGAGGGGCAAATTGAATATTCACAATACTGGGGGGCCACATTTCAAAATAAATACTATCTGTATTGTCATTATCCTAAGTGGGAAGAATTTCATTTCTTATTAATAAAAAAAACCAGCCCCGTGGTGTAGTAGTCAGTGCACCTGGCCTGGGGGCCCCGTGTTCGAATCCCGGCTGGCATCTCGGTTATTTTTTCCGAAAAGGGAATTACCCCAAAGGTCACCAGGGTTTTAGTTAGTTAGGCTTAAGTTAGTTTAAGTGTTTCCATGGTTCCACACCCTCATAATCACAATCACCTCATCTCTCATCGGAAAAATGGAAAGAGCCTCCACGGAAAGGATTTACCATTTGTACATTCGAGCGTCCCCTGGGCGACGGTACATTAGAACATTAATGTCAGTGAGTGAGTCAGCCATGTGGCTTTATAGTAATATAATAATTCGATTACGTCGTTATTCTTAATAGATTGTTCGGTTCATATGTGTATATCCTCCTAGCCCTATGCCCTGCGGTCGAAAGATTACGAGGTCATCAACAAAAGTTTCTCTTTATTTCGGCTCTCGTGTTTTGTTGACTTTGTCAGCGAGCGGAAACATAGATAAGGCCATTGGAAATACATAGACCTCTTTGAGATAGAACTGATAGTATCCAAGCTGGGACTAATGGAGGGAGGGGGGGGGGGGGGGAAGCTATTACATCTTAACATGTACCGGTTAACTTTTCAGATCATTGAATCACAGGTGATGCATTACTAAAGGCGTTGATTATGATATTGAAGTTTTTAACACATTTGGTCTTCAGCTATAGATGAAAGTATTTCGGTAATTTCAACAGGATTTTTTTTGTTATGCTTGTGGTTTGCATAGAAAGGTCTGAGTTGGGGTAGACGGCACATGTATAAATTCCTAATGTGTTTGTGTGTGTCTTTGCACATTTAGAGTGTAGACCAAGGGACAGAACCAAACAAAGCAGGAGTTTCGATTTTTTTTCCCCCTCTCTTTGTGGGAAGTTTACTGAAGGGCTAAAGGAGATATAATCGATCTTCTCATATTCCGCTAAAGCTATTTTGATTAAAATTCGTATTTAGGCGCTGTTTAACATTACACACAAAATGGAAACTTTCATTTCTACATTAAAATTAATTTTAGGGTGATTTACACTATAGAAAATTTCCAGTTTTGATATCCCCACAACTATTTGTGATAGGAAATAATTTGTCATTGTAAAGTTGTAATACTAGGGCTATTAGATAGAAAAATATTTTATTTTAAATACTTTTTGCTGGCTAGAGATGTTCCTCTTTTCTCATACTTTTCGTAAAAGTGTATATTATTTCATTTATGCTCTTTGGTGTGATGTGATGCTCTATTTTTATATCATGTTTCTGCAAAAATCTCTATTCTTTCTTTTCACAAATCCTACTAGTTTTAAGTAAATGTCTCGATTTTTAGATAAAGTAGAGAGAAAGTCTGTAATGTACACTTTATATTTTTAAACTAAAAACACTTCAAATGATGAGTTTTTCACTCCAGCGCTTTTAAGAAGGCCCTATTTTCAAAATCTTTTCATTTCGAAAAATTCCTTTCTTAAGAATGAGAGAGGGTTTTGCGTTTTTCAGCGTATACTAAATATAAGTTTCATTATAATTATTTAAGTTCGGTTCACTTGTCGCTGATAGGCCTATATACTAAAATCCTATAACCTAGGTAAAGCTATACAATAGTGGGTTGAGGGATGACTGGGTGGGGGGAGGGGGAACTTACCAAATACTGAAGACAACCTTAACATTATTTTAACTATATTTTGATAATGTTTCTGGTGTTAACGTCGTTATGATAAATTAAACTGAAGAAGAAATGTATAAAACGTTGAATATTTGGAGTGAATTATTTCCATTTTTTATGTGGTAGCCATGGCGGTGAATATATGACAATTGCGTACCATTATGCGTACACCCAAGAAATAATGACTATTGCGTACAGTTGCTTATTTTTCTGAGTTGGCCTTAAACGAAATTACATGATGTGAGCTCACACAACTTCCTATTCCAATCAAACCTATTCTAACTGTTACCACACCCAAGTGTAAAAATTGTATGACGTCACAAACAGGGCCTAGAAAAGCTCATATTATTGTTTGAAATGGCAATAATTATTATTATACAAACCTAACTTTCAAACCTTCCATAATTTATACATATAGGCCCTATATAATTATTGTTCTTACCCAACCTAACGTAACTTAACCTTTCATATGTTAATATATTAAAATTTCAAATAATATTGATCACACAAAATAAACAAATGACCTCTACCTGAGTTACCCACCTGCTCGACCCTTTGGGCGCAATTGTCAGGACACCGTAGCGGTGGACACGAGGTTTAAATGTCTAGCTCATTCAGTCTGCTATGCCGGTCTTTATCGGGTGCAATATGTGTGGGTTTTTTCCACATTTGAGTAATCACTTTTATTTTACCATCCCCTCTCTTCACTAACGTGGCTGCATTTCTTCTCAAATTAAATACCTCTTTCACCTCTACCCTTTAGATTAGGCCGGTAATAAAATTTGTTTCGTTAGCTTTGGCGGATAATAGGGTTAAATGTTAGGCTCATCTAGACCGATTTACCGGGGATTGGGAGGTTGGGGTTCAACTCCTAGTTTGTTGTAACAAGGATACTTTTTTCCTAACTTTGTTTTAGAGTTACTTCTTACTACCCATTTGGGGTATACGCTTATGTACTAATTACGCTAATGATTTTAGGGATTAGGAAGGCTATATTTAAAGAAAGGGTACCCGCATTTTCTTGGAGGGAGAGTGTAAAACTATTTAAGGAAAACCATCCTCATTACACCCGACTGAGGTTCGAACCTCGATCTCCCCGTCATGGGCAGTCTAGTCTACTGAGAGAGTAGCACGTTAGATCACGCGGCCACCGAAGTGGATGTGTTCCTAAATAGTTATCCACTCCATCTCTATGCAGATTCGCGTACATTCCATCTTAAATTCTACCTTCCTCATATCCACATCATTATCGAGATTAAAATGTATGTAGCCCGGATGACTACCAAGACACGAAAGAATATACAAACGAACAAAGATGGTTTTAAATTGATTCTAGTTTTTCCTGTATCAAGAAATGTTGGACAACACTGGATTGGGTTGCGAATCACCACGCGCAATCCCAAGGTCAGTTCCTTCTTGGTTGACATCTTTCATAACGTCTCGTTGACTTTTGACTTCTGTTCTGCTTCAATCGCACCAGATGGTTCTTTGGAGCGGCAGTTTCTGTTTAGTATCGCCTCTTTTTTATTCGTCCTACTTAATTTATTAATGAAAATTGTTTGCGTTGGTAAGAATGATAATCGGCTTATTAACTTTCTTTCTTCTTCGTTTTTCACTATGGTTTTATTATCTTAATGCAGCCGCCTCGGTCAGCGAGAAAGTATCAATCGCACTCAGGCCATGTGGCTTAAAATACAATGGCCTAGAGTCTGTTCACCGTAGGAATTGACTTCTAAAAGGCCTTTTTCCCTACCAGAAAGCTATTATATAGTAGGATATTGGTAGGAAAAAAGACCTTTCAGAGAGTAATTCCTACCGTGAATGAAGAATATGTCGTTTTCTGGATCTACTTCTCTATTCTATCTAAGCCTATACTTCCTTTCGTTCTTCACCTACGACCACCATTATTCATGTCAATAAGAGGGTACCCGCCTCGGTGGCTTAGTTGGCTAACGCGCTAGTCGTGTTGAGCCCGACCGCCGAGGACGGGGAGATCGAGGTTCGAATCTCGGTCGGGTTAACCAGGGGTGGTTTTTCCTAAATGGTTTTCCACTCTCCCTCCACGCAAATGCGGGTTCACTTCATCTAAATTCAACCTTCCCAATTCCTAATCCATTAGCGTAATTAGTACTTAAGCGTATAACCCGAACGGGTAGTAAGACGCGGTGCTAAATATTAATAATAATAATAAATAAGAGGGGAAACAAAACTACGAAACTTCTTATCTTAAGGTGGGATGGAAGGTGGGAGACATGAGAAAATACCAGCGTTTTTTCAGTTTTCATAGCAAAACTTTTTTTTTTTTACCAAAACAATTGAAATATTGCTCCAGTACAAACTTATAATTTAATTTTCTTCACATGGTGATATCAACAGTTGTTGAATATCTGTCATGAGCATAGCAGCATTAGATGACAAACTTTTTAAAAGAAGAGAAAACTTTGTCATTAAATTCCAGGACACCCTTGACAGATATTCAGGAACTGTTGATATCACCATGTGAAGACAATTAAACTCTTTGTTTCTACTGGAGCAATATTTTATTTATTTTGGCCAAAAATAATGTTTAGCTATTTAAATAACAAACTGACCTTTTCTCGCGTCCCCTACACCCCCACCTTAACCCAGATTAATAAGAATGCTGGGAGCTCATTTACAGTTTCACTAATCTCACAGCCCTTCAAAATAAATCTTCCGAGCAAACTTAAAAATCACAAAAAGGACGAAGTTGTATTGATAAAATTAATAACTCAGGGGAAAAAAAGAAGTGTTATTTGTTGTTTAAAACGTAAAAGGCATTTGTCAGTGTCCTTAAACGACGTTTTAAAATTAATTTAAAATATTTTCACTTTAAATAAAACTGTACATATTTTAAGATTTAAGGATTCTGATCTGAATTCGAGATTTGAAAGAAAATTTAAGATTCGATCTCGAGAAATATAGTAGTTTGCCCAGTGCAATTGTCCGTCTGTACTGTATGGATACACTGCAGGTTAAAAAAAAATCGAGTTCAATCTTCTAGTATTCGCTTTGTGTATCATTAAAATAGAACCTCATTGAAATTCATCACAAATGGACAACCTGAAGCAAGAATTTTCTTTGAAAATGTAGTTCTAAACCAAAATAAAAGGCATCAAAAATGTGTGCACTTTTGATTTTGACATGTATTTTTTTTCTATCTGAAGCCAAATAAATACCAAGCTTAATTTAATTTTACGGGGAAGAGGGGGTTTGCCAAGGTAATTTTGTTTGATTCAACTACCTCTTACCGACACGGTTTAGATTATTTTTTATGGTAACTAATGGCAGCGATTTAAGTTATTGAATTGGCCTTTTGCTATCATTTATAAACTTTTTACAGGTTCATAATTTTAGGGACACATTTAATATGTGTGATGGTCTACCTTTTGGATATCTATTCGTAAGCCTGGGATAGTTTTTATTAACATTATTTGCTGCCTTAAGGGGGGACAGGGGGTGGAGGCACTAGAAAGAGGTGGTCTCCCCTCCACCTCCTTGGGTGTGCCTCTGGTATCGAGGGAGGATGTGTGGCTCATCCATCCCAACATGGCCATACTTTTTTTTTTCTCGAAACAGTTCGTACCAAGCAACGCGCAAACCGCTCTCGCGCGTCACAATTCGGGACAAGTTAATTGAGTTTGAAGAGTCAATTAAAGTTGTGTGTGTGCCGGGGACAGGTCAATAGACGGGCTAGGACTGCGCGGTATTGTGCCAGGGCACCACCGTGCGTCCCGTATCCCTGCGCGTTTCAAGTTGGTAGACCTGTCAGATGTGTTTACTACCCGTTTGGGCTATACAGCTATGTACTAATTACGCTAATGGTTTTAGTAACTAAGAAGGTTATATTTAAATTAAGTGTACCCGCATTTGGATGGAGAGTGAGTGAAAAACAATTTTGTAAAGATTCCCCTCAAAATACCCGACCGAGATACGAGCCTCGATCTTCCCATCATTGGCATTATAGTCTACTGTGAGAGTAGCGCCTTAGACCATGCGGCCACCGAAGCGGGTCGATCCATTTTCGTAACCCTCGAAATGTCCAGGAAATGTATGACTTTTAAGAGGAGACGTTAGTTTCTTGATTAACAAATCTAATTAACAGACGTGGATGGTTGAATCGCAATAGACTGGACTGTCAATGCCAGGAGATCGGGGTTTAAATCTCGGTGAGATATATTTAGGTTTTTTTTTTATGAAATTGCATAGCACTATACCTCCACCAAAAAGTGGGTGCACTTCCTCAAAACTACCTCCTCATCCCTAACACATGAGTATAATTAGTACATACGCGTACAATCCGACCAGTTAGTAAGTAATATGTGGTACTAAAAAAATATAAAACTAACTTTCGAATAATTGGCGAGTTAGAAAAATCTCATTTGAAAGAATATATTATATCTGCGGATCCCTGTTTTAGAAAAATAATTCTATGCTCCATGTTGTACTATGAGTTCGGTTCGGTCTGCTAATTTTCACTAGTATAGACGTATTCACAATTACACTCATGTACACTCATTTATGGGTCTAGGTAAATTTTTCGAAAACAAGTTCTTCAAAAATCAATTTATTGAAATCGATTCACCGAATACAAAACCATCGAAAGTAATTTTGTCGAAGATCAATTTTTCGAACCATCAATTTTCCGAACGATATGTTTGTCGAAACCACATTTTTTCGAAAATCAATTTCCCGAAGTGAATTTACCGAAAATCAATTGTTCGACAGTCAAATAATCGAAAATTAATTTTTCGAACAATCAATTTTTTGTAAGAATCAATTTTGCGAATTGTAAATTAATTTTTTTTTGGAAAATCAATTTAGCGAACTGCGAGTTTTCCGGAAGCTATTTTATCAAGGACTGAGAATCACCTACCCCTACCCTCAACCCCCTTAGGAAGATTACCCCTAACCTAACATAACCTAACCTAAGCTAGAATTTTATTATACTTCGAACTTATCGTTCGAAAAATTGGTTTTGAAAAACTGCATTCCGAAAATTTTATTTCCGAAAAAATTATTTCGAAAAATTTATTTTCGCTTAATTGATTTTCGAAAAAGATGTTTTCGAAAAACTATTAGTTCGAAAAATTGCTATGTCGAAAAATTGGTTTTCGAAAAATTAAACTTCTAATAGTTGAATTTTGAAAAATTGCTATTCGGTAAACTCGGCGGCTACCACTATTTATTGGCTCTATTAATATTTACACTATGCTAATCACACTTATTACACTAATATATTACATGAACTACACTAATATTACACCAATTATACAAAAGTTATTCGCACCAATTTTCATTAATGTGATAATGATTTTCAATATATAATTTGTATGAAGTGTCCCCACGTTTGCGTGGAAGAGGAGGGAGAAACCATTAGTTAAGAACTATTTCAGTACAACCAACCGGATTTGAATCCCAGAACCACCGTTACAGGCAAACCAGATATTACGAGACTGATACCTTTATTTGTGGGATCCAGACTACCTCCGAGATATTTTGGATCGAACCCCGGTGAAGTCAAGTTTAGTAGTATTCGCGCTGATGCGGAGGAAGGTGAGGTCGGGTGATGTGATCCCAACGCTGATAACCCTCACTTGTGCATAAAGCCTGTAATAAACAACTATATGAACAAATTATTAGCTGAGGGAAGCAGTGATCGGGGTTGATTAAGGTGGGAGTGTAGCGGACGAGAGAAAAGGGCAAAGCTTTTGCAGTTTTATAGCAAAACTTTTTTTTGGTCAAAATAAATAGAATATTGCTCAAGTAAAAACATAGAGTTTAATTTTATACACATGGTGATATCAACAGTTGATGTAATATCTGTCGAACGTGTCCTGGAAATTAATGACAACTTTTTCTCTTCAAATTAAAAAAAGTTGTCATCTAATGTCGCTATGCTCTTGACAGATATTTAACAACTGTTGATATCGCAAAGTGAAGACATTAAACTCTTGTGTTTCTACTGGAGCAATATTTGATTTCTTTTAACCAAAAAAAAATGTTGCCATAAAAACTGCAGAGAGACCTCTTTTCTCGCGTCCCTCTACACTCCCACCTTAACCAGCTGAGCTTAGAATTCTCCACTCTGGGTTCGAGTCGTTGTGGCGGACATTAATGGATTGTGAAACTGAACTGGATGCTGACAGTACACTCACGTCCACCCGATCAAGCGAAGAAATGAAGGGGTGCGAGGGTTAGATTGTCTGATGGCAGGGTCAGACATCTACTGGTGAAGGGGAGGAGGATGACACAACATAGACGTACAATCGCACATACATCGTCAGTTCGACATACGAACCTTTTCAAACATGAACAACATAAAGTTAGATTAGCTTTATATTGATAAAAGATCACTAAAGTTAAAACCGCTTATTATGCAAGTAGTGGGCTCCCCTGGTTACAGATCTAGAGGTCCCGGGCTCTATTCCCTATGGTACTTTAGGTTGGTTTTTTTTTTTACCGAAGGTGAGTGTTCCTATGATCATTATGCTCTGGTTAATTAGGCTTAAGTTAGGTTTAAGATTTTCACTGGCTCCACACCTTCATAATCACTATCATAACATCATCTCATAGCGGGTGTTACGTGTAGACAACCTCCCAAGTATTATTTCCTGGACAACGTCCTGTTCCCACAGAGTGGCTGAAAGTCTACATACACGACGACCGAACTATTATTCATTCCCGACCTTAGTTTACTTGGATGACAGCTCAAAAAGTTACTAGAAATAGTCCCTAATATATCCCAACGCCAACAGCTGATATCTGTCACTTTGGATACTGTAATGAAAACAAATGGTAATGTATAAATGTGATAGTTAACCACAGTAATTTTGGCTAATATCATTTATATATTTATTTGAGGTCGGACACAAAGCTTATTTATCGTTTCATGCCACTTAAAAGAATTATATTCACAGCACTTTCAAAAAAAATCTAATGAAAATAGCTTCAAAATGGCTACCGACGAATTTAAACCATGTGGTTGAACGTGACGGAAACAAGTTCTTTACAATGATTCACACACGCAGTGATAAAAATATTTTATTCAGTTAAATGTTTCAAAATACTATAAAATAATAATAAAATAATTTATATACACAAGTATTTTCTCTTTTCCAAGTAAATACGATGCCTGTATTGAAAGGTATTAATGTATGCACTATCTTACACATCATAGATAACATTCCAAAACGGAGAATAAGTGCTTTTTAAATATGTTTAAAATATTGTTTCGAGTTGGATAAAAGACAATTATTAAAAGAATGAAATAGTATGAGAAAACTTAAGTTTACGTTATTTTAAATGTAAAATATAACAGGTAATTAAAAAAACTTAACATTTATGACAAAACAGTGATCTTTTACAAGTGTTGGCAACCCAAAACCTAAAAATGATTTTTGAACTGTCATCCAGTAAAAACCTATCATGAACCGACTTAGATACACCTCTCTCAAGGTCAGATATGTCATACGCTAAAAAAAATAGTTAACAGCTGTCAAAAGTGACATCTCTTTAAAAATGCATGGTTTGGTGTATGATTTTACGTTGAAATAGATTTATAACTTATTGACTGGTTCAAAACCTTTCCTTGGTAGTTCTCAAGTGATTAGAACTACTTCTGCCTCTCTCTACGCCATGGATGTGTATTATGCAACCTCCACTTTTGACAGATGTTGTCAATTTTGGCAGCTGGGAAATAGAAGATAAAGAACTCACGTCGCTTTTTGTTATTTAACCATCAATTTTAACACTATTTAAAAGGTTATTCAAGGTGTGGATAAGCTATAATAATGTTCTGACTCGCAGCTAAGGCACTTTTCAGCAGACGGTGTGCCGTGCGGCCACCACAGCCCAGTGCTCAACGCGTCACTCATCACTGTTCAATAAGAACACGAATGAAGTTGGAAATCGGAACGAGCGGCAGACATGTGTCGTCCATATTTATTACTAAATCGTGTTTACTAACATTTTAAATACATCTGACAAATTAAAAAGTTATTACCTGAAGTTAGAGTTATCATTTACCCTAATTACTTATAAATTGAACGAAGTTTTTCCAAATGTTAAAAAGAGGTGAGCACAGGAAAAGAACGTCACTCTTTAAGAGCGTTCGTCATAGCAGGCCCAACTCAGCTCCCGGTTCGCATGAAGTATGAGAGTAAAAGGGAAAAGAAAATACCAGGATATGTCAGAAATGTGTACAATGCATTCGTATTTGAATGATTACTCTAGATTTTCCGCGGTGACGATGGGGGACAAAGTGACAACATTTCTTGTTAATAATTACAATATGTCCCTATTATGACAGAATGAAGATTTCTGCACAATGCTTAGCTGTGAAGCAATTCTAAAATGGTAAAAAACGGGCTTTTCATCGCAGTTTTTATCCAATTATCATTTAATATTTCATCAATGTTCTGTATTAGAAACTTCTATTAACTCTTTATCTTCAGTAATGTTTAGTCATAAATTATCCACGTGCAATAGTGCTCGTGTAAATTAAAATTTCTGGCCGACTGTATCACATAGTTGATGGGCATTTGATGCACGCTCTTAATATTGGAACATTTGAAGTTACTTCAGGAAGGAACATTAGAAGTTACTTCAGAAAAAAAATCAGTCTATATTTTCCTAATTCTGATTTACTATATACCTTTTGGATAGTTGCGTAATCCATTTTTCGCTTCCTTGGCACGTACCCAAAATAAAACAGTGTGATGAACACGTGACATCTTTAGGCGTCATAATATCCAATAGAACTGTATGTGCGTGTCTTTGATAACTTTTTAACTAATTGGCTTAGTTTGACCAGCCTGGAACATTCATACTCCCCAAGGCTACAACTCTGGTTATTTATTATTATTATTATTATTATTATTATTATTATTATTATTATATTATTATTATTATTATTATATTATTATGTATTCTCTTCCGGGTACGCATAACAAAATAGTAAATACCTTAATCCAGAAATGACAAACTAGCGGCCAACGGGCCGAATTGGGTCTGGACCATGATTATACAGACAGCAGACCTTTTTAATCCCAACATATAATGCGGTTCAATTACGCTTAGTATGAACGTTGAAGATACATATGTTACCGTTAAAGTAATAAATTAGTTACTATGCATAATGACCGGTTATTTTCCGATGTAACTGATATTTATATATTATATATTTATTATTTTAACCGTTATTTTACTTAACAACAAAACCTGTTTGGCTGAAGTGATAAGTTATACTATTCTAAAAGTTAGGTTAGGTTAGGTTAAACGAACATATTCCATATCAAATAACACCACACGTTCGCACTAAATAAAAGATGGACCTCAACTGATACGCAAAACAGACGTATGACTTAGACAGGGAATCAAACTTGCACAAGCGTGAGATTTATACTTTAACCAGAGGGTGCTGGTTATTATATATAATAAGATGCTAACATCTTAATTTGAATAATTTAACTACAACATGAACAATGTATCACATTCACCAGTACTGTTGGTCACTATACATAAAATTTGAGTATCTATATATTACCTGATTTATCGAATTAACAACATATTACAATTTGGGATTTGGAAATGTTTGCATTATTTTGGTAAATTTACCAAGTAGGAACCTAGAGGTTGGTGCACTAAATTTTACTTTTGAGGGAAATCTTAAGATTGTATGATATATAATCATTATTTTTATTTTTTTTAATAATCTTGATAAGAATTTAAAAATTGATTTTTTTTAAACTTATGATGCTGAAATATTTCTTTTTAATTAGGCCTTTTAGTATTTTCCATTTTAAACTTGGCCCTTAAGATCAAACAAGTTTGACATGTCTGTCTTAATCTATAGAAGATGTAGAATTTGGACTATATTTAGCGATTTAAAAGATACAACTATACTACAAAATATATCTTAGTATTTTAAGTTTGTGTGAGGGCTGAATAAATCGACGTCGCGGGCCATGGTTTGCCCACGGCTGCACTAGACTACCGAGGTTATTATTATATGTAGAAAACTAAACTAACTGTATAAACTTATTATTTTTCTGTTAATCGCGTTTTACCATCCGTCCGGGCTATACTATACACATGTGTTCTAATTACGGTAATGCGCTAAAGATACCAGAGATTAAATTGAGAGGAAGTGTACCCACATTCGTGTGGAGTGAGAGTGGAAAGCCATTCAGGGACAACCACCCTGAGTACACCCGACCACCATTCGAACCCGAACTCTCCGTCATCTGCAGTTCAGTCTGCGTAAGTGACACCTTAGACCATACGGCCACCCTGATTTATTTTATTTTATAGGAACGCCACTTTCGACCACCAACATTGATTGAACGTCACTAAAATTTGGCGAACTAGAAATAGGTTTTATTTGATTTATTAGAGCCAGTACACAGACAAATAATATACCAGACACTCAACTATAGGTTGAAATGGTTTATCTCCTTTTGAAGCTTGAGTCCTTCAACACTAGGATCACTGCTGTTAGTCCTATCATCACCCAGCAGTGACACTAACGAAGCCCAGTGTTGAAGGACTCAAGCTGGTAAAAGGAGCGCAATGAAACCTCCGTAAGGTTGAGAGTCTGTTTCTTTCTTGTTTGTGACAAGTATTATAAAATATATTTAATAAGTTATCAAAAGCTTCCAATAAAACTTCCTTGTCGATTACTGTATGATTATTTATCAGAACACCATTATTTAAATGGATTCGGGATATCAATATCTCCTACATGTGGCAACATACCTTTATAGTTTTTAAATAACGGCCTTTGAAAATCAGACTCTACTTACTCATTATTTTATTTATTTTGTGCAAAAATGTTTGATTTGGCATAAAGACTACAAAAATACTGACCTTGACTCGCGTTCCCTTAAAATCTACTAAATATTTTAAAGTCTCATCACAGATAATTATTAATGAATACTTGTTCTATCATTGCATCTACAATTAGGGTGATTGCAAGGCTCCGAGCAGTTTGGTACCTACTTTTTTTTAAAAGTGACTATGTTTCGTTTAATCCGAACCGTGTGTACCGAATGACTCACGCTCAAGATCGGAGCAGAGCGTAGCCTCCAATCAATCAAACCGGCCATCCTCAAATCTTCACTTTTGTCCATACATAGACCTATAAGAAAACATATTGTAACAGAACACATGCCTAGCAGTCATCGATAATACACGCCCAGCAGTCATCTATACTAATTACACACATGCCTAGCAGTCATCGATACTACTTACACACATGCCTAGCAGTCACCGATACTACTTACACACATGCCTAGCAGTCATCGATAATACGCGCCCAGCAGTCATCTATACTAATTACACACATGCCTAGCAGTCATCGATACTACTTACACACATGCCTAGCAGTCATCGATAATACACGCCCAGCAGTCATCTATACTAATTACACACATGCCTAGCAGTCATCGATACTACTTACACACATGCCTAGCAGTCATCGATAATACACGCCCAGCAGTCATCTATACTAATTACACACATGCCTAGCAGTCATTGATAATACACGCCCAGCAGTCATCTATACTAATTACACACATGCCTAGCAGTCATCGATACTGCTTACACACGTGCCAAGCAGTCATCGATACTGCTTACACACATGCCAAGCAATCATCGATATTACTTACACACATGCCAAGCAATCATCGATACTACTTACACACATGCCAAACGGTCATCGATACTACTTACACACACACCAAGCAGTCATCGATACTACTTACACACATGCCAAGCAATCATCGATACTACTTACATACACACCAAGCAGTCATTGATACTACTTACACATATACCAAGCAATCATCGATACTACTTACACACATGCCAAACTGTCATTAATACTACTTACACACATGCCAAGCAATCATCGATACTACTTACATACACACCAAGCAGTCATTGATACTACTTACACATACACCAAGCAATCATCGATACTACTTACACACATGCCAAACTGTCATTAATACTACTTACACACATGCCAAACGGTCATTGATACTACTTACACACATGCCAAACTGTCATTGATACTACTTACACACATGCCAAGCAATCATCGATACTTCTTACAAACGCACCTCATTCACAACGGGTAATACTTTTGTTTTGGTTATACTGTTCAATTCCAATAAGTATAAGTAAAAAAATAACTTAACTTTGTTGCGCTCCTCCGGTTTTAACAAGAACGGGAAGTTGTAAAATCATTCGGCCAGGTAGGTGGTAAGAATTGAACTCCGGCTTCTCGAGTCACAATCAATTACACGACCAGCCTCAGCTCAGCGTTGTTTGCGTATTTAATACACCATTTACGCACGAGGCCATCCTTAAATTACGTAGGGGTTTTAGGGTCGTAGGGGGCCAGTATTCTCTTACGTTTTGCTACGAAGGAGGATGGGGGCTCAGAATCCATACTACCTAAGGTTTTTTTTAATCGATGGTTATGGCGAGACAATTTTTTTTAATCATTGATTAACCCCACACTAATCAATAATTTTCACCGTTGTATAGAAATAGAATTCATATCACTCGCTTTATTACCAATCTTTATGTCTAAAAATACCTAAACGATTAAAACAATCTAATTTGTCAAATTGTAAAAAAAAACGTAAGATAGAAGGGGGTGGGAGGGACGGTAAATCTTACAATCCCTTACGTAGGGGATGGGCGGGGGTCTAAATTTATGTAAAAAAAGGCCTTATGTAATTTATGAACGCTCCCCAATAAACTGTGCTGCCTATACTGATAACATAAGGTCTGACATACAGACCTTTTTTTATTAAATATATTTCCACTTTCCCTCCACCTAAATGTGGTTGCACTTCATCTAAATTCTACCTTAATATTTATCCCTGTTTCATTAGGTTAAATATGTGAAATATCGAACGATGTACAATAGTTTTTAGTGCATTAACTACTTGGGATAAGGGTCTCAGGTTTGATTCTTAACATAGTCGATATAAATTATCATTGCGAAATTTAGGGCGTTTTTTTTACATTGATAAATCAACGATTGGGGAGCAGGTACAGTGTTTATTATAGAATTAACAGTTATGTAATTAGTATTACAAGGAATGTCCTTGGTAGAACGACAATTGATTGATTGTTACACTTCTTTAGTCAATTAAACAATATAAGTTATGAATATTATATATTATTTTATTAAAAGAGAAATTATTAGACCAAGAAAAGGAATTTAAATCAAGAAGTCAATTAACAATTCCTTGTTATCTCCATCAATTCATATTGTTAATTAACTTATTGATTCAAATTATTTTTCTTGGTCTAACAATTTCTCTTTTAATAAACTAATTCCTTATATTCATAACTTATATTGTTTAGCTAAGATTAAAAGTTATGTGCTGATATAATAAATATATTAATAAAGTAGTATACGTTGAATACATTAAATTTAAAATATAGCCTAAACAGTACGCAAATAAGTTCTAAACATAAAACTTGAGGTTTTATTTTTTGAAAAAATAGAAATCTACTCCTTGAGAAAGAAAATGGTATATTGTTTTAATATGATCATGCAGATGATTTTATCTCAATTTTAGTTAGAAAACATGTGTACTGCTATTTACATTATTAGTACTGTAATTGTCATTTGACGTAACTATGTAAAATGCAATGAATGCAACCACTAACCAGACACTTCAATAGTTTGTGTCGCGCTCTGTTGTGCAGTACGAAGATCATGTTGTCCGCCGTAGTTTATAGCTTTCCCGCTAGGTAGTGGTGATATCTTGCGTACCAGGATTTATTTCTCGAGTCTTAAAAACAATATTATTGTTTGATCTTATTTTATAATTATCTTCTTTAATTTTTAATTCACCTCAACCCCCCCTCCCCCCCGGAGAGAGAAGTTTTGTGAACGTTAAAAAAAATTGAACTGGAGATTTTCATGACCCCCTGAAACAGAAAAAAGTTTTTTTTCGCGATGCCGTCTGTATCACGGACCAGAGCTGAAACTATTTAACCGATCGGTCAAAATCTTGGTATCTAAAGTTGTCATAAAGTACCCCCCGAGGGTTTTTTGGAATTAGATAATCTAAACCCTAAAATTAAGGGTAGTTTACTCAAAAGCAAAAAAAAAAAAAAAACTAAGTTCTTGAAATTCATTCATACGATTTTGTTTAACATTACAAACACCCACTTCAATGGCTAAATGGTCTAAGGCGTCACTCTAATGTTAGACTGGTCTGCTGATGATGGTTAGATCGGGCTTCAAATTCCGGTCGGGTCTACTGAGGGTGGTTTCCCCCGAATGGTTTCCCACCCTTCTTCCACTCAAATGAGGGTAGATCACATCTAAAATGCTTTCTTCCTCATCCCTACCTCATGAAAATAATTATCATATATGCGTATAACCTGAACGGTTATTAATAGGCAGTGATAAAAAATAAAAAGCATTACAAACTAAATGGCAATTCTCGTTTTCCCACGAAAATGGCTTTAAAGGAGCGTAGATTTCCAATATTGATATCTCCACAACTGTTTAAGATACGAAATAACTTATCATTGTAAAGATATAATTACTTACTATTAATTTTTTTTTAAATTATTTGAAATATATTTTTATAAACCAATATTTTCTTAGCTTTAAGTATTTTAAATGTGAAATTGATTGTTATACTTTTTGGTGGAGTGTTTCTGCAACAGTATATATTATTTTTTGTTTCACATATCTTATTAAATATCGTTTTACGGTAGTTTACTTACAGGCCTGAAGAGAAAAAAAATCGAATTTTTCCTAGTCAGCTTTAACGATGTTGATTAAATCTCATATATAGGCACTGTTTAACATTACAAACAAAATGGTGGATCTCATATGTTTTTATATTGCAACCTTAATAATTTGTATCTGAATTTTTCACAAAACATCAGATTTGTTAGTTTCTAAATGCGCGAGTGAAAACTAACCAGGCCTATGGCGGTTATAAAGTCTAACACTATTGAGTATTCAAGCATTCTACATAGTAACGAGCAAAAAAACAAGTTGCACTGCACTGGGTCCTGGCACGCTGAAGGAACATACCACCCCGGAGCATATCCGGCATAATACTTCGAAACTTCAAAAATGCCTAAAGAAAAAAAAAGCCTCAGAAATGCTTAGAAACTAAGAAAATATTATCTAAAAAGCCAAAATGACAACAAAAAATATGCTTATAAAAACGTTTCCGCAACTACAGTAGCCCCATGGCTTCTTTGGTGCTGACTGACAGCTCACAGCTGACAGCTGATGGCTTTGAAAAGCAACCAGACCAAATTATGTATCCCTACGCCGAACCATATGATCTGCAAAAAACATGTGTTTAGCAGCTGTCACTTCTGACAGTCAAAATTTAGGTACAGTAGCCCCATGGCTTCTTTGGTGCTGACTGACAGTTCACAGCTGACTTCTGACAGTCAACATTTAGGTATATACCTAAATTTTGACTGTCAGAAGTGACAACAGCTAAACACATGTTTTTTGCAGATCATATGGTTCGGCGTAGGGATACATAATTTGGTCTGGTAGCTTTTCAAAGCCGTCAGAAGTCAGCTGTGAGCTGTCAGTCAGCACCACAGAAGCTAAAACTGAGGTATATATACCTAAATGTTAATTGTCAGAAGTCAGCTGTGAACTGTCAGTCAGCACCAAAGAAGCCATGGGGCTACTGTAGGCTGTCATGAACCGAATTTGCTTACAGTACATTTCCGAGCATTGTCTGTGAGCTACCAAATAAAAGATGAGATGTCCTCAAAAGTTGGTTCCTGATAATGTATATTTTGTGTATTCTTCCTTAATGGCTGGACTACAATCCCATTTTTATAAGAGGAGCCTTATCTGACAGCTAGAAATCTACTAGATCTACTTTAACGGATTCATACGTCAAGTAATGTGCTCTGCAGCCGACACTTTTGATATAAAATATCAATATCTATAAAATAAAAATGATGACATTATAAAAATGCTTTCCCTTTCAAAATTTGACTGTAGAAGATCATTTAAGTCGTATAAAATTCATAACATTTAAAGCTGTAATTATGTTTTATAACACATTAAATTATTTCAAGAGGGATCTAAATGTTAAAAAAATTCCTTGACATCTCATGTTGAGGGATTTCACCACGACTAACTGCATTAAAGTGGGGATATGTAGGGAACGCAAGAAAAGGCCAGTGCCTTTGCATTTTTTATTGCAAAACATTTTATTTTGTCCAAAATAAATAGAATATTGCGTCAATAGAAACCTAGAGCTTAATTTTCTTCACATGGTGATATCAACAGTTGTTGAATATCCATCATGAGCCGCTATGGCACTAGGTGATACACTTTTTAAATTAAGATAAAAAAGTCATTAAATTCCAGTTCACCCTTGACAGATATTCAACCACTGTTGATATCAACATGTGAAGAAAATTAAACTCTTATGTTTCTACTGGAGAAATATTTAATTTCTTTTGACCAAACAAATATTTTGATATAAAAACTGTCCCCTACATCCCCACCCTAAGCCCTACCCCCACCCCATAACCTAGAAACAAAACTGGTAATTGGCCTGACTTGAACCTTACTCTTATAATAACCGGAGGTAATACTAAAGATTGCCATTAAAATGGCGATGAAAATCAACTTTACCAGCTGCTTACAAAATCAATAGCCCTTTCATCACTCTTCTTGAACAGGAAACAATTATTCAAAGCTATTCCGTTGAATACAAAGAACACCCCTCCATCACCCCTCTGAGATCATGAAGAGTGACCCTGTTCTTGATTGGAACGTTCCTAAATTACTGTTATCTTCTCATTAATAATACTTAATTAGCCTGTCAGAGTAAGCTCATACGTAGTTTTGCCATTAAATCCGAGGAGTATGATAATTACTGTGATAACTGACATCGTACAGCTGTGATCAATCGTTTTGAAAAATAAATTGAAACCCTTTGGAGGGAAGTGACGCGAGAAAAGGTTAGTGTCTTAGCAGTTTTTGGAATAAAACATTTTTATAATCAATAATATAATATTTAGCACCGCGTCTTACTACCCGTTCGGGTTATACGCTTAAATACTAATTACGCTAATGAATTAGGAATTGGGAGGGTTGAATTTAGAGGAAGTGAACCCGCATTTGCGTGGAGGGAGAGTGGAAAACCATTTAGGAAAACCACCCCCGGTTCACCCGACCAAGATTCGAACCTCGATCTCCCCGTCCTCGGCGGTCGGGCTCAACACGACAAGCGCGTTAGCCAACTACGCCACCGAGGCGGGTTATATAATCAATAGAAATCAAATATTGCTTCAGTACAGATATATTAAAGTTTAATTTTCTTCATATGGTGATATCAACAGTTTATGAATATTTGTCAAAGGTGTTCTGGAATTTAATGACAACATTTTCTCTTCATTTAAAAAGTTTTGTCTTCTAATGCTGCTATGTTCATGACAAATATTCAACAACTCTTGATATCACCATGTGAAGAAAATTAAACTCTATGTTTCTACTGGAGCAGTATTATATTTACTTTAACCAAAAAAAAAATGGTTTTGCTTTAAAAAAAAAACTACAAAAACATTGGCCTTTTCTCGCGAACTTTATTAACTCCCCACTTTAATGTCAGCATGTTTGAAGTTAAAACAAATTTACCAAATTAAATAAAACTGTGCTTAAGTTGGTGCGTTTAGTTTAATTTTCTACATCTAGAAAAACAACAGTTCATGAATATTTGCTGTCAGCATAATGGCGTTTGAACAGAAACTTTTTATAAATGAACACTTTAAAAAAAAATCTTTGCCAACCCTCTTGTTCCCGTGACAAATATTCTACCTTTCCGGGATATCCGCGTATTTACATTAAAAGTAAATTTTATGGAGTAAGGTTGAGAACGGTTCCATATACAGTGGCAACTCGTTTATCCGGCCTGTGACCGGGTGTCATCCGATTAACGAAAACCCGGATAGTCCAAAATGTATAGGGGAAATGCATCAAAACACTATATATTACTACAACTATCCATTTATTTTCACAGTAAAAACCTATATAACACTTGAAACATGTTACCATTATTCACTCATTAGAAAATGAGTAAAATTTTAGTCCGGTATAACCGGAAATTCGGATCAATGAGAATCGGGGGGACGAGGTTCCACTATAAATATTTAGTCACATATTTAAACTTATTTTATTTCATAAACTTTTATTTTGTTCATATAAGCTCAGCCCATTATGAACTTGAAATCAAACAGAATTAAGTTCATTCGATATTATATGTACTTGACACAATTTGTACACCTCAAATTTCTTGCGGATAGGTATATTAAACATCTAGAAAAGTTACTAGATCTAGTTTCAGGCATTCATACGTCGAGACATGTAATCTGAAGCTGTTCCTTTTTATTTATATATATACTCTACATATCTATTATATTGACTAACCCCCTAGCTATATGACATAATTTATTAGTAAAACGAGATGCTTTGGTGGCCGCATGGTCTAACGCGTCACTATCGAAATGGACTGTACTGCCGGTGACGGGGAGATTGAGGTTCGATCCCGGTTGAGTGTATTGGGGATGGTTTTTCCTAAAGGGTTTTCCACTTTCCACACAAATTTGGGTACACTTTCTCTAAATTTAACCTCCTTCATCCCTAACACACTATCGTAATTAGTATATATGCGTATAACACAAACAGTAGTAAGACGCGGTGATGAAAAAAAATCCTCTATAGAAAAATGTTATCAATTTTGACCGCAACAAATTATGTTTGTGTTTTAAAATGTGCTCCAAATATTCCATTCGTAAGAAAATCAAGGTATATGTTTGCGTGTGTTTTTTATCACTGCCAAGTACAGTACCAATCATAAAAAAAGACCATTAATTTTAGTATGGCTCCTTTCCCATGGCAAATACTTGTGACTGGCACTGTATTTAATGACTTGTAACTTCCGTCATTTTACAATCTTTCTGTCGCTATGGAGAGATAAACTTCCTTATCGTTGTTGTGGAAACTCACGTGACGCTAATAATTTTAACAACTCAAACACCTGTATCTTGCTTGTTTACCTAGACAACATTTCTTAGTGCAACCAGGACTCGTCTCCGCCAACCCCTCCTCTTTTTACTATCCGCAAATGTTGTGTTCTCGTTACGTACGCTCTGTTTCAACTCAACGTAGACCTTTGAGTAGTAAAATAAAAAATGTATTGGCTATTATGTATGACGAAAATAAATTTAGGGTTTTCGAAAACAAGGTGCGTATGAATATATTAGGTTAAAAATGAATGAGACTACTGGGGAGGGGAAGAGGTTACATAATGATGAGTTATATACCCTGTGCTCATCATACGACGTTGTTAGAATAATCAAGTCTCGTAGATTACTGTGGGTAGGACATGAAGCGTGAATGGAAGCATCTAAAACCTTGTTCCTTGCCCTGACTGGGAAAGCCATGGGAAGAGACCATTGGGAAGACCCAGACGCAGATGGGAGGATAACACTAGAACGGACCTGAAAGAGATAGGGTGTAATGAGGTGGACTGGGTAGAATTAGCTCAAGATAGGGATAGGTGGCGTACTTTTGTAAGTGCGGTGATGAACTTTAGAGTTCTTAATGCCGTAGAGAAAGCAATGGTGGCTGGTAATCTAATAACTAGTAACTAGGGTGTTCACAAAATCAAATTTGTATTGAAGAATATTTTTCAAATATACTGTGTAGTGTGTATGTATATAATATATATATATATATATATAAATAATATATTACTGTATGTATGTATGTGTATATATATATATATATATTTAGTTTGATTATATCAAGACAGTACCAACATAAAGATATGGGGCCCGTATAAAGTTTAATTAGCATACGTATAAATAGGCTTACATAAATTATATATATATACAAATATTTACGTAGACCTACACTTGTACCTAAAAAGTTTACTGTTTTGATCTACTTACCACAAAGTGAAAAATAGGTTAATATTCATATAGCCTTGAACTGCGTTCATTCGCTATCATTGTTGATTAATTTATTATTAGACGTTATTTTAATTTATTTGTTTTCAAGACTCTTGTAGAAGCTGTTTCCTATTAATGTAAATATGGTACAAACAAAATATCTCAATCCGGTTCCTAGTTCAAAGGACACGTTTATCTTCTGAAGCGTTTTTTAATCTGCTACAGTCCAATTTAAAAGAAAGAACCTTATCCGACACCTAGAAAAGCTGCTATATATACTTTAACGTATTCATACGTCAAGTAATGTTATTTGATGCTGTCATATGATATATTATATAACCCATCTATAAACTAGCACCAGTAATAGTAGTAAAATATTATCATTTTTATTCACAAATTAATACATTCTTTAAAAGGCCTTTCCTAAGAAAAATAAACTGTACTATAGTGTTCTTCTTTGTCTTAGAACAAGTTGTACTGTTTGAGACTTTGCGTTGCATTTATGTCTATTTTAAACTAAGCCTCAATGTACTGTACTATGATGTATGTAAATAACTATGAGAAATTTATATGCGTGGTGTTTGCATCGCACATACATGCTTTATGATAAAAATAAATTTAAAATTTAAAACTGTTGTATATGATTACAGTTTTAATTCGTGGTAGCGACATGGCGAGATAAGTTTAGAGATCAAGTACTAAAACTAACAATGATGTCACAGGTGTTTCGATGTTTGACACCATGAGTTAGTTGTCCTTGAAGCTTAAGCTTCACTTAGAAAATTAAATTTATAAGGAGTTCAAGCTTACTGAATTATTATGATATTAGCAAGATCTTATTTACTTCGAATTTACTGGAAGGCCTTCTGAATTACATTAACAAGATTTTGTTTGGATCTAGTTTACTAGGAGTCCTTCTGAATTACAATAGAAAGATCTTGTTTGGATCTAGCTTACTATGAGTCCTTCTGAATTACAATAGAAAGATCTTGTTTGGATCTATAGTTTACTAGGAGTCCTTCTGAATTACAATAGAAAGATCTTGTTTGGATCTAGTTTACTATGAGTCCTTCTGAATTACAATAGAAAGGTCTTGTTTGGATCTATAGTTTACTAGGAGTCCTTCTGATTTACATTAGAAACATCTTGTTTGGATCTAGTTTACTAGGAGTCCTTTGAATTACAATAGAAAGGTCTTGTTTGGATCTAGTTTACTAGGAGTCCTTCTGAATTACATTAGCAAGATCTTGTTTGGATCTAGTTTACTAGGAGTCCTTCTGAATTATAATAGAAAGATCTTGTATGGATCTAGTTTACTAGGAGTCCTTCTGAATTACAATAGAAAGATCTTGTTTGGATCTAGTTTACTAGGAGTCCTTCTGAATTACAATAGAAAGATCTTATTTAGATCGAATTTAATGGAAGTCCTTTTGATTTACATTGGTAAGATCTTGTTTGGATCTAGCTTACTAGGAGTACTTCTGAATTACATTAGCAAGATCTTATTTACATCCAATTTATTAGAAGTCCTCCTGAATTACATTAGCAAGATCTTATTTACATCGAATTTATTAGAAGTCCTCCTGAATTACATTAGCAAGATCTTGTCGTACCACTATTTTTCATTTTAATGAAAGCGCTATAACTTATAAATGTTTTGAATATAAACTAGTTAACACATTTTCTTAACATTTGAATGTTATTTTTCGCAAATGTTTCCATATCCTCTTTCAATTTTAATAAAACACACAAGAAAATAGAGAAATGGCATTTCATGCAAAATGGTTGTTTGGTTTTTGCCAATATTAAACGTCTAATAAGTTTTACTAGTTTATATATACTTTTATGTATATATATACATATAATTATGTCTGAAACACTTCTAAATTAGCTCTGTAACTTTCGTACTAACAGCAGCTGCCTTTAATTAACCGCTTTCGCACGAATTCAATTAAAGATTCCCTAGAAGGGTAAAACAAAACCTAAAGTAACGCTTAATAATTTAAATGTAAGTGTTCTTTTTTTTTTCATAAATAAATTTTAAGATCTCAGCAACACAATTAACCAGTTGTTCGACGGACAGCAGATTAAATTAGCCTACTAATGCGCGGGCTCCGCGTTTGAATACCAACACGGTTCCCCAAAAAGGTTTTAATGGTGAAATCGGAAATTTCAGAGTGATGAATTTACTGCTAGTGGACTAGGTGTTGCGTCTGTTTTAGAGTCAGTCGTGCGCTGGTGTAATCAGTTGGTCATAGAGGGTCGGTTAAATATCTCCGAGTATATCTTTATTTATTTATTTGAGGTATTTAACGTGCAGGCTCTGAACCGACCGATTATATCAGCACACGAGAATTTCTATGAGCTAGAACGAAAGAACCTACCAATTTTGCCGGGAAAGGTATTTTCACATACTCTCCAGGGTTCTTTTACATGCCACAATCGACATGAGACCAAGGGCTTTACTTCCCATCCGAAGGAAGTTGTGTTACGGACTTTTATCGCTCAAGACTCGCCTTTGTGGCGTAGTTAGCTAACGCGCTGGTTTCGTGTTGAGCTAGACTGCCGAGGACGGGGAGATCGAGGTTCTAATCGAGGTCGGGTAAACTGGGGGTTGTTTTCCCCTCCTGTATATTTAACCTTCCCAATTCCTAACCCATAAGCGTAATTAGTACTTAAGCGTATAACCTAACGGGTAGTAGGACGAGGTGCTAAAATAAAAAATAAAAAATGTATTGCTCAAGAAAAAATCAGTCGACTCCGGCTGGGTTTGAACCCACGAACATCTGGTCCGGAGGTGGGCACTTTACCCAAAAACCATCGGGGTCGACTTTATCATATTATTTTAACATAATCATTGGGTTGAGATGTACTATTTATATAAAATACTTGTCTCGCTTTATAATAAGTGTTTTGCGTAGCGGCTAGATAAATACGAGGAAGGTAGAATTGAAAGGAAATGGACCCGCATTTGCATGGAGGGTGAGTGGGAAATCATTTAGGTAAAGTCACCCACAATGCACCCGACTGTGATTTTAACACCGATGTCTCTATAATCAGAAATCTAGTCTTGCGCGAGTGGGGCGTCTTAGAGCGAGTGGGGCGTCTTAGAGCGAGTGGGGCGTCTTATAGCAGTGTTTCTCAAAGTATGGTCCGCGGTGGCCTATCAAGTGGTCCGCACTATACCAATAATAATGAACTAAAGAATCTAGCTCACATAAAAAAGTAATGGTGTGAGGCCGCCGTTAGAGATGGTAGTGCCAACTTTTGAGGATATATGGTGTCATGTAGTCATTACAACGAAGCCTCCGACTCCTAATCTCAGTTTTCTAGACCGAATATTCTACTTATTTGTTCAAGTAGCTCCTCATTTGTCCTCTCGAGGCTGAGTTTGGCCCCGTTCCAGACCCACAGACAAATTCTGGAGGTGCTGGAGATTTAACACGAGACCTCTGGATATGTAGCCAGGAACTTTGACCGCTAGACTACAAAGGTAGTAATTTTGATCACATATAAATCGAAATATTGAAATGAAAAGAATTAAAGATGGAATAGACCTATCCAAACTATATCTTTTCTCGGTATACAAAAAAAAAGTCTCATAGGAAAGGAAATCTGTACCGACGTTAAGTTAACAAATCTGAACAATTATTTATCAAAATTTATTAGGCTTAGAGCGTTAGAAATAATTTAAAAAAACTATTGTTTACAAATTCAATGTGATTATATTATAATTTTTCCAACATTTCATATGATAAATGATTTTTCGTCTTGTGTTTATAGTCATAATATGGAATTGCCTAAAAACGACGTTGTTCCTCCATAATTTTCAAACAACCCTCCCCCTTCTGCCCAGTATTCCCCCAGTGTGCAAAGCTTCCACTTAATGGTCGTCCAGCGTGTTTCATTTTATAAAGTAAATATTGGCTCTAATATTTCTACCTTCAGCGTGCCCCTCGCAAACGCGTGACTATACCTGCACATGACTCACAAACTAACTTAACTAAGGACAGCACTTAACATTTAATTGTATGAATAATAATAATAATAATAATAATAATAGTAATATAATCATACACTTGTAGCCGACGATTTCCGCTAAGTCCATCATAGACTCTGCCTTAAAATATGAGTGAAGAATGACCCTGGGCACGGGACGAATCGTGGATAGCTCAGTGGGTAGAGCATTAGCGTACTAAGTCAAAGGTCCCGGGTTCGATTCCCGTGTCCAGGTGTCATTTTTCCATTTTCAGAATATTTAATTGTATTCCAAAAGTTATTTATTCAAATGATTTAGGGCAGTGGTCGGCAATAAATTTCGTCTGAGGGCCGTATGATCATGTAAAAAATGTCACGGGCCACCTGTATTACAAGAAATTGGCAAGCCCCGTTTTCTACCTCTTTACCCAAATCAAATCTGCAAGGAGCTTTTTTTTTTGTGTGTGTGTTTTTTTACCATAGTCGTGAATATTTAGATTCACGAACATTTCGTAGATATGTTCGCGTTAATCCTATGTTCACAAAAAAAGCAGTAGCTTGGAGCAGTTTTGCCTTAATTCAGCTACTTCATCACATTGACATATTCTAGATATCACGTTGTACGTGTTTACTATGTTCGGGCCTACATATTCTTGGCGATGCGGGATTCTCGGCAATGAACAGCATCAAAACAAACCTCCGCAACAAGTTGATCCAAGAACACTTGCAGGACTCGCTAAGAACTGCCTGTACCACCATAACTCCCACCCGGACTCGCTAGGAACTGCCTTTATCACCATAACTCCCGTAAGACTCGCTACGAACTGTTTTTACCACCGTAACTCCCGCAGGACTCTCTACGAACTGCCTGTACCACCATAACTCCCGCAAGACTCGCTAAGAACTGTTTTTACCACCATAACTCCCGCAGGACTCGCTACGAACTACCTGTACCACCATAACTCCCGCAAGACTCGCTAAGAACTGTTTTTACCACCATAACTCCCGCAGGACTTGCTACGAACTGCCTGTACCACTGTTTATGAATTAGTCTGCTTTTTTAAAAAACTTATTAGCTTTATTAATTCACGTAGGTATTTTAGGCTTCTGACAGACAGACAGAGGCCCCACGGACAAGAAGGGAGAGTTTCGCATGCTAGATCTGACCCGTGGGCCACCAATTGGCGACCGCTGATCTGGAGTAAAATGGGAAACTCCAATTTCACCCATCCTATACATGTTTTCGGCTGTATCGGGAATCGAAACTGGGACCGTTAACTCGGTAGGCAGATGCGCTACCGACTGAGACAAGGTGTCAGATGTAAGCTAAGATTATTTTAATACTGATCCTACCATACGTGGTGGTCCCGGGGCGCCAACGACCCGTCCGAATTAAAAAGAAACCCAAATAAATAATGGCCATAGTTAAAATCATGGTATTTATTTATTTTTGTCGATGTCTCCACGTATTTTTTTTTTGTACAAAAATGAGTGTTTTCTTCCCGGGTAATCTAATGATGTGTGCGTGTACGAGGGTGCTTGTTGACTACCTGGCGGAGAACATGCCAGCCTCGGGTTGTTTGGACCAAAGTTGGAAATAAGCTGATTGGTTATACAATTTACCAACAAAAAAAACCTTTGACTTAAGCCTTGTTTGTTATGTAACAAGTTGGACCCACCAAGTTGGGAAAAGTAAGCTGCATTCATTAATGCCAACTTGTTGGACCAACATCCTGGGCCTTCTTCTAGTTTGTCATCAGTCTACAATCTACACATTTCTGGCCATGGAGAATGGCCTTTACTTGCCGTCTATCCATTCACTGTGTTGGCGGGAAGTGTACTCGTGCAGAAAAAAAAAACAGAAAACGTAAATACTGTGGGGGATTCAAAAATCTTATTGTGTCTTTTGCCTCGAAATTGTAAAGTTTTGACTTTACAAACTCGGGTAGAACCAAAGTTTTTATTTTCTCATCTAAGAAGAGAATAATGTAGTAGTAAAAATTCGAGACCTCGAGATTATGATGAATGTTTACGTTTAATGTGCCCCCGAACCCTAAAAAGTTTGATTTTACAATTCTATCCGTCCCCATGTTTGTCTAGCTGTTCCTGGCCACATATCTGAAACGGTATGATGGATTTTGTTCAAGCTTGATATTTAGATATTAAATAGCTATAGACTTTTTTTTGTTTTGACCCTAGCCCTTAAATTAATAGCTTCATCATAGCAAGAACAGATGGATCACTGAAACCATAGATGGCGCTAGCTACCGGACAGGTCTTGTGGAAAAATCATACGTTTGGAAATATAAGTTTTCTCGAGAACGAGTGAAATTTTTATGTTAATATTTTCAACACCCCTTCTAAGATAATGTATCGATGTCTATTAATCGTTGCATTTTATTATTTTTTGTTATGAAGCCTGCAGTTTTCTATTGAAAAATATCAATTTTATCGATATTTGATTACTGTTAAAACTATAGAATAGGTGTTTACATAAAAAGTATAACTTAATCAACATATTTCTATTCTTGAACAAACCGGTTCCGAAAAGAAAATTGCAAAAAATAAAAATTCTTGAAAATATCCGTTTGTTCTCATGTCTCTGCATTTCCACGCCAAATGAAAAGGGCCATTCGCCTTAAAGGGGAAAGAAAACACCTACGATGTGCCAAAAATGTGTACAGCGCATTCGTATTTGAATGATTGCTCGAAATTTTCCGTGGTGACGATGGGGGACAAAGCGACAAAGTTTCTTGTTAATAACTACAGTATGTCTCTATTATGACAGAAAGAAGATTTGTGCACAGTGCTTAGCTGTGAAGCCATTCTAAAATGGTCATAAACAGGCCTTTTCAATGCAGTTTTTATCCAAATATCATTTAATATTTCAACCATGTTCAGTATTAGGAACTTCTATTGACTCTTAATCTCCATTAATGTTTAACCAGAAATTATCCGCATGCAATAGTTTTGGTGTAAACCTAAATTTACGATCTCTAGCCGACTCTACCAAGAGTTGATTGACATGTGATTGATGAAGGTTCTTAATGGTAGTTTACTATAAGTGATGTTTTTTAATTCCAAATATGCAGAAATGGCTCTTAACGATTTTGCTTAAAATCGTATCTAGGGAGTATTTGCCCTCTCAAATAACACTTTATAAACCAAATTTGTGGGTAATATATTGTTTGAAGTTAGTTTACTGATGACCTTTTTTTATTTGAATTATGTTCAAAATAACCTTAATGATCAGGCTCAAAATGGGTATCTGGTAGTAAGCTTTTAAAATATACTTAATTTTTTTTAAATTTAAATTTATAGTAGTTTACTGACGATAGTTTTTTGAAAAATTGGAAATGTTTTGAATATATGTAGTTACAACGATTTTTCTCATAATTTGTATCTTTGCTCTATTTTTTTTGATACATAATAATTTGCGTTCATTTAAAAAATAATTAAATGTAGATTAAGCCTTTTTACGACACATTTTAGAAAATTTAATATATATTTTTTTAATGATTTTGAAGCTTCAGTTTAAAATGATAATCTGGAAATTGTTTTTTCTGATAAAATTATTAATAAGAATAAGTTTTTATTCATACAAATTAAACATAATTTGAGATTAGTTTACAAATAACGTTTTTTTTTAAATTGTTAAAAATATTGGAACAACTTTTTTTAATGTAAAATATTTATTGTGATTAACAAGATGATTTTTTGGATTTTCAGAGGAAATCTTAATTATGGGTAGTTTACTGAAATCCTCTTTTTGAAAGTTTAGTTCCATGCTATAGTAGCAAATACAAATTCAAATACAGAAGGGCTAAGAAAAGCAAATGAAGAAAAGAAGCTTTGGAAAGGTATACATCAAAGAAGAGTTAATATGGTAGGCCATATACTGAGACATGATAGTTTGACGAAGTTAATATAGGAGGAGGTGTGGAAGGGAGAAATTCAACAGAGTTACAGCAAACTAATTGCTAGATTGATGATGATGATGATGATGATGAATGATGATGATGAGAAAGTGTGTGTGAGTGTGTCGTACTATTTATTTCTGCTAGTCAATCAGAAAAAAAAAAGTTTTTTCTGTGTGTGGTTATAATCTGATAGCGCTAGAAGATCAAAAGTTGTCAGCCATCTTATTTTATGTGAAAATGGAACACGGGGCTGTCTAAGTAATATTAATTCTGTAAAGCAGGCTACAATCTATCAAAATAATAAATAATAAAGTTACAGGACTTATCTTTTATTATTATTATTATTATTATTATTATTATTATTATTATTATTATTATTATTATTATTATTAGCACCGCGTCTTACTACCCGTTCGACTTATACGCACTTACGCTAATGTGCAATGGTAGGGTGATTGTGAGATGAAATGGAGGACCTACAGTTTAACGTGGAATCCGAACCACGGTGGAGGCCTGGCATTCCTCACATCTTAACTTATATTTTTTTTTTTTATTTAGCACCGCGTCTTACTACCCGTTCGGGTTATACGCTTAAGTACTAATTACACTAATTGATTAGGAATTGGGAAGGTTGAATTTAGAGGAAGTGAACCCGCATTTGCGTGGAGGGAGAGTGGAAAACCATTTAGGAAAAACCACCCCCAGTTCACCCGACCGAGATTCGAACCTCGATCTCCCCGTCCTCGGCGGTCTGGCTCAACACGCTTAACTTATAACTTAGTACAAAATACTCCACTGATGTCATCATTATATTGTCTGTTATATCCTTACTTTTCATTGGCTGAGCGTTTACATTTTGTAAATTCATAGAAAAGTGTTGTGTGAATGCTAAGTTTGTTCAAATAAATATTTCATGATTATATCTATGTAAAAGTTTTTTTTAAACTTTGTAATCAGTTTAACTCTCATTACGTCAGCTACCACTTTAAGTAGTTTAACGCAGGAATGTCGGGATACAAACTTCACACGAAGGGGGGGAGGGGGGCAGGCTCGCCATCCGGCAACATGTGTGTTGGGAGTTTTACCATCATGCCAAATCGTCATATGTATATAGGCTTATGTGTGTGTGTGTCTGAAATCATCATTTTTGTATGTATATATTATATATATTGTGTGTGTGAAATGATTATATAAATATGTATAATATAATATATATATATATATATATATATAGTAAAAATCTCTTCATTTTGTTTCTTCAAACCCAGTTTTTAATTACTTGTGATCTAAAATATCAAATACAAATTTTAAAATTCTGGCTTCAAGGTGTAAATGAATGTTCACAGGGGCTACTAATTTTTAAATTCCCCACCTCGGCTTGATATACATCGCGCAACGATCATGACAAACAAGCTTATACACACTCATTTTATAAATACATAGATGGGTGTGTGTGTGTGAAATCATCATATGTGTATGTATAAATAAATATATAAAGGTGTGTGTTGTATGTGTGTGTGTGTGGTGTGTATGTGTGTGTGTGTGTGTATGTGTGTGTGTGTGTGTGTGCGTGCGTGATGGGTACCCGTCTAAAGCGTCAGATTCGTAGTAAACTAAATTATTGGTGACGGGAAGCTAGAGGTTCGAATCTCGGTCGAATGCACTGGGGATCGTTTCTCACAAACAACTTGTCACTGTGTCTTTGGGTTCATCCATAAATCACTTTTTGCTTTTTTTCTTTTACTTTTTTTTTTAATCATCCCTCCACCCATTTAACACCATGTAAACATTATACTTCCCCCCTTTCTCCTCTCGACTGCGTTACATGGTTTATGGATGATCCCTTTTCTTCATCCTCTCTTCACGCTAATGTGGGAGCACGTCCTCTAAAAACTGCCTTTCTCCTCCCTACTTCTTAGAGCAAGCCCTTATTAGCCTTGGCGTTAAACCTACCAATAAAAAAAGCCACAATCATCACAGAGTCAAGATTTTTTATTTAAGGTGTGATAGAAGGTAATGCTAATAAAGACCAGTATTTTTGAAGTCTTTGGCAAGATAATTATTTTTAGACACAATACATAAGGTAACACCAGTAGATATGTTTAGTTTAATTTTCTACACGTGATAATCCCAATAATATTTTTTTTTAATTATTGTCAAAAGAATCCTGAATTTTGGATTAGAAATTTTTCTTTTCATTTATAAAATTTCTCATCAGTTTACATGATACCTCTGACAAATATCCAAGAACTCTTGAGATTACTATGTGTAGAAAATTAAACATCGTATCTACTTGACCATTATTTTACGTATTTTGCCACAAGTTTTTTTTTATTATTTAAAAACTTCAAAAAAAAAACAGATCTTAACTAGCGTTCCCTTCCATCGCACCTTAAGGGGGGGTTGAGGGGAACACGAGGAAAGGCCATTGTTTTGGTAATTTTTTAGAGTAACACTTTTTTTCTGCCAAAATAAATATTTCTTCAATACTAACACAAGAGTTCAATATTTTTCACATGCTAATATCACCATTTGTTGAATATCTTTTAAGAATGTCCTGGAATTCAATGGCAATTTTTTTTTCTCTTCATTTAAAAAGTTAGTCATCTAATGCCGCCATGCTCATGACAGATATTCAATAACTGTTTATGTAACCATGTGAAGAATAAAAAAACTCTTTATGTTTCTACTGGAGCAATATTTGATTTCTTACGGCCAAAGAATAATTTTGCTATAAGAACTACAAACACATTAGCCTTAACTTGCGTTTCCCACATCCTCACCCTAAATACAATCATTTTGTGTAACCATGTTTTATAATTACTTACCCCCCTCTCCCCCCACCCTTCTTTCCTACCTCTAAGTACTGGCTACATACGTTGCAAATTTGTAACACACTAAATCGGTTGCACCTGTTTTTATTATCAAGAAAAGACAAGTTAGCTAAAAGGTAATGCAGGTAGGTTGTTATTTATGTTTTTTAATTGGCTCCATTTGTGAGTAATGGTTTTGAGTTGCCTGGTCCTGTTGTCAAGACCTACAGATGGCCAGACGAGTTGTTTACGCAGTGGAGGTAAGGCGCATGCGTAGTGACTCGCACCTGCCACCCTCTTGCTGGAAACACCTGCTCCAATTGACACGTGGCTGGCTGCCTGGCTGTCTTCCAGTTTACTAGGCTCTGGTCAACCAAAAGTGATTCTCTTTGGATTACCTTTTTATTTGTTTTCTTATAGGTATGGAATGGGATTGGTTTGTTAAATATTCGTTAACTAGCAGAAGTACCCGGGCAACTCTTTTCTTTGCTTCAAACAGAAAAGTAAGATTTACATATTTTTATTTCTTCCCACCAAGTTTTTAATTATTAAAAAAAAATCTAATCCAAATTTAAAAATTCCGGCTTCTACGTGCACATGTTCGGGACTACTAATTTTTAAATTTCATAACTCTGCGTTCGATAAATATCGCGCAACGCTCATGATAGACAGATTCTTCATTTTATTAATATTGATTAGTGTTGCCACGTATCTGATAAACCTAGAGAACACAGGGAAATTTAAAAAATTTAAATTTAAAAATGATTAGATAGTTGGTATATTCGAGACGTTTAAGATGGGATGGAAGGTAACTCTAGGTAAGGCTCGTATTCTTACAGGTTTTCTAACAACAACAAAAAGTGGAGATACTATGGGTGATTTTGGGATCTTTGATAAGTTTATAAGTCGATCAGGGACCAAAATGGTTGCCAACCCCTGCATTTTACAATGGCCTACTTCCATTTAAAATGTCTGTAAAAATGGGAGTTACTTCTGTAAAACACGTTGAGTTTCGTAATAAGAAAATAGCGATAGTATTTCATTTTAAGGCCAAAATAATTGCTCATCTTATTTTAATTTTTTTATAGTTGAGATAAATTTGACAATACAATATCTCCATTAAATTCCTGTTAAAAATGATATCATCATACCTACTATAATATTAATAAATTCACACCTGGATAGAGATTTAAATTTTGAACGTCAATCTTTATAAGTCAATCGCTGTTATCTTAGTTATTCCCATTCTCATCCATAAGCTTTTTTTTTTTTTTTTTTTTTTTTTTACCTTGAAGGTTTTAAGTGATGACTGTGTATCTTTCCCCCATAACTTCTGAAATAACCGACGCATTTTGATCCACCTCTGTCCAATCACGTTTTGTTTCAGGAGTGTCCAGAGTTTCTTAGATGAACGACGTCGGACTTTCTAAATACAAGTAACATATTGAACCTGACCCAACAAATTAAGAAACAACATAAATAATAGTTCAAATTTGGACATAACAATAATATATTATCCTCTTCAGTGGTAGATTGTTTTTAAGACTTTACTTTCGTAAACTAAACTGCCGATGACGGGAAGACCGGGGTTCGAATCCCAGTCTGGTGTACGGAGCTTTTATTTTCCTACTTAGTTATTCACTCTAACTCCATGCAAATTCAGGTACACTTAATCAAAATTTACCCATACTCATCCCTAACATATTAGCAAAGTTAGTTCATATGCGTACAAACCGATCTTGTTGTAAGATGCGGTCCTAAAATATAAAAACCAACTATATCTAGTAATTTGTCTGTGTGTGAGTCGAATATACCCGCGTTTGCTTGAAGAGATTTGGAAAATTAATGTAACATTGCATTAGCATTATTAGCATTATTAGCACCGCGTCTTACTACCCGTTCGGGTTATACGCACTTACGCTAATGTGGAATGGTAGGGTGATTGTGAGATGAAATGGAGGACCTACAGTTTAACGTGGAATCCGAACCACGGTGAAGGCCTGGCATTCCTCAATGTAACATTGAAATTCTCATTAAATCTTGAATAAAACTTTTTTTTTTAATATTGACACTAGTAGGCTACTCTATTTTACTTCTAAAACATCACGTTATTAATTATTTATTACCTACATCGGCGGGTGCGTAGACTAAACGTAAAGATCTAGCTTTGTTTTACGGCGAGGGGGAGGTTGGCGTTCGAATCCCAACCGGGTGTAGTGAGGGTGTTTTTTGTCTTAAACGATTCCTTACCCTCCTTTTCCGCAAATGCAGGTATTTTTCCTCTAAATTCTATATTTATCATCCTTATGTCAATATTGTAATTAAATATGGATACCCCTGATGGGTAGTATGATGTAGCTATAAAAAGAGGGGGGGGGGGGCATTTAACGTGCACTTTCTGAGAAGATTCATTATACCAGTACATTAACTACAAATTATCTTAATACTAAAACGGTCAAAGGACTCAGGACCTGGTGGACAATTCATCAAAGACAAATGTTTGACCATGCCGGGAATTGAGCCCAGGACCCTAGAAGCATAAACTGTGGATGTAGAGGTACAAGGAAAGTGGTACACAAACACTTTTCCCCAAGATCTCAGATAGTTTTAATAAAATCACAACCCGCCTCGGTGGCGTAATTAGCTAACGCACTAGTTTCGTGTTGAGCTAGACTTCCGAGGATGGGGAGATCGAGTTTTCGAATCTCAGTTGGGTCAACTAGGGGTGGTTTTTCCTAAATAGTTTTCCACTCTCCCTTCGCGCAAATATGGGTTCACTTCCTCTAAATTCAACCATCCCGATTCCTAACATATTAGCGTAGTTAGTACATAAGTGTATAACCCGAGAGGGTAGTAAGTAAGACTCGGTGCAAAATAAATAATTGAATAAAATCACAAAATATTTCAGAATAAGCACACTACCCTTCAGAACACTAGAGATGGACGAAATGAATGGGCTAAATTTTAAGACCAAATTTTAAATTTTAGATTCAAAAGGTGTATCGTTATACACATTAAAAGTTTCCCTAAGAAATCTCAGTTCAAAAAAAACCTACAGTAATAATAATATCGTAACATTAAATCACCTCTTTCAACCGCACAACCAACAAAGTAAATTTCTGCTCTCGCCACTGCCCACTGTAAAATCCACTAACCAAGCTCTAAATTAGTTTTTTCTCAACCATCCACTGCTGCCATATATCTTTTGCGAGAAACTCCTGGTACCCCACTTGGCAACGCAGCTGGTGCTGGTGTCGGGGCGTCCTTTCTTGTCTCCCCTCCTCCTCTCCTCCTCCTCCTCCTCCCGTCCATCCCCCAGATTAATTTGTCGCCGCGGTTCCTCGCCTCGGTTTAATTGGTCGGGGCCAAGCCAGGCCCGCCGTCGTATCTCTTTTTCAGTCCGACACTTGTGCTAAGGAGGCGTCTTCTGCTATCTTGGTTGTGTATTCTCTAGTGTAGCCGTGTCACTCTAGAATTATCATAAGGGACACATTCAAAATTAAAAATACTTGGGGGCCCCTACATTAAAAAGAAAAATTGTCAAAATCCTTAGTAGTAAAAATGTTCATTTTTTTAGCACTGCGTCTTACTACCCGTTCTGTTTATACGCTCATGTACTTATTACGCTGTTTTATGGATCAAGAAGGTTATATTTAGAGGAAGTGTACTCTTATTTGAATGGAGGGAGAGTGGAAAAACCATTTTGGAGAAAACCTTAGTACACCCGACTGAGATTTGAACCTTGATCTCCCCGTCATCGGCAGTATAGTTGTACACGGGAGTGGCGCGTCAGACCATGCGGTCCCCGCAACGGGTCATGTTCATCTTTATAAAGTTTGTTACTATCACAAAAAAATAAATGGTACGGTGTCCGCACAGACTTTCTCACTCATTTACCTAAAAATTGAAATATCTACTTAAAACTACTCGTAAGTTATGTGAAACAAAATAATATACCTTTTCCAGAAACATTCAGCCATAAATCCTAAATGAAACAATATACACGGTTACAGAAACATATTTAGAGGGAAAAATAGCAGCTTTGTTCACCAAAGAGCACAACGATCAATTTCATAAACCTCAATTTAAAAAAAGTATATCTGCCAAAAGCTCAGAAACTATTGGTTTTATAAAAATATATTCTAAGTAAAAGTGTTTTATTTTTGATAGTACTTATTATAACTTTACAATGAAAGGCTATTTCGTATATCAAAAAGAAAAATGAGATGCACCATTTTGTTTGAAATGATAAACAATGCTTTTTAATCAAAATTGTTAGAGGACATTTTGAGAAAAAAAAATCTCTTTCAGACCGTCAGTAAATTACCCTTAATCTTAGGGTTAAACATCTCAATCCAAAACCTCCTAGGGAAGACCTTATGAAAACTCTAGATTCCACGTGTTAGTCCGATTGGTAAAATGGTATGTATCGGTTCTAGACCGAGATACAGATAGACCGCATCGCGAACACCTCTTTTTCGTGTTCATTGGGTCATGAAACGTCAATAGCCATAAAAAAAATATCTCGAATGTTATTGCCGATCAAGCTGTGATATTTCAATTGCATGTTTCTTTTCGTAAGAGAAAACTATTATTATACTTATTGTGCTGTCAAATATGGCATGTATTTGGTGCTCAAATGTAACCCTTTTTTAAAAATCAAACTTTGGTGAGTAGAGAGTAAACATTTAGTACACCAAACACCCTTGCTAGATTTCCCTATATAATGCCCATTCTCAAAATGTCAAAATTAAAAATGGTTTGATTCTTTATTGTTTATAAAATGGCTACAAAATTAAGACAAAAAGGTTAAATCTGAATCATTTACCGAGAACAGAGTTTTTTTTAAAAGAATATATTTGGTTTCGGTAATATATTCCTACTCTGAAAACTAGGATGATGTACTTGTCATTTTATAAATAGTATAAACGTATATTAATGTCCTTTTTTTTTTCAAGAAAAGGTTGTAAAATTAATTTTTGATAAAATTAAATGCGAAAATGAAGCTCCTCTGCTGAAGCGCGCCCTTGAAGTGGATTCACACTGACAGGACTGTGCGCCGACTGTGTCGTGTCACTAGCATTCACACTGACAGGACTGTGCGCCGACTGTATCGTGTCACTAGCATTCACACTGACAGGACTGTGCACCGACTGTATCGTGTCACTAGCATTCACACTGACAGGACTGTGCACCGACTGTATCGTGTCACTAGCATTCACACTGACAGGACTGTGCGCCGACTGTATCGTGTCACTAGCATTCACACTGACAGGACTGTGCACCGACTGTATCGTGTCACTAGCATTCACACTGACAGGACTGTGCACCGACTGTATCGTGTCGCTAGCATTCACACTGACAGGACTGTGCGCCGACTGTGTCGTGTCGCTAGCATGCACACTGACAGGACTGTGCGCCGACTGTGTCGTGTCGCTAGCATTCACACTGACAGGACTGTGCACCGACTGTATCGTGTCGCTAGCATTCACACTGACAGGACTGTGCGCCGACTGTATCGTGTCGCTAGCATTCACACTGACAGGACTGTGCGCCGACTGTGTCGTGTCGCTGGCATGCACACTGACAGGACTGTGCGCCGACTGTGTCGTGTCGCTAGCATTCACACTGACAGGACTGTGCGCCGACTGTATCGTGTCGCTAGCATTCACACTGACAGGACTGTGCGCCGACTGTGTCGTGTCGCTAGCATGCACACTGACAGGACTGTACACCGACTGTATCGTGTCGCTAGCATTCACACTGACAGGACTGTGCGCCGACTGTGTCGTGTCGCTAGCATTCACACTGACAGGACTGTGCACCGACTGTATCGTGTCACTAGCATTCACACTGACAGGACTGTGCACCGACTGTATCGTGTCGCTAGCATTCACACTGACAGGACTGTGCGCCGACTGTGTCGTGTCGCTAGCATTCACACTGATAGGACTGTGCGCCGACTGTGTCGTGTCGCTAGCATGCACACTGACAGGACTGTGCGCCGACTGTGTCGTGTCGCTAGCATTCACACTGACAGGACTGTGCACCGACTGTATCGTGTCGCTAGCATTCACACTGACAGGACTGTGCGCCGACTGTGTCGTGTCGCTAGCATTCACACTGATAGGACTGTGCGCCGACTGTGTCGTGTCGCTAGCATGCACACTGACAGGACTGTGCGCCGACTGTGTCGTGTCGCTAGCATGCACACTGACAGGACTGTGCGCCGACTGTGTCGTGTCGCTAGCATGCACACTGATAGGACTGTGCGCCGACTGTGTCGTGTCGCTAGCATGCACACTGACAGGACTGTGCGCCGACTGTGTCGTGTCGCTAGCATTCACACTGATAGGACTGTGCGCCGACTGTGTCGTGTCGCTAGCATTCACACTGACAGGACTGTGCGCCGACTGTATCTTGTCACTAGCATTCACACTGACAGGAATGTGCACCGGCTGTGTCTTGTCGCTAACATTCACACTGACAGGACTGTGCACCGGCTATGTCTTGTCACTAGCATTCACACTGACAGGACTGTGCACCGGCTATGTCTTGTCACTAGCATTCACACTGACAGGACTGTGCACCGGCTATGTCTTGTCACTAGCATTCACACTGACAGGACTGTGCACCGGCTATGTCTTGTCACTAGCATTCACACTGACAGGACTGTGCACCGGCTATGTCTTGTCACTAGCATTCACACTGACAGGACTGTGCACCGGCTATGTCTTGTCACTAGCATTCACACTGACAGGACTGTGCACCGGCTATGTCTTGTCACTAGCATTCACACTGACAGGACTGTGCACCGGCTATGTCTTGTCACTAGCATTCACACTGACAGGACTGTGCACCGGCTGTGTCTTGTCACTAGCATTCACACTGTCAAGACCGTGACCTTGGGAGAACACTTGAAGCATTCCAAGATAGCACGGTCGGTGCATAGTCAGCACACAGTCCTCTCAGTGAATCCAACTTTAAGGGGCTGCCTAGGTAGATCGGATGTTGCGCTTAGGTTGAATGCTGTCAAAACGCTTAACAGTAAACTAGTTTGGTGTTTACTAGAATGAACACAAAACTATTTTCTTTGGCCTTATAAATCCTATAGACTTGTAAACATACTTAGAAAGTTAAAATTCTCCACTCTAAAAAGTCAAAAAATGCACATATTTCGGTAGATCAATAAGACCTAAACGTGCGGTAAACTAAAGGTAACAGGTATAGGAGCGTAGAATAGATATTTGTGAATCAAAGGATGTAATTTAATAAAAGGGTAAATTATATTGTCATTCCTTATTTTCCACTCCCTATTTGTTCTCCTACTGCTGGACCACTCCACACCTAGTAACCTCAAAACCTAGCATGGTTTCTGGCATTTATTTATTTCTGCTCGGCTATTTTAACTCCTTAAGCGCTCTACTTTTATAGCCATATCCTTCCATTAAATGAATGTAGGAACAATTCGTTCGTAGACTTAAAAGAAAAGAAGAAAAAACGCATGTTGCTATTTCACCACGCACTCCCATCCATCACTCTACTTTTTAATTGGGGCTCTATTAAATTGCCGCTCTTTTCAAATGGGAGTTAAGTTGACGATTCTGACATATAGTTGTGGGCTTCAAATTAAGGGGGCGATGTGAATGTATTTTTATGAACGTGTGGATTGAAAATTACATTCCCCCTTACCCTTTCCTACTTGGATATAGGCATATATATATATATATATATATATATATATATTATATATATATATATATATATATATTATATATATACTAGTGCTCTTCCCACGAACTAATGTGGCTCATACCCAAATAGAGATTAAAAGTTATGGTACCCAAAAACTTGATTTCGTTGGTGTCTACAATTCACTTTACAAATGGAGGACCTTTAAAAAAAAATTTGAGGGCAAAATTTATAACATGACTTAAAGTATGATTACGTGAAACGTGAAAGTAGAAATAGTAATTTCACTAACTGTCAGATAAGGCTTTTACTTTTAAAGCTGGACTTTATATTCATAAAGCGATGAAGTGACATGGACTCACATGCGGGGATAGTTCATTATGGAATATTGTCAGCACTCTTGAGTGTTGATATTATTCTGACTTGGTTGATGTGAATTATTATCAGGCCATAATTGAAATCATTTATGTAATTTTAATGAATTATTTACTCAGCATCATTGCTGTATTGAACGGGGTGAATATTCGATCCGATATCACATGTGCTGCTATTTCACTTCTTAGGGAACTGGGATGATTAAATTGAGATTGGGTCAAGATTGATCTAATATAGTGACCGGCACGGAGTAGTTACGGTCCTGACTCAGATTAGGTGATTAATAAAAAAAATTGTTTTCTCTTGACGAACATAGGTCCTGCCTGACTGCTCGGCGACTACTAAGCCAGTGTCGTTACCCCAGCTTACCAACAGGGATGTTTTTGAAAACTTGGCTTCTAGAATGTTCTAGTAACGCTCTGCATTCGTCCCTCGTCTCTCCCCCTCCCCTTGTCCTTCGAAAAGATTTTACCTGGGTGACCTAGAGAGAGAAGAATTTTGCACCACGTAGATATTTACTGCGAAATATAGTGTAAATTAAATAAATTTTGAGGTGACCTGGTGGTCTAGGGGTAAGGTGTCAGACTTCTGTGCTGAGGGTCCGGGGTTCAATCCTCGGTCCCGGCACAGATTTATCTGATATCAAACCCTTCCTTCACCTCTGACAAGATGTGTATTAATCACAACTTGTTAATGTGAGGAATGCCAGGCCTCCACCGTGGTTCGGATTCCACGTTAAACTGTAGGTCCTCCATTTCATCTCGCAATCACCCTACCATTACACATTAGCGTAAGTGTGTTACAACCCGAACGGGTAGTAAGACGCGGTGCTAATAATAATAATATAATAATAATAATAATAATAATAATAATAATAATAATAATAAATAAATAAATTTTGAAAATTATTATATCAGATCGGATCTGATTATTTCTATCAGTTGGTCCAAAGAGATGTATAAAATATAATCTTAACATGGACTACCATTATATGGTATTTGGTAGTGCTATGTTCTTTAAGAGTTTTATAAGTCCAGATACACTCACACACTTAATAAATACATTATGTATAACTTGTGACTTGAAATTCAAAGGTTTATTTTCATACGACCCGTCTCGGTGGCGTAGTTGGCTAACGCGCTAGTCGTGTTGAGCTCAACCGCCGAGGACGGGAGGATTGAGGTTCGAATCTCGGTCGGGTGAACTGGGGGGGGGGGGGGGTTTCCTAAATGGTTTTCCACTTTCCTTCCACACAAATGCGGGTTCACTTCCTCTAAATTCCACCTTCCCAATTCCTAATCCACTAGCATAATTAGTACTTAAGCGTATAACCCGAACGGGTAGTAAGACGCGGTGCTAAATAAAATAAAAATTCATACGTATTAAAAGTTCCCCTTGATATTGCATTTGGATAAAGCAACCTACAGAGACGATAGCTTCGGTACCAAATATGCTTCCTATCTCGATTACCCCCACCCCCACCCCGATCCTTTCCATAATATGTATGAATTCGCCACTGTTTAACTAGTGCTACGTCACTGCAAGAACCCAGAACGTCCCTGTGTCACTCCATGAGGGAGAATGGGCCCCAAGTTTTCGATGATAATTTTACGACTCTGCCTATGAGTAGGCGGACCCTCTGATAGCACTGATTTTCAACATTTTTCAACTCACGACACACTGAAAAAGGCTCTGAAATTGTCAAGACACACCATGACTACTTCTTAAGGATAGATTTTATCATTAATCAAGATTGTATATAGAAAAGTTCAATAGTTAAAATTCTAATGATTGTATTTATATATATTTTTAAAATGATGTTGATCATAGTTTTAAAAAGATATATTATTATTATTATTCCTAAATTTATTTTTTTATTTTTCTCGTTTCTTTTCAACCTTGCCCTAAAATCTCGCGAAACACCTGCTGACCATTCGCATCAAACCGGTTGAAAAAAAAATGCTGCTCTACAGACTGAGCCACGGGCAAAGACAAATATACGTATTAAAAAAAAACCTATTTACGGTAGGAGAGGTAGTAAGTTACAGCTAGAAGAAGGTTCTTTATTACAAATATTGGCTGAAAGTAACCAATTTCAACCCATTCCGAAATAATTATGATTTATTTAATGATACAATATTATCATTAATTATTTCCAAATAGATTGACATTAGTTACTTTCAGCCACTGTTTGCAAGAACCTTCTACTAGCTGTCAATTGTCTACACTCCAACCGTAGATGGGGTATATATATACAGGATGGGGTGGAAACAATTAGACGATCTACGCTGAGGAAAGTGATGGACAGCGTGCTGAGGTTCGCCTGACGTCAGATGGGGCTCACCTGAGTGACAAAAAGTTAAAAAGTATAATATGTAGTTTACTTTTATTTTGCTAGTGTTAATTTTAAAGTTACTATTCGTCTAATTGTTTCAGCCCCACTCTGTATGTTTGTTGTGGCCCCGGGCAATGGCTGCGCTACGTGGGAGAGCTTGAGTCCTTCATCACGGGTTTCGCTTGGTGCCATCAAGGGGCATTAAAAAAAGACTCATTTCAAACATAGTTTTACTAGAGATAGGACACAAATATCCATCTCAAGTCAATCGGTTGGCTTCTACACAGCTAGTTTCAGGTAGTTATCCAACCCCTTCTTCACATAATCCTACCTCACAGAGCTTAAGCAGACTGAACATTACGAATACAATGGTCCCTTTATGATGAAAATGTTAAAAGTGAGTCGTTTAGCAACTAAACATTTGTGAGTGCTTTTATCACTGAATATTGACACTAGCGAACCCCAGTGTTGATGGGCTCAACCTAGCTCAAGGTGCGCATTGATACTTCCGTAAGGCTGATGATCTGGTGTACAGTCTGTGGCCAAGGGACAAACTAAATCGGTAATCAAGCCCGTCTGCTCCCGAATACGTAGGCTCACGCCACCCTGCACACATATCTGTAGTGAGGGTTGTTTCACCTACCTCCCAAGGCGTTTAGCATATTTATTAGGTATCAAATGAAAACTCTTGCTTTTCTTCAGATCCAAGATGAAAAGTGTGATTGAGACTGTCCTATGAATGGGGCAATATTGTAGAGTAACGTTAGCTCATTGTGATTGTCGCGTAGCTGGAAGAAGGGAAAAGCGTGATTGCGATTGTCCCATACTGCAGCATTTTTATGGACTAAAGTTCAAGGTTACAAGTGTGATTGTGATTTTCCTGTAACAAGAGCAATGTTGGGGAGTAAAGTTCAAGGTTGAAAGTGTGGTTGCGATTGTTCCAACTAGATCAATGTTATGGAGTAAAATAAAAATCGTAATGAAAAAGTGTGATTGTGACTTCCGCAACTAGAGCGATGTTGTGGAATAAAGCTATTGGTGAAAAGTGTGATTATTCTCTAACTAGAGCAATTTTGTAGAGTAAGGTTCAAGGTTAAAAGTGGTATTGCGATTGTTCCATAACTAGATCAATGTTGTGTACTAAAGTTTAAGGCTAAAAGTGAGATTGTGATTGTTCCGTAACTAGAGCAATATTGTGAACTAAAGTTCAAGGTTACAAGCGCGATTGTGATTGTTCCGTAACTAGAGCAAAATTATGAACTAAACTTCAAAGTTAAACGTATGATTGCGATTTTTCCATAACTAGAGCAATGTTGTGGAATGAAGTTCGAGGTTAAAATTGTGATTGTGGATGTCCCGTAACCAGAGGAGTGCTGTAGGACGAAGGACAAGGAAGCGTGTGATGCATGGATGGGATGAGAATCGCTCCCTTGTAACAAGCGCGGCGAAGGAGGGAAATGTGAGTTGACTGATGGTGGCAGCAGTGACTCCTCATTAGCGCAAGACGTCTCCTTGTCGGGGGCTTGTTGTGGCAGCATTGTAGCAGCTGCCTTGACTAATCCTGGCGGCAATATGGGCTTATGGGCCACAGGCTGCCTGCCTGCCGGCCTCTTGACAAGAGGGAGGTGCTGTCTACTTGTATTGCGTGGATTGTTAAGCTAGGGTTACACCGGAGAGATGACAAGAGAACCGAACGTTCACATGTGTTAGGTAACGTTCACATATGCTCGCGATCGGCACTGAACAGGTGCGGTTACACTAGATTAGAGATGAAAATTTTCTGCAGTGGCGGCTTGCGATGAAGGGGTAAATGGTCGAGGTGGCACCTAGAACCTATTATACTTCAAAATATAGTGTATTAAGAGACGGAGTGGGTTATAAGAAGGGGGGAAGGGGCACGATGCCCGGGAAAGAGGCGGGTTAGATGGGAAGCATGGAAAATAGGGGGGGAGGGGGGTGATTAATGTTGGACCAACCTTAAAATTATTTTAGTTAACTTATTGATGACAAATAAATTGAAGTATGATTTATGAATATAACGGGTCTACAAAGGCTGGCATTCATTTATTTCTTTACTACTTTTTTTATATAGTAAAACGTAAAACCCGAACGGTTAAAGACGCGGTGCTAAAAACAAAAATATGCACTTAAATATGGAAGGGAGGGGGGAGTGCTTGTATATAATGTGGCTTCTATATAATATTAAATACGCATACATAAATCAAATCTTTCTTCAGTAGATACACTTAGTTTACTTTTCTCTATACAGTAATATCAACAGTTCTCGAATATATGTCATTAGCATATTGGCATTTGATAAGAAACATTTAAAATTTAAGATCAAAATGTATCATCTGTTTACAATATGCCTATCTATATACATTAATAAAATTAAGAGTTTGTCATGAATATAGCAAGATATCTACCGCACGCAGAGGTCTGATATTAATTTTAAAATTAATATCTCCTTTACACGAACATGTGTACCTTAAAGCTAGGATTTTAAAATTCAAAATTATATTCCACGTACAGTCATTAAGGACATTTCCTACCTGTGACGTCACGGCCGGTTAAGTTAGGATTTCACATGTTAATGAATTTACTTTTCACTCAGCGAGTTTTAAAGATATGACCTTGAAACAAAAACCATACATTCTTAAATAATTCTAAAAATAGTCCTAACATGCCACAGATTATTATTTCTTACTTAAAGCAGTTTTTTTTGTAAACGTATTTGAGTAAATCATCTACAACCTAGGCTATTAGGCTTGTCCATGAAAATGTTCTGTAGTAGTCTTCCTGCCAGGATGTAGATTAAAAAAGTCCGTGGAAGCATATGTATATTTAGAATAGAAAACAAGAAAAAGGTAAAATTAAAAACCAAGTCAATGTTTTCAAGACGCAAATAGTACAGTGACCGTGTAAACTCGTCAGAGGAAGAGGTAAAGTGTTATCAGTAGATAAACTAGAGGTTTCATAGGTTGAATTGCTCGTTTTCTTCCCTCTCTTTCTATTTGGTACATTAGTGTCTAGTGTGATAGTGCTTAGACTGCTTAGATGCATCTAGTCAAGATGTAAACCGCTTCGCAAAATATCTTCGAAATCTCCAAGAAGGCAACGTCGTTAAACTAAAAACAGATCTCCCGGGCAACGTCGGGTACCAACTTCATCTATTGAGAAATATTCGAGAACTCTTTAAAATTCATATTTTGAGAAAATTTAACTAAACGTATCTACTGGAACAATACTTCGTTTATTATATTCAAAAGTTTTTTTGTTGTTGCTAAAAGTTCGTTTCCCTAACTAAATGGGTAGCGTTTCTGCTTACTGAGCTAAAGTCTCCGGGTTCGATTCCTGCCATGACATAAAAAATATTATTGGTTAAATGTGGTTTTTCCCTTTTCACAGAGAAGAATTAACCTCTAGACCCGCTTCGGTGGCCGCATGGTCTAAAGCGTTACTCTTGTAATAGACTAGACTGCTGATGATGGGGATATAGTAGTTCGATCCCATTCGGATGTACTGAGAGTGGTATTTCCTAAGCGGTTTTCCACTATCTCTTTCTCTCCACGCAAATGCGGGTACACTCCTTTAAATCAACCTTTCTCAGCCTAACCCATCGGCGTAATTAGTAGCCTACATAGTCTAAGTGTATAACCCTAATGGGTAGTAAGACGTGATGCTAAAAATAAATAGCGTCCAGGGGCTATTGAATAACTATCTTAATTTTGAAAAATTTCTTAATTTTTGGTGGCTCAGTGGCGAAATCAGCTATACTGACTTAATAAGATGGCTATCACTCTTAATACAATGATAAAATATACACGCATTTGCGTGTATGAAGAGTGGGGAACCATAAAGGAAAAAACACCTTAGTACCCTCAACCGGAATTCGAACCCCGATCTTTTCGTGATCGGAAGTTCAGTGTATTGAAAGAGTGACGCTTCGACTCGATCAGTCGAGCGCCAAAGCGAATAGTTAAGATTTTTAAAAAAACAAGTTTATTTGAGGTCTATATTAAATATTTTAAACAAACATTGAGACAAGCATTTCAAAATTTGAAACTAATACGTTATTTATCCGAACGATGCGCAAGTGTGTACTTTGTTTATTAATAAAGGTTACAGGTCTACCTGGAATAATTACACTATGATATAGCTTATAAGATAACATTATAGTTTAATCGATCGACGTGGTATGCTTACCTTTCATAGTTTCACTATGCTATAGCTTTTAAGATAGCATTATACTGTGCTCGATCAAAGTAGTAGACTTAGCTTCATGGTTACACTATGCTATAACTTTTAAGATAGCATTATAGTGTGCTCGATCAAAGTAGTAGGCTTAGCTTCGTGGTTACACTATGGTATAGCCTACAATATAGCGCTACAGTGTAGGTCTTAATCAAAGTCGTCATAGTACAAACAGTCGATGTAAGCCTCCAGGATAAACGGAGTGTACGTTAATTTTGGTTTCGGTGCAATTTGTGGGCGACTGTCCATATTTCTGTCCGTCTCATCTCGCACCTGCGGGATATAGTGTATTGTTGCACTCAACAGGGTTCACAAAACGTGTACAAGGTAGCAGCTTTGGAGCGGGGTGGCCGGTTTATAAGAACAGATGCAAGAGGATTCGAGGCCAAGGATTTCCCTTATAAGAGGCAGCTGCAACGATTCCGCCCGCTCGTCCGTCCGTCCGTCCGTCCGTCTGTCCGTCTGGTCTACAAGGTGCTACATATAGACTACACCTAGTGTAGTAGTGAACTTTAAATAGTTATTTATTACTTATTAGCAACAATATACTGTACATTTTTTTAAATACATTTTTGACCTTGATTTATTTTGTGATTTTTGTTTGTTCGATTTAATGACTTTGCAATTTACCACGGTGAGAAAAATTACGTATTTCCGTCCACCTGCGATCTTGATTTGGCGACTAAGGGCTTATCAAGGTTGGCAAGGCAATAGATTAAAATTACCGCTCGGACTGGAAGTAATAATTAAAATTTTTTTTTTGTAGCTTTTCCATTTGTGAAGATATAAATTAATGTGGTATTGTTTCGCTCATAGGTACAGAAACAATTGCATTTTGATTATATTAAAGAAGTTTTCTTTTATTGATTAACCGGACATTCAAAATATTGCATACGTATTTAAGTTTGTTTCAACCATTTTGTAAAAATATGTTCCATAATACATAAGCACGGTCCACTTTCTATTAAAAAATTTTTTTTTGAACGTCACTAAAAAAATGTGTATATTAATACGTCAAGTTATGTGATCTGCGGCGGCGACCACTTTCGATAGACAATAAATTTTATTTTAACTATTTGAGGTATTTAACGGTCATTTTCTGAACCTACTGATTATATCAGCACACGAGAATTTTTATGAGAGAGAATGAAAGGGCCAACCAATTTTGCTGGGAAAGGTATTTTCACAAACCTTCCAGGGTTCTTTTACACTCCACAATCGAAATGAGACCGACGGCTTTACTTTCCCTCCGAAGAAAGCTGTTCTACGGATTTTTGTCGGACAAGAAAAATCCGTCTGCCCCGGTTGGGTTTGAACCCACGAACATCAAGACCTGAGGCGAGCACACTACCCCAAGACCAATGAGGTCGACGATAGCTAATAAAAGTTGCTTATTATTACTATTATTATTATTAATAATAAAACTAAATAATAATTAAATAATAATAATAAAACTAAAACAAAAAACAAGCGAAGAAAAAAAGAAAAACCCTTTTATGAAAATATAAAATTTTTTGACATCTAATAATGATTACAATTTTATTATTATTATTATTATTACAATATGATTACAATTTTATTATTATTACTATTATTATTATTAATAATAATAAAGAAAATTGTAATCATTGTTGGATGCCAAAAAAATTTATATTTCATCAAAGGTTTTTCCTTTTTTCTTCGCTTGTTTTTTGTTTTAATTTTCTAGCACTAATAGGTTCTAATGGGACCTTAATTTAATCCTGATGATTTGTTAAATAATAATTAGTATATATTCTGCTTGTTTCAGGTGAGTGGTGGGACGTCTAATGATCATTACCCTTGAAACAATCTTTGCCTTAATGGAGAAAGGTAATTTCTTACTTTCAAATTATTGGTCTTTATCCTTTACGCACTGAATACAAATTGATATAATTAACTTTAGTTCAGAGAACTTAATATACCTTGAATACTAATAGTATTAGCTTTAATTAAAAAAACCTACTCTATCTTGAAAATTCATATTATTCAGCTCTTGCTAAGAGAACCTACATTTAACTTTAAAAATATTTGTATCATGTTCCCCCTCCTCCCCCTCCCCCCCCCATAACCTACTCTATTCAAATGGTGTAACTCTTCATTATCAATATTTCGAAGGACGATGCAATGATAATATGTTTATACTTTATAGATTTGTTGTTTGTTTTTCAAAATTGTCATTATTATTTGTAAATTTCATAAAAGTTTTTAACCATACAACACATATTTTTTTATATAACGTGTATTACTACCTGTTCAGAATATACGCATACAACAAATTATTTGTCTCTGGATATTACCAGAGTGTTGGTATGACTGTCAATATTAGCCTATCGTTAGATTAAATATGTTTTAACATCTATCGATACTTTTCAAGTCGAGTAAACTAATATTTTTTAGGAAAAATATTAATTTTGAGTTTATGGTTGGTTAAACTCTTGAAAAAATGCCAGGAAGATTGGGAATTTTGAGTTTGTAGTCGGTGAAAACCTTGAAAAGGTGTCAATGAGATTGTAAATTTGGAATTTATGGCTAGTGAAAATTTTAAATAGAGTGTAAGGGAGGTTATAAATTTTGAATTCATGGCTGGTGAAAATTTTGAATAGGCCTCAGTGATATTGGGAATCTTAATTTTATGATTAGTGAAAATTTTGAATAGGCGTCATGGAGATAAAGTATTTTAAGTTTATGGTTAGTGAAAATTTTGAAAAGGTGTCAGGCAAATCGGGAATTTTAAATTTATGGTTAGTGACATTTTTGAAAAGGTGTCAGGGAGATTGATAATTTTAAGCTTGTGTTTAGTGAAAATTTTGAAACGGTTTCAAGAAGATTGGGAATTTCGAGTTTACGGTTAATGAAAATTTTGAAAAGATGTCAGGGATATTGGGAATTTTAAGTCTATGGTTAATGAAAATTTTGAAAAAGTGTCAGGGAGATTGGTAATTTTAGGTTTATGTTTAGTGAAAATGTTGAAAAGACGTCAGGGCGATTGGCAATTTTGAGTTTATGGTTAGTGAAAATTTTGAAAAGGTATCAGGGAGATTGTGAATTTTGAATTTATGGTTAGTGAAAATTTTGAAAAGGTGCCAGGGAAATTGGAAATTTTAAGTTTATGGTTAGTGAAAATTTTGAAAAGGTGTCAGGGAGATCGGAAATTTTAAGTTTATGTTTAGGGAATGTTATATAAATAACATTGTAATTATTAAGTTACTGGATAGGGAGATTTGGTGAAGTTAAAATGTCAGTAAACTCGGGGAAATTTGAATTTATCAAAGTAAAAGTCATGGGGTAAATTGAGCCAGAAGAGGGCGCAACGATTCACCCTATATCAGAAAATGTTTGTTGGCTAATGATGTTTTGCAATACAAACTAAAAACAATTGATTATCAAAATTACTATCTCTACGGAATATTTTTCCAATAAATCTTTTTCCCCCGCGAAACAACTAAACACAGATCGACATGGGCTCTTTCAAATTTGTTTTAATCTGATGTGTTGTTCAAAATTGCTTCAACACACATTCGGCGTAGCTGTTGACCCGTCTCTAGTTACACAGCTCATGCGCACAAACTAAAGTGGCCACCTGTAAACGTGTATTGGCTCTCACAAGCAGGTCATTGTGGTGTAGAGCTGGCTGACAAAGCTGAAACTATTTCAGCTCGTGCCAAGCGCTGAAATCTTTTAATTTGGCTTAGAGATGGACATATGACGACGTTTATGGGTCGCTTTGGGTTTTAGGCGAAGGTATAAGAGTCCGCATTAGATTAGGGAGACAAGGGTCTAAGTTAATTTAAATTAGTTGAAAAATGACACCTGGACACGAGAATTCGAACCTGGGACCTTTGGCTTAGCGCGCCAATGCTGTGCCACTGAACTATCCAGAATTTGTCCCTTGATCATTCTTCATTCATTAACTTCACTCATAATAAATATCCCTCCCGAGTCACAAATGGATGTGGAATCTTATAACTTTTTTAAGCACTGCGTCTTACTACCTGTTCAGGTTGTACACGTAATAATTACGCTAATGAGTTAGGGATGAGGAAGGTTAAATTTATAGGAAATGTACCCGCATTTGGGTGGAGGAAGAAAGGATTTTTTTTTAAAAACATCCTTAGTACACCCAACTGGGATTCGAACCCCAATCTCCCTGACACTGGCAGTCTGGTCTAGAACTAGAGTGACGCCTTAGACCATGTAGCCACCGAAGCTGGTATCTGATGACTCGCGATGATTTGTTCTCTCATGTGTAGCTGACGATTTCCACACGTCCATCACAGACACAGCCTCTCACACCATGAATGAAGAATGACCTTGACCATGGGACGACTCCTGGATAGGTTTCCGGGTTCGATTCCCGTGTCCAGGTGTCAGTTTTAAGCTAATTTAAATTAATAATGTATTATTCTCGATACGGACAACGTCGTAATTGCAATGATTTGCAACTTGGGTATTTATATTCTAAGTCTAAGGATATTTACTCGCATTGCACTTGGTCACTGTCGAGGAGGGTTGGGGTTCGAGTCCTACCGGCTGTGTTGGTGGGTAATTTCTTATATCTGGTTCTACTACCCTCTTTCCACGCTGGTGAGGGGGTGTTTCCTCCAAGCAGCTTCTACTCATCCTTACCTACTGAATTACTACCATATTTGATAATATATTAGTAGCTCCGGCTACTATTGACAACTTTTTCTTTTTACTTCAGCTACAATTAATAACCTAAGACTGTCACGTCCGCGGCTACTATTAGTTCAAATGCGGTAAGTCTTCAGTAAATGTTATGTTAATCGTACAGTTTAAAAACTATTTTTTTTTTAGTACCACGTCTTACTACCCGTTCGGATTATACACCTCTGTACTAATCACGCTAATGGTTTTAAGGATTATGTAGGTTATATTTTAGGAAGTGTACCCTCATTAGCGTGTAGGGACAGTAGAAAACCATTTTGTAAAAAAAAAAATCAGTATACCTGACCGAGATTCGAACCTCGATCTCCCCGTCATCGGTAGTATAGTCTACTGCGAAAGTAGCGCGACCACCGAAGCGGGTTAGAAACAATTATGTTTACATATTTTTAGTGAGTAAAATTTTATTTTATTTTCTTTCTGTCGTAACATTCACACTAAATTGTGAATTACGTTTCTTAACCTAATAGTCTGTATGTGTGTGTATTATTTTATTTGGGCTTGAACCCGGTATTAACCCGCCTCGGTGGCGTAGTTGGCTAATGCGCCAGTCATGTTGAGCCAGACCACCGAGGACGGGGAGATCGAGGTTCGAATCTCGGTCGGGTGAACTGGTGGGGGTTTTTCCTAAATGGTTTTCCACTCTCCCTCCACGCAAATGCGGGTTCACTTCCTATAAATTCAACCTTCCCAATTCCTAATCAATTAGTGTAATTAGTACTTAAGCGTATAACCCGAACGGTTAGTAAGACGCGGTGCTTAATAATAATAATAATAATAATAATAATAATAATAATAATAACAATAATAATAATAATTGAACCCGGTACATGCACTCCTCTCTAGGCCTATACTCAACTCGAAGAGGGGAATTAGATGAATATACTTGTGGTTAGTTTGTTGACCTTTTGCGTATCCTCCCCCTCCCTGCATCAATTCTCCCCCCCTTTCACCCCTCAAGCTCACGTCCTGTTTACATTATACTTTAGCACGGCTAAGCGTGCACTGCCTTAAGTGCGCGCGGGAAGCGGTTTGTGGGGAGGGGGGAAGGGGTTTTAGTACACTTACTGAGGGAAAAAAAATAAACTTAACCAATTCAGTGGCCTCACCGAAAATTAAGTGGTGCAGATTTTTGATGAGTAAAAATATGTAAGAAAGACAAAAGGCTTGGGCCACATAGACGAGGTACACCCCATCTACGATAGGAATGTAAAGTCTGTTCAGCGTAGGAATTGTTTTCTGAAAGGCCTTTTTACCTACCAGAAAGCTATTATATAGTAGGATATTGGTAGGAAAAAAGACCTTTCAGAGGGTAATTCCTACCGTGAATGGAGTATAGGTGAGTGACAGATAACAGAAGGTTCTTTATTACAAACATTGGGTGAAAGTGACTAATGTCGAGCTATTCGGAAATTAACAAAATTTTAGTAGTATAATATTGTAATCGACACGGCATAAATTGAGGTGTTTGTTTGTTTTAACATGTGTTGTGTTATGATTTGTAAGTGACAAAACGATTACTGCAAGGTGTTTTAATTAGCTAGTAAACAATAGAACATATGCGCTGACAACTTAAACAGAGTGTCAGCGTTCCTCAAGGTAGATCCGCCAGGATGAATTGTAATGCTTTCGAGCTAACTGGGCTGACAAATCACCATCGAGTCTAGGAGGGTCGCGCTGCCCGTTTTGGGGCTACGTGGTTTAGGAAGACGGATCGCCAAGTATATGTGCTGGGAGGGGCTACCATCTTGCCCAAAGTACCGGGGTTCATGTCTACGTAGGGCCACCTAGAGGTCAGTCAGGCCATTGGTTAAGAAATCCTTTCTATACTTCGTTCTGTCACGAGCTCCTAAGTAATTCCATTTCTTTTAATACCTCTTATCAATATCACATTTTGTAATAGAGCAAGGTAGTACAATTAAACCATGAAAAGCAAAGCCGAACGTCAATTACGAACCCACACAGACATATTTCCAGTCAACACCTTTAACCTTGGCCGCAACCCATCCGGACAATTTAGGCCCACACAGAGGGAGGTGACAATATTATATATAATACTAGTGGACCCGACAGACGTTGTCCTGCCCGAACGTTGGCTTTTCGTTTGGGTGGCGTTGTTGATTTCGATAATAAAACAAATACTATGTGATCATCACAATTAAAAATTCACAATGAACTCCAATTAGTGAGTTACACAAATATTACAAATTCAGTGTTTGTCAAGACAACATACAAAATAAAACATCTTTTCATTTTTGGAATTTCGCCCACAACTCCACAAATATCAGCTGTATTGAAAAAAATTGCGAAGCTTGTTTACAAATTTGTATACCGGGTACCGTTAATTTTATTTTATTGATCCCCCCAAAACCCCCAAAAAATCCCTAAAAAATAAAAAAATCCTAGAACCCGATTTCAGCGCCACCTACCGGGTCCAATTGTGAATCTAAACCATCTACGGACTCACTCAAACACAGACAAAAAATTCCAGCAAAATCGGTCCAGCCGTTTAGGAGTAGTTCAGTGACATACACACGTACAGAAGAATTATATATATTATATATATAAGGGTGGACAACCCTTATCACTAAGGGGTATGAAAAATAGATGTTGGCCGATTCTCAGACCTACTCAATATGCTCACAAAATTTCATGAGAATCGGTCAAGCCGTTTCGGAGGAGTACGGGAACGAACATTGTGACACGAGAATTTTATATATAAGATTATTTCCGAATAGTTTGACGATATTCACTTTCAGCCAATGTTTGCAATAAATAACCTTCCTCTAGCTGTTACTTACCACCTCTCCTACCTTAAATAGGGTATAGCAACGAATGCACAGCCTTCAGGTTGAAATTCTGACTTGATATAAATCACCAAATTATCTACAATTTCATAAATAGATTTCCATTACTCATCATCACCATCAACTGTTTCCAGCCTCTGGCCGGATCAGTTTGGTAAAATGCCTTCATATTACTCTTTCCTTCTACCAATCACTCTCCTTTGATTGCTTCCATTCTTCTCTTCTCGCTTGCACACTGTTTGTTATCTGTTTCTCCCATCTCGTTCTTGACCTCCCTTGCGGTCTTTTTCCTAAATATTTCATTTCTATCATTTTCTTTGTCATCCTCTCCTCCTTGATCCTCATTACATGCCCATACCATCTTAGTCTTGCTTCCTCTACTATCTCAAGATTTCTATGAGTGCGCGTGTTAAAATTAAATGATCAAACACTGTGGAGACGCGTGGTTCGTATCCAAATCTCGAATTGGAACATTTAAAAACATATTACATTAGCTAGAATTGTTTTAGAAAGATAACTTAACTATTGTTACCATTTTGTGATTTTTTTTTGTTGGTATAATTAGTTTAGATTGAACCAGCAATAAGCAGTTTAAGAACGCTAGAACAGATTTAGATTAAAATTTAGAAAAAGGATAAAATTAAGCTTGACTATTATATTTTATCGAATCTTAGAATATTGAATATCCTTAAGGATTAGTGGGATTCAAGGATTTGAAGGTCCCATCCCTGGACTTTTTAAATAATAAAACTATTATAGTTTTGCAGTCTTGCCACACACATATGGGTTAGTTTCATAGTCAGACTAGTGCGCTTCAAGTGCGTCTCAATACCAAATACAAGACGACACCTAAACTCGAATGGAATGGGCTAGTTTAGCATTTTAAACTGTCCCATCCATTCTGGTCTAGGTAGTTGTCGTCTTGTATTTATTATAGCACCACACTTGAGACGTACTAAGTCTGATTATGAAACTGGCCCATTCCATTCTGGTCTAAGTAAGTGTCTTCTTGCCATAGACTGTGTGCTATTTTCTGATGTATTAATTGATCAAATAAAATATGCATCGACTGATTCAAGATGATCATCACTTCATCCATCTTGCGATTGGTTTGCTTCAGCTCTCCACTTTTTCCCCGTCGTGGGCCAAATTTTCCACATCTTCGTACTTTCTTCTACCAATAACGTCCGTTATCTGATTCATGTAGGTTACTACATTCTTGGTCTCCCTCTTGAATTTCTCCCTCCCACATCTCCTATAAATATAATAGAATTCTTAGCTCAATCGGTACGTGTTTATCCACTTAGCTAAGGGTCCTGGGTTTAATTCTTGCGTGGCTTTCCCGTTTCACATTGATGAATTAATGGCTTGGGCTGGATATCTAGATTTAAGTTAGTTTACAAGTCGTGTCTGATATAATCAGTTGGTTCAGAAAGAGCACGTCAAATGCCTTAAATTAAAGGAAATATCTTCGTGAAACTATGAAGTCTCAGTACATGACCTACCTATCGTGTTACTTTTTTTTTTTTGCTGTAGACACTATAAGGTTTGAAAGATTTTTGAAATATTTACAAAACACACATTAACAAACTCACAACTTAAATAAATTATTGGATAGATAGCTAATATGAACAAGGAGAAAGCTAACACTTTTACAGTTAATATTGTAAATGAATAGCGATTCTTGGAAGATGGAAATGAGCTTTAGGTTACGATTTAGCTCCATCATGTCTCATATTTGTGATTTGAAAAATGACACCTGGACACGGGAATCAACCCGAGACCTTTGATTAGTGCACCAATGTTCTACCATTGAGCTAGCCAGGATTTATTCCGTACCTTTAGTAGCTGATGATATCCACACGTTCATCACAGACACTTGCCTTAATGACCCTGAGCACGGGACGAATCCTGGCTAGCTCACTGGTAGATCATTGACGAGCTAAGACTCGGGTCTCTGGTTCGATTCCCATGTCCAAGTGTTTTTTTGTTTGTTTTTTCAAATTTACGAATAATATAAAAGGTTTTCAGTACTTAGAATTCCTAAGAGGCCTTGTTCACTATTTACACCAAAAACTTATCACTTATTTCACTTTTACATAAAACATTCTAAGGTCCAGGTTCCGTTCTTTATGGTCACCCGTCTAGACCAGTGTTGGTCAACCTGGGATACATGTACCACCGGGGGTACACGAAGCCATCTTAGGAAGTAAGTAAAATGTAATATTTTTATGTATATATGTTTTTCCCTTAATGGTTTTTCACTCTCCCTCCGCGTAAACTCGGGTACACTTCCTCTAAATTCTAATCCCTTAACACTTTATTGTAATTAGTAGACTACATAGGCGTGCAACCCGAACGGTTAATAAGTTGGGGAGCTAAAAATAAAAGAAGAAAGGTTAAAGTAATTTTCAGATGCGTTTATAAAAAACAAGATTGACTACAACTAATAATTTATTTACGGACCGGTAAATACAAACCCACGTATCAGTACTGGTCCGTGGGCCACTGGTTGGGCCACACGCTGATTTAGAGCATACAACACACACGTCACTATAACCTGCACTTTATTGTTCGCTACTCTGTATGACACTTATTGACACAGTTGACTTCACACGCACAATTCGATAGGTGTGTACACACTGTATGTGTCACCGGACGATACACTGCTCTTTAAATCACCTGGTACAGAAGACTACGCGTGGAAAGCGCCATTATATCTACAGTACATATGTTACCGGACTCTGCACTTTGTTGCACGTCCCCTGGTACAATTAGACTTTTTTTTTTTTACAGAAGCAAATAATTATAAGCCTGCTTTGATATATGCTCTTTTTTTTACACTCAGTCTTGCTTCGGGTTATAAAGCATACATAATAATTACGCTAATGGATTAGGGAGGAGGGAGGGATAAGCTAATTTAAAGAGACTCAACTTACATTTGCGTGAAGGATATTGGTAAACCATTCTGGATAAAACACATCTTCTATACACCCGGACGGGATTTGAACCTCGACCTCCACGTCACCGGCAAACCAAACTAAATGAGCTTGACATTTATACTACGCACCCACTAGCACGAGTTTTTACTTTTACTGAAGGGGCATCCTATATATTATTTCTGTTGTCAACATCCCTTTTCTCAACTAATACAAAACTTACAGCGATGAATAAGATATCAGTGGATAGGAATTTTTGTACCGACTTATGACATAGCATACTCAGTTTACGTTAAAACACATTGTTTGTTTAAAATTTAAGTTAAAAGAAAAATCTAACACTATTTTTGTATCAATTACTGAAAATAAACTCTCTTTGCTATTTTGTGTGTACACTTCGCTGAGTATTTAATTTCAACAACCCAACAAAAGACTAAATCTTTTTTTTGGGGGGGGGGGAAGGAAGGTTAAATGTGTGAAAGTTTTGCAAGGGTTTACTGGTAATGACATAAAAGGTATTTTTCTACATATATTATTGAACCAAAAGATAAATATATAATTTTAATTTTTTTAGTTTCAAGAATTGAAACATAAAAACTGCTAAATTAACAGTTTTCAAGTATAATAATGTTACGCGTCTTGGCTACATCATTAGCCATTACTAATTTAATGTTGCCCAGGCGACACCCAAACGTACTAATCGTACATCCTTTCCATGGAGGCTCTTTCCATGTCCCGATGAGATGAGATGAAATGAGATGATGGTGATAATCTGATTATGAATAAGGAGATGTGAGACCAGTGGAAATTCTTAATTCTAATTTAAGCCTGGATTGGCCTGTTGATGACAGGGAGATCAGGGCTCGAATAACGGTTGGGTCTATAGAGAGGTTTTTTCCCTGAATGGTTTACCAATCTCCTTCCACGCAAATGCAGGTAGATTAATTATAAAATGCTTCCTTAATCGTTCCTACCCATTTAGAATACTGAACTTACATGCGTATAACCGAACAGTTATAGATAGTAGCAGGGGCGGATCCAGATCATTTTCATAGGGGGATCATAATTATAGATAACATGGTTACTTACAATTTTAAATTTCTGTTTAAAGCCGTTTAATAGTCTCTCCTAATATTTAATTTTATGCATGTTTTAAACCGTGTTCATCCTCCCCAATTATTTAAAATCAAATAATTTTTATAAACCATTTGGAGTGGCCCTCCTTCAACAATTTTTTGAAAAATGGTTCATTCTAGAAGCTATGAGTAGTCTTCAATTTGATCTTTTTTAAAAATTAGATTAATTTATAAGTCATTTAAAGTATTCCTCAACCAGAAATTTTTGAAATTTGGATGCCCCTCAAAGCTATTTAGAGTGATCCTCAACTTAATTTTTTTACGATAGTTAGATACCTCTAGAAGATAATCTTTGAAGTGGTCTTCCACCGACACAATTTTGAGAATTGAATTATTTCAGACACTAGGCTATTTGGGGGGGCGGTTCCTCGCCTGAAAATTCTCCAAAATGATATGCGTCTAGAAGCTATTTGGAGTTGCCCTCTCCTAGATATTTATGAAATTTGGATGACCTTGGAGCTAATTAGAGCTTTCCTCCCCCGACTTTTTATGCCTGTTAGATGCCTCTAGTCTTGTAATTATTTAAAGTGGTCTTCTCCGGCAAATTTTTGACAATATTAAGCATCTAGAAGTCACCAGCTTAAGAGGTGTCTGTGCGCAAACAGATAAAAATGTGTATAATTTATCTGTGTTGTATTTTCTTTCTAAAATTTGAACTTTCATTTTGTTTTTGCATTAATTTTCTAACTTTCACAGTTGGGTCAACTGATCCTTTGACCGACACCCACCCCCACTCCCCGGAATCCGCGACTGGGTAGTAGTAATACGTAGTGATTAAAAAAAACACAAATAAAATAACCGAATTATTATATTAATATTGGCCGCAATTATTTTTTTTTTTTTATTCTCTAAAAGACCCTGCCTAGGAAAATCGGACTGTAAACATCTAGGTGCTGGGTGTAATGTTTTTAGGTAAAGCTTATTTACGTATATAAAGTTCTCGTGAAGTAAACCCAATAAAAAAATAATATTAGCACCGCGTCTTACTACCCGTTCGGGTTATACGCATAAGTACTAATTACGCTAATGAATTAGGAATTGGGAGGGTTGAATTTAGAGGAAGTGAACCCGCATTTGCGTGGAGGGAGAGTGGAAAACCATTTAGGAAAAACCACCCCAGTTCACCCGACCGAGATTCGAACCTCGATCTCCCCGTCCTCGGCGGTCGAGCTCAACACGACTAGCGCGTTAGTCAACAACGCCACCGAGGCGGGTAAACCCAATAAAATATTAGCGAAAGAAACTGTATTGATAACTATACAACGAAATATTATTTACAGTTATTAAATAATTTCATAATAATAATGTGACTTATCGTATTATTTTTACAATGCACAATCAATTAAAATGTGACCCGCTTAGTTGGCCGCGTGGTTAACGCGCTATTTCGCAGTAGACTAGACTGCCGATAACGGGGAGATCGAGATTCGAGTCTCGGTCGGGTGTATTGAGGGGGTTTTTCCAAAATGGTTTTCAATCTCACTCCACACGAATGCGGGTTCACTTCCAATATAGGTAACCTCTTTAATACCTAAAACCAGTAGCGCAATTAGTACATAAGCTATAAAATGAACGGGTAGTAAGATGCGGTGCTAAAAAAAAATTAAAATGTGTCGTTAGTAAAACGTTTTGTTTATTGAAACCAATTTGTTTAAAGTGGTATAAACATGATAGTTCATTGACCGCGGCGGCGGCGTCTAATTGAATTGAATGCGGCGGCGTCAAGTGTCCGTCAAGTCCGCCTTCCTGTTTAGTGCAACCCGGTCTGGCTACGAGTAATTTCACACAAAGAGGGGACATCAAATTGTGTGAAGAGAGATCAAAACTATCATCGTGGGTGGGATGTGTATGGGTGTGGATTATTGGTTGTGGAGCAGGAAAACTCCTTTTACTCGGTCGGTGGTATCATAAGGGGGAAGGGGAGTAATAACTCCGGACAAATTGAGGGCTAGATGTGTCTGTGGCCCTACCCTCCCTCCCTCCCCACTCCTCTTGCCCATTGTTTCAATAAAGCGGGGCGTGATGATCCCACGGCCGGGTGGGTCCATATTTCTGTTGAGGTAGGTTCTTATAGGAGCGTCTCACAACTCACAAGACTACCAAGCAACTGGAGAAAAATAAATCAGGGAAAACGCAGAGAATTTTACGATAAATCTAAGAAAAGGCTGGCATTTTTTTTTTCAGTACCGAACATTTATATACTAATTACGCTAATGGTTTTAGGGATTAGGACGTCTATATTTAGAGGAAGTGTAACCAAATTTGCGTTGAGGGAGAGTGGAAAGACATTTTGGAAAAACCACCCTCAATCGAACCTCAAGTCTTCCCGTTATCGTCAGTATAGTTTACTGCGAGAATAGTGCCTTAGATCATGAGGCCACCGAAGTGAGTTTGGAAATAAATTAAAATCTGGCATATTTCTGCAAGCTTTAAGGCGGTAGAATATTCTAGCAGAAATTCCTAAACGCCAGAAACCCAGTGAATTTATAACGTTTCTGGGCGGAGCTGTCCGGCAGTAGGAGAACAAACAGGGAAGGAGGAAAATAGAAATTACAGTGCATTATTATTAGCACCGCGTCTTACTACCCGTTCGGGTTATACGCACTTACGCTAATGTGTAATGGTAGGGTGATTGTGAGATGAAATGGAGGACCTACAGTTTAACGTGGAATCCGAACCACGGTGGAGGCCTGGCATTCCTCACATTCACAAGTTGTGATTAATACACATCTTGTCAAAGGTGAAGGAAGGGTTTGGCAATCAGATAAATCTGTGCCGGGACCGAGGATTGAACCCCGGACCCTCAGCGCAGAAGTCTGACACCTTACCCCTAGACCACCAGGTCACCGCAATTACAGTGCAATTTGTGTGTTGACCCCCCTATAAAGTTCATCATTTGGATCCCAAATATTTACCCTCCCATACCGTTACCTTTCACTTACCGGGTACTTAGGTCTTAGTGATCAACCGAAATATGTGAACGCGTGGACTTTTTAGAGTATAAAATTTCGTCTTTTGAACTGTGCTTACGAGTGTATATGAGTATAGGGTTATAGAAAATAGCTTCATGTTAATTCTAGTAAACATGAAACTCGTGTACTGTTTAAGGTGTTGTCAATACTTAACTTAGGTGCAAAATATGATAAGCAATTTCTCAATAACCCAGGCAGCACCTTACGCTAAGTACAATACCTCATAAACCGTATAATGTACACCTAGGCCTTACTATTTTGTGTGGTGAATGTGTATACTATGAAAAGGATACCCAGTCTTGTGGTGTCAGTTCCTACTAAAGGTACCTCTCTTGTTTACGATCTGGAAGTCGTTAAAAAGTAGACTTACGTTGACAGGCGGAATAAGATGTAGTGCGGATGCTATCTTGATCTGCAGGGGTAGGGTTCCTAGTGGAGTTCTGTCACGCTAGAGAGCTTCAGGAATTAACTTGATAGTAATTCTTCAGATAAGACAACTTTTAGTTCCATCACCGTCCGTGTCTTACCAGAAGTAATAAATAAATAATATGCCTTTTTAGTAGCTTGCCTTACTACCCGTTCGGGTTATACGCTTAAGTACTAATCACACTAATGGGTTAGGAATTGGGAAGGTTGAGTATAGAGGAATTGAACCCGCATTTGCTTGGAAGGAGAGTGGAAAACCGTTTAGGATCCCCTCCCCCCAGTTCCTCCGAGCGAGATTCGAACTTTGATCTCTCCGTCCTCGGCATTATAGCTCAACACGAAATTAGCGCGTTAACTAACTAGGCCACCGAAGCGGTTAAATGTAAATATATAATTTAAAAAACATAAATAACTAAATCATGCTTATGTGCTCAGGATGAAGAAGATTGAATTTAGAGGAAGTATGCCCGCATTTGCTTGGAAGGAGAGTGAAAAACAATTTAGGAAACCACATCCTCAATCCAACCTATCAGGATTCAAAGTCCATTCTCCCTGTCATTGGTAGTCCAGAACTCACAATAGACTGAACTGCCGGTGAAGGGGAGATCGGGGTTCATATCCTGGTCGGATGAATTGAGGATGCTTTTTCCAAAATTGTTTTCCACAAGTGCGGAACAAAAATGTATCCTTCTTCATCCTTAACGCATTAACGTAATTAGTTTGTTCACGGGCGCACAAGCCGAACGGTTAGCGAGACTCGGTGCTAAAATAAAAGTTATCTTGTTCGATATTTTGGAGTAAAGGAACTTTATAGTCCTCGCGATCCTGCTCCATTTGTGTTGTTGTTCAAGGTTGGGTCGATCCGCAGCTGGTACACGGGAGGGAGACAGGACACAATATCTGACGCGCGCCTGACATAAAAGGGCAGGGGGGGGAGAATAAAGGCACGTGTGCAACAGCTGGCAGCTGGAACACGTGCTTCTTCCCCCACCCTATCCTCTCTTTTACCAAGTCATTTCTCTCGGCGAGAAGTGAAGAAGGTTCTCTTCAACGGACACCCCTCCGCCTCCTCCACCTCGTCTGGCTGATGCGCTATCTCTTGAGTTTGTGCGACAAAACGTCTTGGCCCCGGAGGTGGAGAAAATGGAACTCTTTGACTTATATATTACACATGTGGTTGAATAATGACATTTATAAACATGAGGTGTTGAAGTTCTTAAGGTGAGACGGAAGGGGACGTGAGGAAAAGGCCAGTGTTTTTGCGGTTTTATGGCAAAACTTTTTTTGACAAAATAAATAAAACATTGTTCCAGTACAAACCTATAATTTAATTTTCTTCAAATGGTGACCTCAACATTTCTTGAATATATCTCAAGGATGTCCTGGAATTTAATGACAACTTTTTCCCTTCACTTAATGCTCATATGCTCATGACAGATATTCAACAACTGTTGATATCACCATGTGAAGAAAATTAGACTCTATCTTTCTACTGGAGAAATATTTTATTTACTTTAGTCAACAAAATGTTTTGCAATAAAAACTGCAAGAACACTGCACTTTTCTCGCGTCCCCTACACTCCCACCTTAAGGCGCTAGAGTAGTCGTGAATAAATTTATAAGCGTCAAAACCAAATGGATATATAGCGTTCCTGAGTGGATCTGTCCGGCAGTAGGAGAACAAACAAGAGAAGAGGAAAATACAATAATTATAATAGTGTTGTTGGTCTATTAATTTACATAATTCGATTCACAAAAATATCTATCATATTATGATCCGTTTCCAGTTACCTATCGTTTCCAGGTCTTAGTGAGCATCCAAAATATGTGGATTTTCAGTTATTTTATAGAGTAAAATATCAACTTTTGAACTATATTGATATGTATAGGGTCGTAGAATATAGTGTTGTGTTAATTCCAGTAAACACTAAACTTAGGTACTGTTTGTTGTAATTTATCAGCTACCTAGGATGCCCCTTTAACATTTTCATAAGTTTTTAGTACTTTAAAAAATATATATCGACTATCTCTTTATTTTTACTCTGCGTCCTAATCGGTAATGGCAGAATCTTATTTGTGGCGACTGTTTGAGAATTGTATGCCCCCTAGAACAATGGTTCTCAAACTGTGGTCCACAATGGTGTGATAAGTGGCCCGCAGACGTAAAAAAATATATATGAAAGAGTCAAAGCAAACAAGATTGGCAGGCTAGGCCCGCTAAGTAAACAATAACTTTGTAACATAAGTAGTATCACATGTGCAATGTGCGTAAGTAACAAAGCATGTTAATAATGTTGTATTTTACTGCTTGGTAAACATGTACGCTCCGTTTACCCTGAGAGGTAGCAATATTACCTTGCATTATTCCATTATGGTGTAGCTTATAAGATAGTGGCATAGCGTAATAGGTCAGATTTCAGGTTTTAAAAAAAATTGTACATTAATACATTTTCCAGCTTCGGCAAGGCAGCTTAAACTATCAAGTGTAAGCAATATAGTACAAAAACTAACTAAATACATTTAAGGAGAAATTCAATGTAAAAAAGCAGAAATAAATTTATTTTGTGTAAACAATATGGAAGATATATACAAGACCTGGATAACATGTATTGTTTTTTCTGTGTTTGAAGAAATTAACCACATCAACTATAGGAAACAAACGATTTCCCACAACTGGCTGGAAATATAAGAACTAGATGAGTTGTAACGTATAAAAGAGCTAGCTTGATATATTATTTGTTTGTTCTCCACAATTAGTGTGATATTTTATATAATTATTGAATTGGTTTCATGTTTGTTATTCTGTATTATAATAATTAAAAAGGGATAATGTCTTATTTTATAAAACAAAAGTTCTGGTGTTTTATAGTGTTTATTTCTAGTAGATAAACAGTTTTTTGATAGATATCTCACACGTTGTAGATTTTAATAAGACCCCGACTATTGCGTTATATGCGTGATAATTCCCGACACGTGAAATTTAGAATCTAGATTAATATGTCATAGACTCAACCTACACGGCTCCTCGTCAGGAAGGCAAGTGAAGAGATGCGTACCTTGAAGAGGTATATCTATCGACATTTCCTTCTCGAAACTTCCCAAAAGAAAAAAGGGTGTGGTCATCCAGGTGCGTTTCTGTTTACAAAACTGAGTTGGCTTTTCAAACAGAGACGTATAAAGATGTTGCCATACCTTGCAACTTAACACAAATAAATCTTACTACCCGCTCGCATATATAATATCGTAATTTTGAATATAGATGTGAATAATAAATTATTAAGATGTATAATTCCATATCATTACAGAGTTAAGATAATTAGTTTCAGATTTGTTACATTTACATTTACCACTGCACAGCAAAATATTAAGACTTAAAGAGTCTAAAAACAAAGTAGTTAATAATCTAAGTCAGATAACCTAAATGACCAAAACATTTACTATATTTATATTTAAAATAAAAGGACTTAAAGAGTCCAGCGACATGGTTTCAAATCTTATCACATTTTTTCCAAGTGAACTGACACAATTACATTTATATTTATTGGTTAAGAGGTCGAAAAGTAATTTTAAATATAAAAAAAATTGCAGAAGAAATAAAGCTAAATTTACGCCTAAAATAATATTTATGAATATATAACCGCCATCGTGGCTTCCTGGTTATCATCTCCTTGGTCTTAGTCGTAGTGTAGGCAGAAAGTCAATATTGTTCTTAGGTTGTACCTCCCTTATACGTGAATAGTGGCCGGAATGCAACGTATCTAGGAACAGAAAGACGAAGAGTGGACTAGATGGCCCGAGATAGTTCTCGAATATTCCAGCACCGGTGATGTTCACCGCGCAGCTCTTCAGCGCATTGCTCCATGCAACATCAGTATGCGCAGAACAGATACACACAGCAATCATTCCACTTCTTTTCCGATTAAAGGAAGACGCATGCGCAGTGGACGGCACAACCACGTACTTGCTGACACCATTTTGAAGAAATATCGGTGTACTGGGCGTAGTTTTGCAGGGTCGTTGTGGCCTCATTAGGAAGAGTTTGAGAAGTTATTTAGAGGTTGAGGTCGTTTAGCCTCATGCTAAATAATATTGGAGGGGAGTTACATACATCAGAGGGGAAGGTACATTTATTCTAGTGGGGAACTCCACCCTGTTTTCCTTGTTCCGCAATCACTGCGTCCTAGTAACCTTTCGGGCTATTCGTATATTTACACTAATGGGATAAGGATAAGAAAGGTAGAATTTAGAGAAAGTGCACCCACATCTGCGTTAACAGAGAGTGGGACACTAATTAGGAAAAACAGCACTCATTACTCACGGTGGGGATCAGAAACCTTGTTGGCAAATCAGACTAAAGCTTCTTGACGTTTATTCTGCGTGACCACCGTTTCGGTTGCGTTCGTTTATTTAAACTAACTAAATTAAAGAAACGGAATGAGAATGGGGGATTTTTAAGAACGCTCACAAGCGTTCACCTCAATAATGACAGTAAACCGCAGTGTGGAAGATATTATCTTCAATAAAAGTCCTGCCTTAAAGTGATCTACCCGATGGATCACTCACGTCTGAGTTAAGAATCCTTATTCGATTTTGATTTATCATTTTGTGATGTTGGAGGATCTCCTTTCTAAATATCAGGCTCGTTTGGTCCAGTTTGCCTGAAACGGAGGAGTCAGGGTGGGGAGAGGAGGTGGGAACTGGGTTTTTTCCCCTCACAAATGGATCATTCTCCCACCACGTAAATGTGGTTACATTTCTTCTAAAAGTAATCTCCATCCCAGTAACGTGATTAATATATGAGTATAATCCGGAGGGGTAAAAAAAGATTTGTTGTGTGTTTGAGGATAAATTCTGTTTGTAAGTCGTGTCCTTATAATTAGTTTGTTCATAAAGAGCACGTAAATACCCCTAATAAATATCAAATGAAATTCCAAGATTTTTTAGTGTGAAGGAAATTACTGCTAACATATTCCTACCGTGTTCGTAATTTGGTTTAGAAACGTTTTCTGAAATTAAAGCCAGATGGGAAGTTTGAAGGGTATCCTATTTAGAAACTCGTAAAACGTCTAGTAAGTTTCAATTTACGTTCATATTGAACAGAATTTTGAATCGGCAGTCTGGAAGCAGTTGTTGGAACCATTACAAACTTTTCTTTCCTCAGATCGTTGCGAAGCCATTGGAGTAAAAAGTTTTAAACGATCACCCCCTCTCATCAAACTTTGTTGGCGAGTGTGAACGGAAAAGGTATTTAGCGGCGGAGATCTGTGAAACGGTATCTCTGGTGAATTTGTAACGAGTTTCTAGAAACTTAATTATATTTTTTTTAGCGCCTCTGTGTCAAACGGAAGGAAGTAAAAAGAAAAAAAAGAGCACCTTTATGTTGAGTTCATTATCCCCTGGAAGTTATGCAGCCTTCCTTTGAACTTTAGAGCAGAAAAAAGATAACAAATTGGATTATTTAAAACGTTTTTAGTGAAATTGTATCAAGATTTATGTTTATGATTTTTTATTTTTGCGTTGGCTTGCCTTAAAAGTATCTTTGAACGTGGCGTATCTGTTCTAATTTTGACTTTTAATGGGATAGTTTATAAGCTTTTCAAACTTTTGGTTCAAGAAGTGCTGGAAGAAAGTTATAAACTCGAAATCGGCTATATTATGATGTCGCAAATTACTTTTTAGTCACGGATGAGAATAAATAGGTAAAAGACCCACTTCGATGGCCACACAGACTAGGGCATCATTTTTGTCCGGTTTGCCGGTAAAGCTGAGATTGTAATTATAATTCAGGAACGGTTAATTGGGGTGATTTTCCTAAATGGGGTTCCCACTCGTCCTCTTTGAAAATGCATTTACATTCTATATTTTGTATACCCTTAACATTTCTACCCTTCTAGTGTAAATATGCCGATAGTTCATATGGGTAGTAAGACGTATTGCACAAAGAAAAAAATTAAAGTAATTTTATTCAACGCGTTTCGGTCGCCACTCTCGCAGTAGAATAGACTGCTGATTACGGAGAGATCTACTGCGAAAGCTGCGCTTTAGACTAGCATGTTAATTACGGGGAGATCGAGGTTCTAATCTCGGTCGGGTGTACTGAGGGTGGGTTTTTCCAAAATGGTTTAACACTCTCCCTTCACGCAAATTCGGGTACACTTTCTATAAATTTAACCCTCTTCATTTCTAAAACCATTAGCGCAATTAATACATAAGCGTCTAACCAGAGCGGATAGTAAGATGTGGTGATAAAAAAAATTAAATATCTGTTTACACGTCACTTTTTCTCCGAATTTTGTCTAAGAAACCAAGAACAATTTAAACTGAGCACAGTATTTTATTTTAAGACGGATTAAAAAAAAATTCTAGGTTGGTATCTTTGATTTAACTGCTCTGCAGACTAAGATCTTCAATTTATTATTAAAAAAAACTTCTCACTTTTTATCCAAGATTCTTTACACAGGTTGTTACTAACCATGGTAGCTAGAACATATCTTCATAGACTTTGACTAGTAGAAAAACACTACACTGGAGCTCATAGCTTAGACAAAAGCGCTAATCTAAAGGTCTAGGGTTTGTATCCCGTGGGCTTATTATAAGCTCTTTTTATTTCAGCACCACGTATGTTTTACATGTTTGGGCTACCGCATATGTATTACTCTAATGTGTTAAGGATTAGGGAGGGTAAATATAGAGCAAGTATTTGCATCGTGGGAAAGCGAAAAATAGTTCAGGGAAAACCACCATCAGCACACCTGACAGGGATTCGAACATTACTCTTCTCGCTATCGGCAATTCACTCTTTTGCGAGAGTGACCATTCGTCCACCAAAGCAAGCTGTTAGATGTTATTTTAAAGTTGATGATAATGATTGATACTTTTTATAAAATATGACTGGGCTTTTTCCCATTGTTTAACAGAGAATAATAATCACAATAAGAAAGATGGGTTTGAAACGTTAAAACGCAAAAACAAAGTAAAATGTTAACGAAAAAAATAATCATTTTGAGTGATTTTTATTTTCTTCTCACGTTTGTACAGCCTTATTTTCCTTGATTATTTGTTTTTAAACAATGAAAAAATCTAAACACAATTTTTAACATAGTAAATCTTAATTAAATTAATAAAGCGCCACACAGTTGCCACAAAGTATTTTTTTATTTTGATAGTTTTGACCCGACTCGGTGGCGTAGTTGGCCAACGCGCTAGTCGTGTTGAGCTCGACCGCTGAGGACGGGGAGATCGAGGTTCGAATCTCAGTCGGGTGAACTGGGGGTGGTTTTTCCTAAATGGTTTTCCACTCTTCCTCCACGCCAATATGGGTTCACTTCCTTTAAATTCAACCCTCCCAATTCCTAATCCATTAGCGTAATTAGTACTTAAGCGTATAACCCGAACGGTTAGTAAATCGTGGTGCTAAATATTATTATTATTATTATTATTATTATTATTATTATTATACCCTTTATGAAATGACGTTGAAATAAATTGGCACGTCTTTAAGTAATCCAAAATAGATTTTTTTTAAACGTGGTTCTTAGTAACTATTGCTTTAAATTTAAATATTTTATTTGCTGTTTTACAGCCTTCTAACTTTAGGTAACACTGTTCCGAGCCCTTATGCAAAATCAGTTAATCTCATTTTATTGTAAATATTAAACTTGGAAATAAATATTGAAAATGCCCCTCTGGCGATTAAACACCAAAAACCTGACTACGACATGGGAAAGGTTGGGAAAGAGTGGAAAAAGGTGGTTGTATTTCTGAGCCACGCTTAAATGGTAAAAATGTCATCATTTTTAATAGCTTATATCATAGGGATAAATTGGTAATAATTTATTTTATAGCCATGTAAAAATAATTAAAATATAAATGTAAGCTTAGATATAATATTTGTACATTTTTAGTCATAGTTTTTCTAATTAATCCTAAAATATTTACAATAAAAATTAAAATCAATCAATCATTTAGCACCGCGTCTTACTACCCGTTCGGGTTATACGCTTAAGTACTAATTACTCTAATGGATTAGGAATTGGGAGGGTTGAATTTTTGAGGAAGTGAACCCGCATTTGCGTGGAGGGAGAGTGGAAAACCATTTAGGAAAAACCACCCCCAGTTCACCCGACCGAGATTCGAACCTCGATCTCCCCGTCCTCGGCGGTCGAGCTCAACACGACTAGCGCGTTAGCCAACTACGCCACCGAGGCGGGTCAAAAATTAAAAGATAATATAATATGTATTATATTTGTAAATCTATAATCATTGATAATCTATGTGAGGAATGGAGTTGAAGCCTGATTCAACCCTATCAAGATTTCATTTCGCATTTTATATACCACAAAGCGCAAAAAAAGGCTTGCTCGCACTGCTACCTCCCCTTCTATATCTATCAATATCTATAGGGTGAGGAAGGCTAATATCAGGTAAAAGAATCACCTGATTGTACAAAATAAATTTTATTATTGAAATAACAACTTTACAATACTTGAGAAAACAAACATCGTGCGTGAAGCGCACCTCCATTAGTCATCAGACCATTAAGTACAAATACAATCAATCTCAAATTCTCCTAAGTATGATTATATAAACAACACTAAGCGTGTAGAACACAACATAATACGAGGTCTGGGATCTCTGATGCCAAACTTGTCTTATGGGCTTTAGCTCCTTGATACATTTACTTAGTATTTATAATAATGATTTTAATATAAGGCATAAGCCACAACTGCTTTATCTTACGTGACGTCACTCAGCAATGGAGTACAAAACAATAATTCCAAACGTTCATAAATAACTTGACGTCACGTATAAACATCATTTCCCTAATGCAAGAGCGAGCTAAGTCTCGCTTTACTATCCTGTTTTAAACAATAAATTTGATTATAACATCTGCCATCGTAAAGTACAAAAGGAGTATACTAAGCGGGTCTTGAACCCGGAGCGCGCTGACACTCAGTGCGCTTTAAATAATAAGCAAGTATATACAATTACGACAAATAATAAGGTCTGGGTTTGAATCCCAGCTAAAATGGATGACGAAGGGCGACATCTTTCTATATGCCGCGGGAAGCGCATGGCATAGCAATTCAAATAAATAATTAATTACAAAATTAAAGTCCAGACGGTAATTTAGAATACAGTTCCCCCCATAACGCCGAAACAGAATTTATAATTTAGAATATTTAATAATCCCCGAGACCTAGTCGCCGTTCTCACCTCTTATCCATGAGATCGTAGTGTAGTAAGTGATTTTACTTTATTGGCGTAGCTGTATATATACAAATGAAAATTCTCAGAGGGGGGGAAGGACCGAAGGAGAAGGAGGGTCGGAAAACAAAACAAACTAAGGAACTGGATGTTCGAGAACGTTGCCGAAGCGCCCAGGGCTATGCGTGGCCGGAAACGGAACTCTTCTTTCTGGCTGGCTGGACACGTGTTCGACTCTCGCAGTCACTTGTCTGGGAACTCGTGGCTCAGTTGGACGGGCATTATTCTCGAGAGTGGAGGCCGGGTTTAGTGGTGTAGGTCGTGCGTAGGTCTTCCGAGGGCGGGCCGCTTGGTTGGTGAGTGTTTGTCCCATTCGATATTATTTGGTATTATTGACATTACATGTAAGTCGTTACATCCTCCCCCCCTGACGGGAGGTCAGAAGGCGTCCTCAGCAGTGGGTGTAACGGCAGGGCGGTACCTTCCCTGTCGTCAGTAGCTGGTATGTAGGGGACGGTTCTCCCGGACCCCAGCAAGTGGCCCATGGAAAGCTGCCCTCATATTCAGGTAGCAGGTCTTCTTGGCAGTCGCGTTCTGATATCCCCCAGAACTCCAACACCTTAGCACAGCACCGACACTCCAACTCTCTCCAACTCAAAACCCAATGACGTTGAGGCCCGATCCACGTTACTGTTGGTCCAGCCAGCATCCATCTTCAGTAGCCGGACTACTCCAACATCCGTAACTCGAACCAGAAGGAGAGGGGTAGGGGAAGGGCAGAACCTCTCTGAGAACAAAATAAATCCACAATTACAGCAACAACACAAGTCCAACGTTCACAAGGTGCTGACACGGCCGCTGCTAAGTGCAGTCCATCGTGGCCAGTCTGTTTAGAGCACATCACACGAGATCATGTCTCCCAATAGACACGGAAAATTTGAGAGTGTTCTCTGAGGAGATGTACTGCATACAGTTTTTCTCTTCTTTGAGTAGGCGTGCACACGCGCAATAGTTTGCTTATTATAAGTCTCCAGCATCGCACATTCAGACACAAGTCATCGATAATCAAAGTTCTAATACATTAAGAAATCTGGGTAGGCCTACCCTTCTATCAATTAAATTAATATTTACTATAATAAAGATGCACAATAAATCCAAAAAAAAAATTTACACTATATACATACTTGACCCTTATATACATACTTGACCCTTAACAGGTAACATTACACGCCCCTCTTATAGGGCGCGGACTTACTACACCACCACCTTAAGGTGGCTAACGTGGGCACGACGGGTTACTGACGGGTCAGCAACATCCATAAGACGCACAGAGACGGGCGTTAAGAACGTGTCGATGCGCCATGGCCCGCTCCACTTGTACAGCAGCTTAGCCGTCGTTTTGTCCACCGCCGAGCTCAGGGGGAAGGACTTACAAACTACTTTATCTCCTTCTTTAAACGGAACGGGGACACGTCCCCGATTGAAAGTAGTGGCTACTTTCCTCTGAGACTTCTGCAAATGTCGATAAGCGAGTTCACATTTCTCCTGAAAGGGGCGGTCATTGGCCTCAGATAGGAGCGGGTCAACATCCCACGAAGCTAATAGGGGGTGGTTCAGATCCCTGTTTAGAAAGACTGAGGCTGGGGCGGCCCCGACAGACTCGTGGTATGCGGAGTTAAATGCGACGTTCAGAAAATCCAGATACTTGTCCCAATGGGAGTGGTCCTGATGGTGGAAGATAGTAAGTGCCACATTTAAGTTCCGATTAAAACGCTCAACATGGTTAGGGGAGGGGTAGTACGGGCTGGTGGTCACGTGTTTAATTCCCCAAGAGAAACACATGTCTTTGAATGCTTTGGATCTAAAACAGGGGCCATTGTCGCTAACCACAACCCTCGGAGTCCCTAGCATACCCCAAACTCGCCTAGACAGAGCGTTTACAGTTGTGGATGCCTTCATGTCCCTAAGGGGGATTAACACAACAAATTTAGAAAAGGCATCCAAAACCACCAAAATGGACGTGTTTGCCCTGGGAGGAACGCGTAAGGGGCCCAACATAGTCAATAAAAACCTTCTCCCAGGGGCGTGCTGCGATATCAGCAGAATGAAACCCTATTTTCGAGTTCTGGGAGGGTTTGGCCCTTTGACAGGGCTCACACTTTCGAACCCATTCCCTGACATCCTTAGGTAAGTTGGGCCAAAAAAACTCCTTGGAGACCTTCCGCTCCGTCTTGAGCACACCACAGTGCCCACCAAAGGCGGAGTCGTGAAAATACTTCAGGAGCATGGGCCTGAGCTTCTCGGGAATGTAGTACTTGGGTCTCCCTCTAATAACAGCCACTAAGAGTCCCTTGCGTAAGCGATAGTCCCCAACCACTTCCCCAGCTCTAATCCGGCCTATCACCTGTTTACAAAACTCATCCTCGGCCTGATGAGTACCAAGGGAGATAAAGGATTCTGGGATAGTGTGAATCACGCTTAAGGTTCCCGCCTCCGGCTCGTCTCCAACAGGGTCGAGATCCTCCGCCATCCGAGACAGCGCATCCGCCACCACGTTCTCTTTACCCGCGACATGGTGGGTGGTAAAGTCAAATCTAGAAAGCCTCCAAATCCAGCGTCCTATCTTGCCCAATTGCTTGGGGTGGTTCCATAACCAGGTGAGCGCCATGTTATCGGTATACAGGTCAAACTTTCTCAGTTCGAGGTAGTCGGAAACTTCTCTACCGCAAAAACGCATCCAAGGCATTCTTTTTCAAAAGTACTATACCTTTTTTCGGCCGCATTAAGGGTCCTGCTAGCGAACGCTACCGGCCTACAGCCTACAGGGGTTCGCTGCGAGAGGACGGCGCCAAGGGCAACTGATGACGCGTCAACGTGTAAAAGAAAGGGGAGAGAGAAGTCGGGCATGCGTAATACTGCCGGAGAGACCAGATGCTGTTTGAGAGCAAGAAAGGCGTCGTTCTGTTCTTGGCCCCATACAAAGGCAGCCCCCTTTTTCTTAAGGGTGTTAAGGGGGTAAGCTACTTCTGAGAACGAGGGGACAAACCTGGCGTAGTACGCGCACATCCCTAAAAACCTAGACACCCCTTTTAAGTTCTTCGGGGTAGGGAAGTCCAGAATAGGCTTGACGCGCTCCGGGTCCACGAGCAAATTACCCCGGGAGATAACATACCCTAGGTACGGGACAGACTCCTTAGCCCATGTGACCTTTTCAGGGTTGACAGTGAGCCCAGCCGAGCGTAGGCGTTGTAATACGGTTTCAACGTGATGTAAGTGATCCTGAAGGGAGTTACTATAAATACAAATGTCGTCTAGGTAGTTGAAGACGAATTTAAACTTCAGGTCAGCGAGAATATGATCTAACACTCTGCTAAGAGCTTGCCCTCCGCAACTAATGCCTAAGGGTACCCTGTTAAATTCGTAGACCTGCCACGGGGTTATAAAGGCGGTAAACTTCTTGGATGGCTCCGAGAGCGCGCACTGGAGGAAGCTAGCATTAAGATCTATAAGGCTGTAATACCTGGCTTTACCCAGGTGTTGGAATGCCGACTCGATGCTTGGCATCGGGTAGGGATCAAAAACAAGTTTTTTATTTAGCTTCCGGTAGTCAACAATGAGGCGATGCCCCTTGCCCTTGCGTGGGATGATGAAGGCGGGGCTGGCGTAAGGCGATTTGGATGGGCGGATGACCCCTTTCTTCTCTAAGTCAAAAATCAGCTCCCTAAAAATCTCCATTTTAGGAGGTGCGCAGGAGTATGGCCCTGACCGCACGGGGATGTTGTCAAGAGCAACAATATCATAAGGGAGAACGTTACATTTCCCCCACCTATCTGTGATTACATCGGGAAACCGGCTGACCACCTTTTGAATGGCCTCACTCTCCTTACCCAATGAAAACATACCTGGGGGCGTTTTCCCAGACGCAAACGAGACTAATTCCCTGGGCGCAAAACTAAAGGAGACTACCCGTTTGCCCATATCCAATTTAGCGTTGGTCTCAAACAAAAAATCGTTCCCCAAAACTAAGTCGAACGGGAGGGCTGGTACTACATAAAAAGAACGTTTCCAAGAAAACCTGCCAATTTTAATCGGAAGACGTATCTTACGGTTCACAATTAAACATTGCCCATTCGCGATAGCATAAGTGATCGGGTCAATATTTTCACAAAAGACGTTAACTTTACCTTCAATAGTACTAAGAAGCTGGTTACTAACAAAGGAGTGGCTGGCTCCAGTATCAAATAACCCTAAGCATCCCAAAGGACCAATAGAAACAGTAATCATGGGATTAAGAACCCGCGGTTTAAAACTTCCAGACGCGGCCGCCCCACGGTCGCGGGCGCGCCTCAATAGTTTACCTGCCTGCACTCCCTCTGAACATGTCCCAGCCTATTACAGCGAAAACATCTAATACTAGACGTGCCACGAGGTGCGCGACCCCCACGGCTAGCACCCACAGGGTTACTATCCCTAACGTAGTTAGAACGGCTATCGAGTGGAGGAGCGCCGATAGGCGGCGCAGAAATAATTGCTCCGGGACTCGAACCCGTTCGCGCGCGGCTGACAGCCACGGGCGCTTGCGCGATAAGGTATTCGTCTTCAGAGAGAAGAGTTTCCTCTACGTGCGAAGCCAGGGCATAGAGATCAAGTATAGTTGAAGGCTTACTCGAGAAAACAAAATGGCGCCTGGTAAGGGGAGACACGTTTTCCAAAATAATGTTTACCAGTTCGGGCTCCTTAAGGTCGGTATTAAGCACGCGGGCCGCCTCCGTGATAGAAAGGACAAAGTTCCTAAATGACTCGTGTGGGGCCTGGAACCTGTGCACAACCTCTCTACATAACTTATGCCTAACTCTACTAGGCAAAAGCGTATTTAAAATCTGATCAGTCACTGCCTTAACAGATAAATCCGCCTGTATGCCCCTGGAAAACAACTCGGTCAAGAACCCGGACGTCTTGGATAAACACAAAGTCAGAAACTCGGGCTCGCTAACGAGCTCGAGGCGGGAGGCCCGGTTAATTTCTACTAAAAAGTTAAACAATTCCGTGTAGTTCTGGCCACTGCACACCGGAACCCGGCCTAATATCTCCAATATGACTTTACTTTGACTCTTAGAATATCCCCCTGGCGCATGGGGAACGGGAGAACGGGAGGGCATCGTGGGTTGTTCACCACTCACATCCGTGTCCATACCTAAATCTGCCTGAGACGCCCCGACATCACTCACAAGTTCACATAAAAGAGACCTCAACTCACCCACCGTTGCGTTGGGTGGAACAGGGGTGGACCAAACCTGGAGCTCGGCGAGGAGTTGTTCGCGGCTAAGTTGGTACACATCGGATCTCGTCATCCTGGACGACGCCTTGTCTGGTTTCAGTGGAGGAGCCATGGCCAATGACAGTATGAAACAAGATAACGACAGGAATTAGTACAGTGTATAAAACATAGAATATAACCTTCCGAAAATTATATATATATATTTTGTTTTCTCAACATCTCTCCAGGCGTGTACCAAGGACCTAAGACCATAAAAAAGGGCAAAACCACGCTCTGCTACCATTTGCTACCTCCCCTTCTATATCTATCAATATCTATAGGGTGAGGAAGGCTAATATCAGGTAAAAGAATCACCTGATTGTACAAAATAAATTTTATTATTGAAATAACAACTTTACAATACTTGAGAAAACAAACATCGTGCGTGAAGCGCACCTCCATTAGTCATCAGACCATTAAGTACAAATACAATCAATCTCAAATTCTCCTAAGTATGATTATATAAACAACACTAAGCGTGTAGAACACAACATAATACGAGGTCTGGGATCTCTGATGCCAAACTTGTCTTATGGGCTTTAGCTCCTTGATACATTTACTTAGTATTTATAATAATGATTTTAATATAAGGCATAAGCCACAACTGCTTTATCTTACGTGACGTCACTCAGCAATGGAGTACAAAACAATAATTCCAAACGTTCATAAATAACTTGACGTCACGTATAAACATCATTTCCCTAATGCAAGAGCGAGCTAAGTCTCGCTTTACTATCCTGTTTTAAACAATAAATTTGATTATAACATCTGCCATCGTAAAGTACAAAAGGAAGTTTACTAAGCGGGTCTTGAACCCGGAGCGCGCTGACACTCAGTGCGCTTTAAATAATAAGCAAGTATATACAATTACGACAAATAATAAGGTCTGGGTTTGAATCCCAGCTAAAATGGATGACGAAGGGCGACATCTTTCTATATGCCGCGGGAAGCGCATGGCATAGCAATTCAAATAAATAATTAATTACAAAATTAAAGTCCAGACGGTAATTTAGAATACAGTTCCCCCATAACGCCGAAACAGAATTTATAATTTAGAATATTTAATAATCCCCGAGACCTAGTCGCCGTTCTCACCTCTTATCCATGAGATCGTAGTGTAGTAAGTGATTTTACTTTATTGGCGTAGCTGTATATATACAAATGAAAATTCTCAGAGGGGGGGAAGGACCGAAGGAGAAGGAGGGTCGGAAAACAAAACAAACTAAGGAACTGGATGTTCGAGAACGTTGCCGAAGCGCCCAGGGCTATGCGTGGCCGGAAACGGAACTCTTCTTTCTGGCTGGCTGGACACGTGTTCGACTCTCGCAGTCACTTGTCTGGGAACTCGTGGCTCAGTTGGACGGGCATTATTCTCGAGAGTGGAGGCCGGGTTTAGTGGTGTAGGTCGTGCGTAGGTCTTCCGAGGGCGGGCCGCTTGGTTGGTGAGTGTTTGTCCCATTCGATATTATTTGGTATTATTGACATTACATGTAAGTCGTTACAGCACAAACAAGTGGTTGGAAAAGCCATAACATCTTTTAAATCCATGTTATGAAAGTTCTCTGTGTTGGCTAAAGCGAAAACTAAACTAAAAGTAAAATGTCCAAGTGCTCCTCTCAAAGATGCGGGAACAACGGGCGTGGCCAACCCGCCCCCCCTCCCCCGGTGCCCCCCACTTTTTGACCTCAATTTCTGCCCAGGCTTTAATATGGGAAAGCGTCGTCATTGTTTTTAGTACATTCAAGTGATTTACCCTTTTATATAACATTTTATAAGATCTAAAAATAAAAATGGTATGTCGTGGATGAACTTCACGGACCCCACTTTGAGAATATCTTATCTAATACATACTGAATAGGCCAGTAGGCCTACAATTTTTTTTTAAATTCTACCTCCACCTTTAAAAAAATAACGATAATTTCGCTCGAGGAAGAGTTGCTTGCTATTAGTACGCTGGTATAGTTTATATATTTAATTAAATACTTTTAATTGTCATTTCTTCTTTTCCTCGTAGTATTTGACACGTATAATGTTTATCTGGGATACAAACCAGTGGTAGTTGAGAGCCACTTTAATATATGCTCGTTTGGAAGATTTTTTTCTGTGTGTGTGTGTGTGTGTGTGTGTGTGTGTGAATGCCATTTCGTGTGCAGTTTGCCCTCTAATTCCCCGGAATACTGCACCTGCTGACTTGTCGAGGAGCAGGTTTTAAAAATAAATGGTACGGCACACCGCACAGACTTTCTCTCTCGTTCTATAAACTCGTAAGATTTCTGAACGGAATAATGTACATTGTATCATCACCACTCCACATAAAAACACTCATAAAATAATATACAATGATATATAATCAATGAGAAAAGAGGCGCATCTTGGTCCACCTAAGAACATTTCAAACAGTTTAATGTCTTCCACAAGGGTTGTAATGATCCTGCTTTGTTGCATAGCTTTTGGTGTAATTAAATTAAGTTTGTGTCAAATCTATTAGTCGCACTGTACTGTTGTGTATTCATTTCCGTACACGTGCGAGCAGGCTACGGGTTAGGAACATTTGGTTTGCTTGTTTCTAGCTCTAGTAATTAATAAAGAAAAAAACCTCGCAGTGTGAGTGCGAGAAAGAGAGCAATATTTTTCATTTGCAAACTGTATTTGTTTTGATTTCTTTTTAAAAGGTAGTTTTGCTTGTGCTCGCAAGAGTTCAGCAGCTCTCAGTATCAAAATTAATGTTATAGCCATGAAACTGGTGGGGGGTATGAATAATTTGCAGCACTTGTTAACGAGGTGTTCTGAGAGAAAGACACGATGAAGAAACGCGAGTGTTATTGGGGCAATTTCTTGAATGTAGCATCTTAATATGTGCAAATAAAACTTGTAATATGTATTAATATATACATTATTTAATTAACAACATCATCAGGAGGTTCGCGTGGAAGAGAGAATCGCGACAAATGGCTTTCCCAATCGCGGGGCACGATAAAAAACACTCACGGTAAACTCGGGAATTTAAGAGGTGCTCACCGACGGCTTGATAAAATACTCACGGTAAACTCGGTATTTTAAAAGGTGCTCACCGACGGCTTGATAAAATACTCGCGGAGAACACGGGGAATTAATAGGTGCTACCAACCAATTCAAGGGCAGATGCAGCAGCGGGGCAGATGCAGCAATGGAGCAGCTGTGACACACAAAGGCGTTCCTGTAGGTACTTCATCAACAATGCAGAATAGCAACAGAGCATCGAAGTAACCGATCAACGGATGTTGGCGAATCACCGAGGGACAGGTCGACTGAATAGCGTAGATATGTTTTGCTACATGGTATTATTTCATTATTTAATCAATTAATGTTGTTGATAACAGCAGTGAGGCAACAGAGCAGCGGATGCTGGACCATCGCCGTGGAACAGATCAACAGAATAGGAGGCGATGAATAAAATGTTTGTGTCACATTTCAGTATTTTAATTAATTAATGTCATTGTGGATAGCAGCGAAGTATTTCATCAACGGATGCTGGACAATCACCGAGGGACAGATCAACAGAAGAGCAGTAGTTATATATATTTTGTTTGTTACATTTAATTATATTAATTAATTGATTGATGGGTTCATTGTAGTGAGGGAATTCTTTATAACATTTAATGAAGTAAGTAGAACTTAAAAGGTGTTTAAACTTAGAAATTAATATATTTAAGAAATTCAACAACTCTTTTAGTTGATGATGTTAGAATCAGAAGAGGATTTAATTGGGGAAGAGTGTAGTAGTGGGATAGGTCAGTTTCCATTTTGTTCGGAAGATAAAGACATCATGAACAGACCATATAACCAAGAAGGATTAGAGGAGAGTGAGGAGGATTGGGAAAATGAAATGTATGAGAGTAGATTAAACAAACTAAAGGTGGGAAATGCAAACAGTAGAAACTTACATGAAGGGTGCATTTCTGTAACAGAACAGGTAGAAGAAGGGGAGTCAGGAAATAATAGTGAGGATCAGATATTAGATGAAAATAGCTCAAAGGGACATTCAAAATTAAAGGATGGGGGTGATGAAATTTCGATATTAAAAAAAACTACTGTAGACATAGAGGATAGTAAAAGAGATTCTGAACCAGCTGAGGTAGAAAAGAATTTAATAGGGGAAGGGAACAAAAAAATTGAACAACTTATCATGACTATAATGAGTCAGATGGAAGATAATAATAAAAAATTGGGAACCCAAATAGAAAATAATAATGAAAAATTGAGAGCTCAAATAGAAAACAATAATAAACAAATAGAAAACAATAATAAACAAATAGAAAACAATAATAAAGAAATAAAAAACAATATTAAAGAATTAGGAATAAAATTAGAGTGTAAACTAGATAACCTGGAAATATCGCACCAGGCACTTAATGTTAAGGTAATGGATCTAGATAAGAGTTTGATCACTGTAAAACAAAATCAAAACGAGTTGGAACAAAAACAAGATAATTTAAGAAAAATTCATTTTGATTTAATTGGGGGAGTTGACAAAGTGAATGAAAAAATAGAAGGGCTAGAAAAGAAATTTATAGAGACAGTCAAAAGCACAGAAAATAAGGTAGAAGGTATTGAGTTCAAAATTGTTCAAATAAAAAATAATGTCAAAATAGTTCAGTCTAACTTGGAAAGAGAAGTCAGTAAGGTTAGGTTAGAACTGGAGGGTCAACTGGATGTGAACAGGGATTATATTACGTCGCAAGTAGAAGATGTACTGACCCAAAAAGGCGAAAGCATAGAGGAAAAGGTCAAAAAGTTAAAAGATAGCTATATGAAAAATCTTGAGAAATTACAAAACAAAGTGGAGGACTTAGAATGCAAATTTAATGAAGTCAAAAATAAAGAGAAAGTTGATAGTCATGTTTGTCATAATAGTGTCTTGTTTAGAGGAATGAATGAGGAGATGTTATCTTCAATTCCCAAATTCAAGGGGCAGAAAGGAAATATTTCGGCAATCCAATATATTCGAAAAGTGGAGCGTACTTTGGAAGGAGAACGATTTAGTGAAGCTAATAAGATTGCTATTTTGTTATCAGGATTAAGAGAGGAAGCTAGGTCCTGGGCAAATTCTGTAGAAGGAGAATGGGATACATTTGTGCAAGCAAAGAGTGCTTTGTTGGGAAAATTTTGGTCACAGGTAAAACAAGATAGTTTTTTGCAGAAGATTTTCAATGGTAAATACAGTGTTCGAGCAGGAACTATGTGTGAATATCTTCACAAATATAAGGTACAAGCAAAGTATTTGAAATACCCGATAGAGGAAGATAGGCTCATGGGGCATTTAATATATCATTTTCCTCAAAATGTACAGGATGCTCTTATTGGCGCGAATTTACAGGACCTTCAAGACATGGAACGGGTGTTAAATGCATTTGATGATAGATATCAAAGAACTAGAGAGTGGGAATATTTAGGGGATGTGTGCAGGAACATGATTCAACACAAAATGGGCACGTACCTTCAAATTTAGAAAGAAGTGAAGGGAGAGAAAGTAAACCAAATTGGTCAGGTTTCCAGAAATTTAAGGGTCAATACCATCCACAGGGACAAGGTAGAACAAATTATCAGTTTCAGAGAGAAAGCAGAACACCACCTCCATCACAACACTGGGAGAGAGGGCAAGGAAATAGGAGCAGGGGAAACCAAAATAGTGGTCCACGATTCAACCAGGGACAGTATAGGCAATATGATCACAATCAGGGACCTAAGGGATACAATCAACCATATCACCAACCAAGGGACAGAGAACAAACACCCAGAGGGACCCGGAACAATGATCAGGGACAGAGACAAGATGATGGAAGAGGTCAAACGAGAACTGTAATGGCAGAAGTGTATCGGCCTAATCAAGTTGATGAAATAAAGTCAATTCCAGATAGGACAAATCAGGAAAACTAGTAGCAATTTCACGTGGCGGTCCGCATGTGGAAGATATTAGGCTAGGTGATAGGACCATAGAGCAGGAAAAATATTTAGAACAGGTGAAGCAAAACAGAATATCACAGGGCAATCCAAAAGAGGATTTACTGTATGAAAGCAACGGAGGAAAAGAATTTTGTAAAGCCATCTCACCCGAAATTCAGGGGAAAATTGGGAACAGCGAAATAAAATTGCTTATAGACACGGGATCGGAAATAACCGCCATGTCACAGGATTGTTTAGATAAAATTGAGAAAGAAAATCCAGATTTAGGGATACCCATGTTACCAGTATGTAATGTTGTTGTTATAGGTGCCACTGGTCAGAAGAATAAAAAGGTCAAAAAACAGGTACTCATTGACGTCATGATTGGTGAAAAAACCATGACTATTATTGTACTGGTAATAGAAGGCCTAAGTGTGCCCATGATTCTAGGGTCTGATTGGTTAATAGGTTTTGAGGTTAGCATAAATTATCCGACGAAACAGATAGCAATAAATAAAGAACATTATAATATGCAGATTCCTTTTGTGGGTAAGTTAAGCTCAAATCGACTAATGATTCAGGAGGAAGAGGAACAGGGACATGTAGTAGTCCACAACAAATTGCAAAAGATAAACATGAACCATGTCAGTGTACCATGGGAACAGATTGAACAAAAGGTTAGTGCAATTTCTTCAACAACGGAAGAACAAAAGCAGTCATTACTAAAGGTATTATGGGAAAACAAGATGGTATTTTCAGAGGTCCCTGGACTAAATAAACTCTACTATTGTGAATTAGAGGTAAGAGATACAAGTTCCTACCTTAATAAATCTTATCCAGTGCCAATCTCTTTGAGACCAGCTGTAGAGGAAGAATTGGAACATATGCTAGAATGGGGAGTTATAGAGAGATGTAGCTCTGACGTCATAAATCCTTTAGTCGTTATAAAAAAGAAAAATGGGAAAGTACGCTTATGTCTTGATGCTAGAAAAATCAATCAGATTCTGGTAGCTGATAATGAATCACCAGCACCAGCTAGTGAACTTATTCAGAGGTTTGAGGGCTGCACGTTTTTAAGTTCCCTGGATCTAGTATCCTCATTTTGGCAAATCCCATTACATCCCAATTCCCGGAAATACACTGCATTTTTGTACAATGGCAGGACTTACTGTTTCAAGCGTATGCCTTTCGGCCTTTCTGTATCAACGAGCAAATTTATTAGAGGGTTGGAAACTGTTTTAGGACCTGAAGTTTTGGATTTTGTAACTTTGTATGTGGACGATATGGTAATCGCCTCCAAAACCTTGGAGGAACATCTGAGTCAATTGGGACAGGTATTAGACAAGTTGAGGTTAGGGGGGATGACAGTCAATTTAGAGAAATCATCCTTTTTGTGTAGAGAGATAACATTCTTGGGACATGTGATATCTCCTCAGGGGATTGCAGCTGAGGAAGAAAAAACCAGAGCAATTAGAGAATTCCCCAACCCAAAAAACAAAAAGCAACTTCAAAGTTTTCTTGGTCTAATTAATTATTACAGAAAATTTGTAAAAAACCATTCGGATTTAGTGATACCTTTATTGAGGTTGATTAGGAAAGACTCACAGTGGAACTGGGGAGAAACCGAGCAGGAAGCTATAGAAACCATTAAACTACAATTTATCAAGACAGTCATGTTGAAACACCCAGATTTGTCGCAGCCTATGTGTATCTCTTGTGATGCCAGTGGACAAGCTGTGGGGTCAGAGCTATATCAAATCGATGGTGAGGGTTACAGGCGCCCTATAGCTTTCGCCAGTAGAGTACTCCATGGTCCGGAACTAAACTACACCATCACGGAAAAAGAATTGCTAGCCATCGTATTTGGATGCCAACAATTTCGCATATACATATGTGGGAGAAAAGTTACGTTGTACACTGATCATAAGGCCCTAATATTCATAAAGAAATGCAAATTGTTACATGGTAGGCTGACTCGATGGATCCTCCTTTTGCAAGAATATGACCTAGAAATCCAATACATTCCAGGTCGGGAACAGATTGTGTCCGACACACTATCGCGGTATCCTCCTGAAGGAGCAGTCGAGCCAGCAGGAGACACTGAATTTCGGGTGCTAGCTCAAAGGAGAAGGAGAAGGGCACTCAGTGAGGAAGATAAGAGGATTAGGGCAGAATTACCTCAATTGCAGAGAATAGACTCTAAATTAGGAATAATCATTGCAGAGTTAGAAAAAACCAACCCTAAGGTAGAATTGGAAGAAAAATATCAGATATATGAAGGTGTATTGTTTCAAAAAACCGCAACAAGCAATGTATGGACAATTTGCATTCCCAAAGAACTAATTTTATTTGTAATCAATAGTTGCCATGACGATAGTGGACATGTAGGGGTAAGTAAATGTTTTAAAATTCTAAAGGAGTCCTGTAACTTTCCTCGCATGAGAAAAACAATAGCCAAAGTGTTAAAAGGGTGTGAGATATGTCAAAAGAGCAAAGTACCTAATATTAAATATGAAGGAATGATGAAGAATGTGTTAGCAGAGAAGCCATTGCAATTGGTTTTTGTTGATCTTTATGGGCCACTGCCAGCTAGTATCAGGGGTGTGAGGTATCTCTTTGTAGTTCTGGATATCTGCACTAAGTACGTAAAACTGTACCCCATTAGAAAAGCCACGGCAATAGCAGTAACCAATAAAATTGTTCAGCATTATGTTGATGAGGTAGGGACACCCCAGACTATTGTCTCTGATCATGGGACTCAGTTTACCAGTCACAAGTGGAGAGATACACTACTAGAGTATGGCATCACTGTAAAATACACCTCAGTATATCACCCTCAGTCAAATGGAGTAGAACGTGTCAACAGGGAAATAGGAAGATTTTTGAGGCTATACTGCCATCACAACCATGCTGGATGGGCATCGCACATTGAGAAAATAGAAGTTTGTTTAAACTCGGTAAGCCATGAAAGTACAGGGTATACGCCTATAGAGCTTATGAGAGGAGTCAGGCCAGAGAGAAAGTTAGAGCAAATTTTTAAGTTTCCCTTTAGGGCAGAATTAGATCACCAGACAAAATTGCAGTTAGCTATTAAGAAACTGAAGGATGTAGCGGAAAAACGCACTAACTATCATGACAAAAAAGTTCGGAATCCCATTAGTTATGAAAAAGGCGATTTAGTATTAGTAAAAAGTCATCACATGTCGTCCGCTCTAAACAAAGAAGTAAAGAAGTTCTTTCTGTTATTTGAGGGTCCTTATCAGATTACTCAGAAAATAGGTCAGAATGTATATCTTGTTCAGGATAAGGAAACCCACCGGGTAAAAGGAACGTTTAATATAACAGAAATTAAACCTTATTTTGAGAAAGTGACAAAGATAGAGGGAAAGTAGGGAAGTATAGTTGGAGTAGGAATAGGTTTTATCTCCTCATGATGATAAAAACTTTTATTAGGATTTTACTATGAGCTTAGTAAATTGTGTTTTAAACTTAGTGTGTATAAGAAAAATCTTTTAAGATCTTCTTGTAATGTGAATTTAACTTGGATAGTGTATATTTTGAATGCTATTCAAGAGAACGACCAATTTAGTCTGAAATGTCAGAGATATTATATTTTGTGTTTTGTCAAGAGTTTCATGCTAATTATGTGCAGTGCAATGTGTATGTTTTTTTTTTATGTTGTTTATTATATTATATTATCATGTGAAAATAGTGTACATGTAAGAAGGCTAGCTAAACTCTAAATAATAACTCTCTTTAATATCACTAGTCTATTGTGTTTTATCAATTAAAGTGAGACACTAAAACCTTTCTGCCATAGAACATTAAAATCAGAAAAGGAAATGGCAAAGCAAAATGAACATTATTAGAACTGTTAAGTGAGAGATTTTGAAGTAAATGATAAACATTTTAAATTATATCAGATGATTGATGCCTGCCGCTACTCTATGTAATCAATACATTGGTTTTCTAGTTTTTATTAAATATATAAGCTTTAGTGGTGTCATAATATGTGCAAAGGGCTCAATGTAAAAACAAGCTGACCGAATTACTTCCTGACTTATTTTTCTTCTAAAAATAACTCAGAAAGTAGGGGAGTACTGTAATGATCCTGCTTTGTTGCATAGCTTTTGGTGTAATTAAATTAAGTTTGTGTCAAATCTATTAGTCGCACTGTACTGTTGTGTATTCATTTCCGTACACGTGCGAGCAGGCTACGGGTTAGGAACATTTGGTTTGCTTGTTTCTAGCTCTAGTAATTAATAAAGAAAAAAACCTCGCAGTGTGAGTGCGAGAAAGAGAGCAATATTTTTCATTTGCAAACTGTATTTGTTTTGATTTCTTTTTAAAAGGTAGTTTTGCTTGTGCTCGCAAGAGTTCAGCAGCTCTCAGTATCAAAATTAATGTTATAGCCATGAAACTGGTGGGGGGTATGAATAATTTGCAGCACTTGTTAACGAGGTGTTCTGAGAGAAAGACACGATGAAGAAACGCGAGTGTTATTGGGGCAATTTCTTGAATGTAGCATCTTAATATGTGCAAATAAAACTTGTAATATGTATTAATATATACATTATTTAATTAACAACATCATCAGGAGGTTCGCGTGGAAGAGAGAATCGCGACAGGGTCAACACTTCGTATTAAAATTTCGATTTCTGGTTAAAATTTTAACATTTTAAAAGATGTTGCAGATCTTCAAGTCATCGCATTGATATTTAATTATTCATTTATACATTTTGACCAATAAAAAATGTAAATATTGACTATTGAGTCTAAAATGGAGATAGATCATTACTATGCAAACATTTCTCCTAAGAGATTTTAGGAAAAATAACATACTTTTTTTAGATACTTACTTATATTTAATTACTCTATGGCATTGGAGTATTATTGCGTTAAGACTTAAGTAGTATATGTTTACAACTAAAGCTCACAAAATTGTATTAATATATTTGCAAATATCTCAGAAACTGCTGTTTTTATAAAAAATATATGTCAAATAAAAGTTTTTTATTTCTAATAGTCCTACAATTTTGCAATGACAAGTTGTTTAGTTTCTCCAATAGTTGTGGAGATACGGAAATTAACGCTTCTGTAATGTACCCTAAAAATCATTTTCATAGGAAAATGAAAATAGCCAGTTTATTTATAATCTTAATCAACGCCTAGATACGAATTTTAATCAAAATCGTTTAAGCAGATTTTGAGAAAACCAAATTTTTCTCTTTTCGTCCTTCAGTAAACTACCCTTAATTTTAAGTTTTTATAGACACACAGACAGACGGCATTGCAAAGACTATTTTTTAGGGTTCGGGGGGTCATGAGACGTCGACATCCATCAACATTTCAGGTTAGTTTTTCTTACGGTCGCAATACTTAAGCTTTAATGCCCAAAAAGTTAAATATATATATATAACTGCGTATATATTGAAAGTTATTGATTTTATAAAAATATGTTTCGAATAAAATATTTGTATTATAAATATATATACATATTTGTAATGCTAAGTAATTTCATATCTCAAATAGTTTCGGAGCTATTTAAAAAAATGTTAATTTACGCATCAGACCGGAGCCCTTAAAGCCATTTTGCCGAAAAATTGAGGGTAGCCATTTTGTTTGGAATATTTATTAATGTTTATAAATGAAATTTAATCAAAATCGTTAGAGCCGATTTTGAGAAAATCGACTTTTTCTCTTTTTGCCATTCAGTAAACTACCCTTAATTTTAAGTTTTTATAGACACACAGACAGACGGCATTGCAAAGACTATTTTTAAGGGTTCGGGGGGTCATGAGACGTCGACATCCATCAACATTTCAGGTTAGTTTTTCTTACGGTTGCAATACTTAAGCTTTAATGCCCAAAAAGTTAAAAATATATATATAATTGCGTATATATTGAAAGTTAATGATTTTATAAAAATATGTTCCGAATAAAATATTTGTATTATAAATATATATACATATTTGTAATGCTAAGTAATTTCATATCTCAAATAGTTTCGGAGCTATTATTAAAAAAGTTAATTTACGCATCAGACCGGAGCCCTTAAAACGATTTTGCCGAAATATTGAGAGTAGCCATTTTGTTTGGAATATTTATTTATGTTCATAAATGAAATTTAATCAAAATCGTTAGAGCCGATTTTGAGAAAATCGACTTTTTCTCTTTTTGCCCTTCAGTAAACTACCCTTAATTTTAAGTTTTAATAGACACACAGACAGACGGCATTGCAAAGACTATTTTTAAGGGTTCGGGGGGTCATGAGACGTCGACATCCATCAACATTTCAGGTTAGTTTTTCTTACGGTCGCAATACTTAAGCTTTAATGCCCAAAAAGTTAAAAATATATATATAATTGCGTATATATTGAAAGTTAATGATTTTATAAAAATATGTTCCGAATAAAATATTTGTATTATAAATATATATACATATTTGTAATGCTAAGTAATTTCATATCTCAAATAGTTTCGGAGCTATTATTAAAAATGTTAATTTACGCATCAGACCGGAGCCCTTAAAACGATTTTGCCGAAATATTGAGAGTAGCCATTTTGTTTGGAATATTTATTTATGTTCATAAATGAAATTTAATCAAAATCGTTAGAGCCGATTTTGAGAAAATCGACTTTTTCTCTTTTTGCCCTTCAGTAAACTACCCTTAATTTTAAGTTTTAATAGACACACAGACAGACGGCATTGCAAAGACTATTTTTAAGGGATCGGGGGGTCATGAGACGTCGACATCCATCAACATTTCAGGTTAGTTTTTCTTACGGTCGCAATACTTAAGCTTTAATGCCCAAAAAGTTAAAAATATATATATAATTGCGTATATATTGAAAGTTATTGATTTTATAAAAATATGTTTCTAATAAAATATTTGTATTATAAATATATATACATATTTGTAATGCTAAGTAATTTCATATCTCAAATAGTTTCGGAGCTATTATAAAAAATGTAAATTTACGCATCAGACCGGAGCCCTTAAAACGATTTTGCCGAAATATTGAGAGTAGCCATTTTGTTTGGAATATTTATTTATGTTCATAAATGAAATGTAATCAAAATCGTTAGAGCCGATTTTGAGAAAATCGACTTTTTCTCTTTTTGCCCTTCAGTAAACTACCCTTAATTTTAGGGGTAGATATCCAATTCCAAAAACCCCTCGGGGCAACCCTATGAAAACCCTAGATATCAAGTTTCAGCTCAATCGGTAAAATAGTTTAGGCTCTAGTTGGAGGTACAGACAGACAGACAGACAGACGGAAATTCAAAAACCACTTTTTCGGATTCAGGAAGTTATGAAACGTCAAAATTCATCAAAATCTCGAGTTCGATTTTTTTGACGATCACAATACTTTCTCTACCTGTAAGATAGAGAGAAAGTAAATAAATGGTACGGCACACCGCACAGACTTTCTCTCTCTTTCTATAAACTCGTAAGATTTCTGAACGGAATAATGTACATTGTATCATCACCACTCCACATAAGAACACGCATAAAATAATATACAATGATATATAATCAATGAGAAAAGAGGCGCATCTTTGTCCACCTAAGAACATTTCAAACAGTTTAATGTCTTTCACAAGGGTCAACACTTCGTATTAAAATTTCGATTTCTGGTTAAAATTTTAACATTTTAAAAGGTGTTGCAGATCCTCAAGTCATCGCATTGATATTTAATTATTCATTTATACATTTTGACCAATAAAAAATGTAAATATTGACTATTGAGTCTAAAATGGAGATAGATCATTGCTATGCAAACATTTCTCCTAAGAGATTTAAGGAAAAACAACATACATTTTTTAGATACTTACTTATATTTAATTACTCTATGGCATTGGAGTATTATTGCGTTAAGACTTAAGTAGTATATGTTTACAACTAAAGCTCACAAAATTGTATTAATATATTTGCAAATATCTCAGAAACTGCTGTTTTTATAAAAATATATGTCAAATAAAAGTTTTTTATTTCTAATAGTCCTACAATTTTGCAATGATAAGTTGTTTAGTTTCTCCAATAGTTGTGGAGATAAGGAAATTAACGCTTCTGTAATGTACCCTAAAAATCATTTTCATAGGAAAATGAAAATAGCCAGTTTATATATAATCTTAATCAACGCCTAGATACGAATTTTAATCAAAATCGTTTAAGCAGATTTTGAGAAAACCAAATTTTTTCTCTTTTCGTCCTTCAGTAAACTACCCTTAATTTTAAGTTTTTATAGACACACAGAGAGACGGCATTGCAAAGACTATTTTTTAGGGTTCGGGGGGTCATGAGACGTCGACATCCATCAACATTTCAGGTTAGTTTTTTTTTTACGGTCGCAATACTTAAACTTTAATGTCCAAAAAGTTTAAAAAATTCATATAATTGCGTATATATTGAAAGTTATTGATTTTATAAAAATATGTTTCGGATAAAATATCTGTATTATAAATATATATACATATTTGTAATGCTAAGTAATTTCATATCTCAAATAGTTTCGGAGCTATTTAAAAAAATGTTAATTTACGCATCAGACCGGAGCCCTTAAAGCCATTTTGCCGAAATATTGAGGGTAGCCATTTGGTTTGGAATATTTATTAATGTTTATAAATGAAATTTAATCAAAATCGTTTGAGCCGATTTTGAGAAAACCAAATTTTTCTCTTTTTGCCCTTCAGTAAACTACCCTTAATTTTAAGTTTTAATAGACACACAGACAGATGGCATTGCAAATACTATTTTTAAGGGTTCGGGGGGTCATGAGACGTCGACATCCATCAACATTTCAGGTTAGTTTTTCTTACGGTCGCAATACTTGAGCTTTAATGCCCAAAAAGTTAAAAATATATATATAATTGCGTATATATTGAAAGTTATTGATTTTATAAAAATATGTTTCGAATAAAATATTTGTATTATAAATATAAATACATATTTGTAATGCTAAGTAATTTCATATCTCAAATAGTTTCGGAGCTATTATAAAAAATGTTAATTTACGCATCAGACCGGAGCCCTTAAAACGATTTTGCCGAAATATTGAGAGTAGCCATTTTGTTTGGAATATTTATTTATGTTCATAAATGAAATTTAATCAAAATCGTTAAAGCCGATTCTGAGAAAATCGACTTTTTCTGTTTTTGCCCTTCAGTAAACTACCCTTAATTTTAAGTTTTAATAGACACACAGACAGACGGCATTGCAAAGACTATTTTTAAGGGTTCGGGGGGTCATGAGACGTCGACATCCATCAACATTTCAGGTTAGTTTTTCTTACGGTCGCAATACTTAAGCTTTAATGCCCAAAAAGTTAAATATATATATATAACTGCGTATATATTGAAAGTTATTGATTTTATAAAAATATGTTTCGAATAAAATATTTGTATTATAAATATATATACATATTTGTAATGCTAAGTAATTTCATATCTCAAATTGTTTCGGAGCTATTATAAAAAATGTTAATTTACGCATCAGACCGGAGCCCTTAAAACGATTTTGCCGAAATATTGAGAGTAGCCATTTTGTTTGGAATATTTATTTATGTTCATAAATGAAATTTAATCAAAATCGTTAGAGCCAATTTTTAGAAAATCGACTTTTTCTCTTTTTGCCCTTCAGTAAACTACCCTTAATTTTAGGGGTAGATATCCAATTCCAAAAACCCCTCGGGGCAACCCTATGAAAACCCTAGATATCAAGTTTCAGCTCAATCGGTAAAATAGTTTAGGCTCTAGTTGGAGGTACAGACAGACAGACAGACAGACAGACGGAAATTCAAAAACCACTTTTTCGCGTTCAGGAAGTCATGAAACGTCAAAATTCATCAAAATCTCGAGTTCGATTTTTTTGACGATCACAATACTTTCTCTACCTGTAAGATAGAGAGAAAGTAAAAATTATGTTGACTTGAAGCCTTAAATACATCCAGATATTAAGAACATTAATTTCACGTCAGGAAAGCAAAACTTGTAAATAAAAATAATGGAATAAGATCAAGTATAGATTTTAATTTTATGCAATTCCCTTTTATAGGATCTTTTTACCCGCTTCGTTGGTCGAATATTCTAGGGCGTCACTCCTGTATTAGATTTTGACTGCAGATGACGGGGATGTTAGGGTTTTTCTTAAATGGTTTTCCTCTCTTCTTCCAAGCAAATACGGACACACTTCCTATAGATTCAACCTTCATCATCCCTAACACATTAACGTAGGTACACATGCGTATAGTACGAACGGGTAGTAAGACGTGGTGCTAAATAAAAATCTCCCCGGGGACTGTTTGACTGTTTTATAGTTGAATTAAATTTTAAGTAACATGTGGATAAAATTAGTAGGCTCATGCTACACTAACTCAACTGTCAGGTAATATTTCTAAAAGAAGGGACTTAAAATAAAAACATATTTATGTGTGGCCAAAATTGATACTATCCAATGAGTTTGAATCAACTTTTAATCTTGTTAAATATGGTGTCCCCCCCTCCCCTCGTAGCCATATTTTATGTATTGTTAACGTAGTCCAGTTAAAATAAAAGCCATATTTTTACATACAACCCCACACTTAAAGTAGCGCGTTCTAAAACTTCATTCTCGCAAGATACTAGATTTTTGGCGCAAACTAAACATTATAATCTCGGTCTGGTTCACCGGAGCTAGTTTTCCACGTATTAATTATCAATGTGATTTTCCCAGCCTCTCTCCAAGCGAATGCTGATGCATTTGATATAAACTACTGTACTCATCCCTAACCCATAGATAAGCCTTAGATACTAACAACGCTACCCACACCGGTGGATTTTCGTTGTCGCAAACTACGTCAAGGTCGTTTAGTCGAGTTTGACGGTGACGTGCAGGTTGGGGTTCGAACCCCGACCTAGTGTACTGAAGGTGATTTTCTCTCAGTTGTATTAAATTCTACCTCCCAAAATTCTGACATCCTCATTCCCCCCTCCCTCTAGCTCCCCAAATTAGTGTAATTAAATGCGGATAGCCTATACGGCTAGTAGAACATGGAGCAAAATAAAAAACCGGTTCACTGATTGTGAAAAACACATTTATATTTTAATTACCTAGTTATCTTTTAAAAAAAAACTTTTTCACGTTTTTTTAGACAAAACTAGACCAGGCGAACTTGAGAATAAATAAATTTAGAGTTTGTTAAATACGAACGAAAAGTAGGGACAGGTGCAAAATACATTGAACTCGTTTAAAAATAAGTTTGCTACTGTATTGTTTAACGACTTGAGTAGATTTTATTGTCGAATACAAAATATTCGAATGCAATTGAAACTATTTTTAGTGGAGCACCCTTGGGACTTTATAAGACAGTACCGGACCACAGAATTCGTCTCCTTAAGGATTCTTTATAATATACCCTCCATGTCATGGCCTCACCTAGGCTTGCCATATCACCCTACATACTTTATTATGTCATACAAGGTAAAGTAGCCCCATGACTTCTTTGGTGCTGACTGACAGTTCACAGCTGACATTCTAGGTATTAGGTATATACCTAAATTTTGACTGTCAGAAGTGACAGCTGCTAAACACATGTTTTTGCAGATCATATGGTTCGGCGTAGGGATACATAATTTGGTCTGGTAGCTTTTCAGAGCTGTCAGTCAGCACCAAAGAAGCCATGGGGCGACTGTAGTGAGTTAGAACATAACTTAATATATACCTCAGTTTTAGCTTCTGTGGTGCTGACTGACAGCTCACAGCTGACTTCTGACGGCTTTGAAAAGCTACCAGACCCAATTATGTATCCCTACGCCGAACCATATGATCTGCAAAAAACATGTCTTTAGCAGTTGTCACTTCTGACAGTCAAAATTTAGGTATATACCTAACTGTTGACTGTCAGAAGTCAGCTGTGAACTGTCAGTCAGCACCAAAGAAGCCATGAGGCTACTGTACGTATAACTGAAACACTTGGTTGCAAATGTAAACAACTTGGACGCCTTTGTATCTCCAATAGCACCGCCCTGGTGGCCGCACCTCAAACTAATGGCGGCATATTTAAAACGTGCCGGAGCACATAATGATGGGCTGAATAGTTTCATCTGTACTAGTGAACCGAACCGCCACTTTTATAAAGGTAGGGCTGCAGTATTTTACGCCAGTGGTATTCAACCTTTATTATTCGCGTACAGCCAGATATAATTTCCCACCAACTTTCTTCCCCCAGAGGGTTTGGTGCATGATGCAAGCTATAATTATTATTTAATTCTTTTATATATATATATATATATATATATATATATATATATAATTTGATGTATTCCTTGAGGTACGCGCATCCCATCTTGAAAACCAGTTTTCTCCACAATCTCCTAGTTCCTCAACCAAGATGGCCGCTGTACCGCGAGGGACCCTCAATTTAGAGTGGTTACTGATGTTACTCGACTATGGTTGTCAGAACCCCCATAGCCCTCTTTACTCTCAAACCAAACCATCAAACTCTTGTGACAAGGTACCTTCCTTCATCTTCAATTCTTATTCCGCGCCACTTCTCCGTTCCATTTCCGGTCGTGTATTCTCCCCTCATCTCGCTTCTGTTTCCTGTCTCACTCCCCGCCGCGTCATTGTACATGGCTCCATCATCGACTCCCCCCACCCCCCTTCGTCCTTAGGACACAGTACCACGTGACGGGACTATACATGCGCGCGCACTCTCCCTGCCTTCCAAAAGAGGGAAGACTAGTAGTATATCTAATAAGTAAAATAAACGAATTAGGAGTACGTGTTTAAATTTAAAACATACACTTTGGAATGTGTCACTGTGTCAAGTTTTCAATATTCTTTAGAATTCCACTGAGGGTTGAATTCGTTTAAGAGTGTACAAGCAAGTCTTAAGGTGGGAGTGTAGAGGACGCGATAAAGAGACAGTGTTTTTTGCAGTCTTTATGAGAAAAATATGTTTTTGGCCTAAATGAATCAATTATCGCTCCATTAGAAACAAAGAGTTTAATTTACTTCACATGTTGATATGACAATGACAACTTTTTCTCTTAATTTAAAAAGTTTCTCATCTAAACGCCGCTATGCTCATGACAGATCTTCAACAACTGTTGATATCACCATGTGAAGACAATTGAACTCTTTGTTTCTGCTGGAGCAATATTTTATTTATTTTGACAAAAAAAAGTTTTACCATAAAAACTGCAAAAACACTGGTCTTTTTTCACGTCCCCTACACCCCTCCTTAGGCTGTTTTTTTTTTCAACTTTTGTTGTTAGGAAACTATTTTTACTATCTTGATTAACAAACTTTTATTCTAAACTAAACATTGTTTTAAGCCTTCCTTAACATTTACATTGTTATAAAAACAGCCTTGACGTATTTATTGAGGTTTTACTAACAAACATCACTAAAACTTCGACAAATATCATAGTATTATTTAAATAGAAATGAAATAAATATTATAGAAGGTTGTGTTTATTTAAAAAAAAAATCCCAAGTACAAAATAATTTGCTAAAAGTAATTCAAAACTTACTTCAAACATGCATATAAAAAAGAGATTTGAATTATTTTTAACGGTTCGTTTTGTTGTTGCTAAACTATTTGTACTGTCTTGATTAACAAACTTTTGTTAAAAAAATAAACATACTTATGTACCTAATTTAACATTTTCATTGCCTTAAAAACACTTCTACGTATTTAAAAGAGTTTATTGAGACTTTACTATTTTTAAATAGCAGTTAAAATTTTAGAGGAATTCCCCCAACAATGTTTATTTTAGAACGAATTTATTTATCAAGAAAGTACAAAATGATTTCCTAACATAAAAACACTAGTAACACTAGTTTAAAAAATTGTAGTTGAGGCCACAAAATGTACTTCAGCGTATGAACTTACTTTTTAGCCATACATTTTACTAAAAATTATTTTGAGGTAGATTTTAAAAATTTATCAGACATCAAAACCTGGTTTGGTCTCACCTTTATTAGTTAAGTAAACTCATGAACAAACGGCAGTTTATACATCCTATTTTTCAATTGAAAATTGAAATTTGGACACGGGAATCGAACCAAGAGGATGTGCACAGACTACGCCTCCTGGATAGCCCAGTGTTAAGAGCATTAGAGTACTAAGCTAAAGTTTCCGGGTTAGATTCGCGTGTCCAGATGTCATCTTTCAATTTAAATAATATGATATTTAGATTTGGCTTTAACCCTAATTCAACAACAGATTAGCTTTCTAATTGATCAATATATAGATCGTTAGATATGTACATAACTTGTCTGCTGCAGAAGATGTAACAATCCTGAATCAGGTATTCCCTGTCTTCTGTGGGAAACCCCTTCTTGGATTATCTTGTCAAAAAATAGCCCCTTAACTATATGGTACGACAAAATTTACAAACTTTCTCATATTGTGTGTTATGGCTTCGAAGATAATTTACTTGTTGAGTAAACTACTCAGTATGTTTTCGTCATAGAAACAAACACATAATTCTGTTAATCACAACAATCACTCTTTATATATGAATTTTAAACCAAATTGTTCAAATATATTTAACAAAAATCAAAATTTTGACCATAAAAAGTTTTTATTTAAAAAATCTAAAAACACCGAACTTATCTCTCTTTTCCTACATTCCCATCTTGAAGGTACCCCCTACTGCTGTTTTTCTTATGAGAATGACAGTTCTGAGTCTTAAAAACCACTAAAAGGTACTTATTTATCTTAAGATTATTTTTAGTGACCTTATTACAAAATTTCTTTAAATTGTTTGATGAAGGCCAGAACGAGATGCCAATTGATGAACGTACGAGTGAATCAGAGCTCGTTTATAAGTTATCTTTAAATTGTTCTACTTTCGGGTTGAAATGGAAGGAATAAACGTAAACAACTGAATGTAGGTAATGTGTACAACATGTATGTATGTTCTTATGTTTGAGAACTGAACTGCTAGACATCCATGAAGGACCAGATGTGTCAGAAACCGAGAGAAAACACAAGTGCATGGCGCCTTATTCTCGCACACATCGCTGTGCTCATTAGTTAATGTATGTAAACAGGCCACACATGAATTATACATGTGCAGTATTCATAGACACGCGGTTCATTTGTCGTCGTAAATACAGTCTCGAAATTACAAAATAAATGATCACAAAAACACATGAAGACTAATTTCAATTTGGTACATCAGTATGCCAGTGAGAGTGGTCTTGGATATGTATGGATCTAATAAGGATAGTAGTAGATCTATGTGGCCTTGGTATAAAGTGCTTGCCTCAGGGCCCGATGTTCGTGGGTTCAAACCCAGCTGGGGTCAACGGATTTATCCTGAGCGATAAAAAATTCCTTACCACAACTCATCCGGATAGGAAGTAAAGCCGACGATCCTATGTCGATTGTAGCATGTAACAGGACCCTAGAAGGTGTGTGAAAATACCTTTCTCGGAAAAATTGGTAGGCCCTTTCACTCTCGCTCATAGAAATTCTAGTTTGCTGATATAATCAGTTGTTTTATAAAGTGCACGTTAAATATCTTAAAAAAATAAAATAAGAGGACAGTATTCTGGGTTTTGTTTGCTCTTTTTTCCCCTTTACAACCCTCACCTCTCCCCGCCTAAATATCAACCTTATTTACACTTGGGTGACCTGGTGGTCTAGGGGTAAGGTGTCTGACTTCTGTGCTAGGGGTCCGGGGTTCAATCCTCGGTCCCGGCACAGTTTTATATGATTGCCAAACCCTTCCTTCAGCCCTGACAAGACGTGTATTAATCACAACTTGTGAATGTGTGGAATGCCAGGCCTCCACCGTGGTTCGGATCCCACGTTAAACTTTAGGTCCTCCATTTCATCTCACAATCACCCTACCATTACACATTAGCGTTAGTGCGTATAACCCGAACGGGTAGTAAGACGCAGTGCTAATAATAATAATAATAATAATAATAATAATAATATTTACACTTTTAAAAATATGTAAGATTTAGGTTTACAGTCTTCTCTGGTGTTCACATTTTCACGTTGACCAAAGCCCACGCGCAGCCCTAGACTGAGCTAAAGCTGTCACGCATGATATGAGGACTGTTTAACTCTCTGCGGAAAATCTACCGCTAGTTCTTGGGGATCTACACCTAGAGTCAACTTTCCACTACTGCAAGTCTCACTTTCGTATTTGAATTACAATTAATGTACTGATCTAAACTTTTTTCATGTTTTTGAAATTTAATTAAAAATGAAAGCTCAATTTTTTTGGTTCAATTAAACTTTTCTAAAATATCTATTTAAAGTGTAGTTTTGTTGTTATTGTACTTGAAACGGTTAGTTTTTTGAGCGGTAAGAAATCGAATTGTTATTTTAATATGGTTAGCTATTTTGTCTACAGTTAAATTAAATAAATTTTCATATAATATTTTTGTTTTGTTTTAGAGAAATATAAATTATAAATGAATACTCTATGAATAACGCAATGAAAAAAATAATCGTCGTCTAACACACTTTGAGTACAATTTATAAAGTAAATATTTACGTCGTTTAAAATCTAGACCTATGGTTTTAATTTATGTTTATAAAATTCAGGGTGGCAAAATAAAATCCCTCTTTTAGTTTCCAAAAACGTAAATATCACCATCCTCCCAATATCTGCAATGAATCCTTTGAATTCGCCCTTTACCACGAAGAATAAATTACCCTAAAGTTACTAATACTTCTAATAAATTATACCATTTTTAAAAACTTAAATTTAAATAATTTTATCAGGCAAAATCGTGTATATGAACTTTTTTTTATGAATCATGCTTAAAATATTTTTTTTAGCAAGGACTTTGACGTATAATCCCTTTTCCACTTCCCCTGGTTTTCCTTTTAATAAAACTCGAGTATTTTGTAAACGGTGAGTAAGGCCAGGATACGAGTAACCTACCCTCCCTCACCCCTTATCACCCCTCTCCTCTCTTTCAAGTTACATTAATCTGGATCACGGACATCGATTTTGGTTCATCTGCGTAGAACGAACTGTTCAGAGCTGCTTGGTTTATTTCTTCGGTTTTTATCGTGGGTATTAAAAAAACAGAGTGTGATACACAAACGTTTCCACGGGAAATGTTTTATTCAAACAAATTATCTAACTAGAAATTAATATGTCAAATTTGTTATTTTAGATAATGCAAGTCCTCTTTCTAATAACAAAGTTATTTTGGTAATTTCTTTTGCGTTTTTCCCTCCCTAATACCCTTTTGGCTTGTAAGGATTAATCTTGGGTTTCCCACAGTCCAATTTTCATTGGAAAGACTTTATTTAATGTATATAAAATCTACTAGATCTACTTTCACGTATTTATGTGTTTAGTTATGTGATCTGCAGCTGCAGCTGTTTGATATATATCATCAACATCAATACCTATAAACTTACATCTGGCAACAAACATGTCTAATTTATAATATACCCTTCCTATCAAAATTAGACTGTAATGACCTAATCAACGAGGCTAAGATGAGGATAGTTTTTTACTACTATTATTATTATTTAATTAATCATCAATGTTATTAACGACTTTTTCTAAGAGGTAGGTGACCTGGCGGTCTAGGGTAAGGTGTCGGACTTCTGTGCTGGGGTCCGGAGCTCAATCCTCGGTCCCGGCACAGATTTATCTGATTGCCAAACCCTTCCTTCACCTCTGACAAGACGTGTATTAATCACAACTTGTGAATGTGAGGAATGCCAGGCCTCCACCGTGGTTCGGATCCCACGTTAAACTGTAGGTCCTCCATTTCATCTCACAATCAGCCTACCATTACACATTAGCGTAAGTGCGTATAAACCGAACGGGTAGTAAGACGCGGTGCTAATAATGATAATGATGTGTATGGTAATTTAGAGGAATGCACCCTCATTAGCGTGGTTAGATAATTGGAAAAGCACACTTGGTTACACCCTAGTGTAATTTCGACCCCGATCTCAGCGTAAACGACGTCCAAACGCAATGCGAGTCTCACTTTAGAGCGCTCGGCCATCGCTGCTTAAAGCACAGGAATTATAAATAAAACTTAACCTAAAAAAACCACAGATATTAATAAAAAACAAACTTTATGGTCATAGCTTGTGAAATGTTTAGAACCGGTATATATAGCTGTGGGGTGGCATGATTCACTCTGACCCGTGGGGCCGGAGATTCGACCTGCGCTGGGGGTGAAATTTCTCACAGTTGTGTAGAGGGAGGGTAGGAAACAATTTAGGGGGTGAATAAGGGAAAACACTTAGTACAGCCTTCAGGGATTCGATCCATTCCTTACCATCATCAGATATGAAGCAACAGACTCCTTTTTCCGCGTGCCAACTAGTGCAGGTCAGAGGTAAGTTAATATAAATTTCACATTTATTTTAATATTATTTATCTTTGTTAAAGCTAGTTTTAAATGCTCTTAACACAAGTTAATTAGCGTCTGGGACTACATTTATGGTAAACTACGAATCACTCTTACCTCACCTGATTTATTTTGTAACACATGAAGACCATACAGCGTCTACTCAATTGGGATTCGAACCAGAGGTAGTTGGACATGGTCTTTGGCACCACCACCAAAGAATTTACCAAATTAATTTTTATTTAAAACTGCGCCTTACTAACTGTTTGGGTTGTACTCATATGTACTATTACTCTAATGTGTTTTGGATGAGGAAGGTTGAATTTTAGAGGATATGTACCAGAATTTGCATAGGTGGTTAGTGTGAAACCATTTAGACAAAATACCCTCAATACATTTGACCGGAATTCTAACCCCGATCTCCCCGTCATCGACAGTCTAGACTCTTTAGTCTATTGCGAGAGTCTTAGACGATGCGGCCATCGAAGCGGGTCTGATTTTTAATAATAGCTCATATTTGTCACCCTAGTTCATTCACTAGAGCCTCTAATTACTGAACTAAAAGACCTTGGGTTGAGTTTCGGTAGGGCCAGTAAATGCAGCTTTAGTGAAATTATTGAAGTATTTATTCCCTTCCACAGTGAAGAATTATTGATAGCTGTTCTTTAAATAAGTTAGTTTGTAAGTCCGTTTGTATCAGTAATCTGACGCTAAAATTAATTACAAAGGTTTTGTGTGTGTGTTTGAATGAAATAGCAATACTCACAAAATAGAGTGGTGTTTTTTTTTAATGTGGTTTAAATAAAATAACAATACTTACAGAGATTATTATTATTATTGCACCGCGTCTTACTACCCGTTCGGGTTATACGCACTTACGCTATGTGTAATGTAGGTGATTGTGAGATGAAATGGAGAACTACAGTTTAACGTGAATCCGAACCACGGTGGAGGCCTGGCATTCCTCACATTCTACAGAGATTAAATTTTTTTGTGTGTTTTTAATAAAAATAGCAATACTCGCAGAAATAGAATATGATTATTTTTGGTGTGTTTTCTCGATGGTAAATATTGTTGTGTGCGTGTTATGACGTCACCGAGTGACTTACGAATCAACCCTAATGTGCCACGGTCCGGCGCTCACTCACTAACATTGAGTCACTCCCAGGGGGTAAACCCCTTACCCCCCCCATCTCTCTCAAGAGGGTAGGGGATGATGTATGACGGGAAAAGGGGGCATGACGTCACTACTCACACATGGCACCCGCTCCTGTCATTCGCACAATCCCAATGTCCCACTAACTCGCCCCTCCTCCCCTCAATTATTAAACTTGGGGGGAGCATTTAGTAATTCGAAACTTGGAACTGTGGACCACTCATGTTTGTTCACACACACTTTGAGTATTTATTTTTTCAGCGGGTGATTTGTTTGAGCGTTCCTTAATGCGGAGTTTATTGTAATTTTGGTTAGGTGCACATCATTTAACTCCCTCTCTTTCATATAACCCCCCTCCCCTTCTACTCTGTTACAGCAACGCAAATATTCACAAGGGCCAACTAAAGTAGTGCTTTAGTGACAGTGTAGAAGCTACTTAACCATTTATCTTTTACTTTTAAGGTGGGATGACCTGTTAAGGTGGCCGCATAATCTAAGGCGCTATTCTCGAAATATATTAGATTACCGAAGATGGTGAGATTGTGGTTCAATCCCGGTCGGGTGTACTGTGGGTGGTTTTCCTTAAATGATTTTACATTCTCATGTGGGTACATTTACTCTAAATTCAACCTCCATAATCCCCAAGGCGTTGACCTCGGTGGTCTTGGGGTAAAGTGATCGCCTCAGGACCTGATGTCCGTATGTCCAAACCTAGCTGAGGTCGATGGATTTTTCTTAAATGAGAAAAATCCGTAGCACAACTTCCTTCGGAGGGGAAGTAAAGCCGTTGGTCTCATGTCGATTGTGGCATGTAAAAGAACCCTGGAATATTATTTGTAAATACCTTTCCCGGTAAAATTGGTAGGCCCTTTCGCTCTCGCTCATCGAAATTCTCGTGCTCTGATATAGACTGTCAGTCGGTTAAGAAAGTGTACGTTAAATACCTCAAATAAATTAAATTTAAAAAAATGTATACACATAATAATATCAACACATCTTGAATAGGTATATTTGTCGTGAGCCTAGTGAGTAGCGATATTTGACAGGAAACATTTTAAATGAGGATAAAAAGTGCTGATAAAATCACGTGATGCCCATGACAGATATTCAATAACTATTAATGTTACTATATGAAGCCAACTAAACCAAATATTTCTACCACCTCAATAGTTTATTTATTTTGACCAAAAAATTGATTTTTTTTGGTCATAAAAACTGTAAAAAAAAGTTCCCGTTCATCCAACCTTAAGTTCTATGCCTCCTGGTTAGTTTCATATTTTAGATCAATAACTAATAATAATATTGTTTAGTATGAATATATCTACTGAGCCAGCTGTGCTCTCTTCTTTGTATAATCATTTAAATTCATTAGTACTAGGTGTCTGCACCGCATTGACCCTTCCCCCGCCTAATGGCTCTGGGCTCGCTAATCCCGCGCTTTTTCTTAGTATAGCGGGAAAAACAGTTCAAGCGTCTTTTGCTCTCAGGGTACACAGCCATGACACTCTCTCGTGTAAAATAATTAATAAGTGCTCAAGAAACAAGATTGATCTCATCACTCCAGGTATTCTCAAGTCACCATTCGCAAAGGTAGGCTCATAATTAATTAATTGGTTTTCTCTGTGTTTGATAATTTAAAGCTTGTGTACAAAATCTCGCCTGTTAACACCGCACAAATATGAAGGAAATGCACTTGCATTGGCATATAGAGCTATATACCGTTTCGGAAAACCACCTTTATTACACCCGGCAGAGGTTTGAACCCCCCCAACCTGCCCGTCATCCCCAAAACCAGATCAGACCAGAGTGATGCCCAGTATAGAGGTCACAATATGTTGCATTCGCTTTCTTCCCCCCCTGAATATGAGAGGGAGATGTTATCGGCCACGATATAATGACATCCTTGGCAGAAGATCTAGGTTGTGGATTCACCTGGACTCTCCGAGATTGAAGAGTATGATGGGGAGGGTGAGTGAGAGCAGAGAGACGGCATATGGCGCACAGTTCCTTCCTTACAGCTGCCTTCCCATCCTTCTATCGCCTCGATCCAAGGCCGCGTGCTAAGTGGCTTCCAACGCAGCTGGGCAACGTTTCGGCATCGATATCATCAATTCAAATTGTGGCGTGCTATCCGTTTTACCGATAATTAATTCGTGGAAAGGTACTGAAAGATAATTCGCATTAGAATATATTGTTTTTAATTTCAATTAAATAAATTAAAAATTCTTTATAGAAAATGTGTTAAGCTGTTTTTAGACGTCTAACTTAGTTTAATACCGCCAGGGATGATAGTACTGTTATTTTTTGTTATCTTTATATACTGTCACCCCCTCCCTTTCTCACCCTTCCCCTCACCGCGTCTTACTACCCGTTCCAACTATAACTATACATTAATTACGCTAATCTATATAGGGGAGGAAAGTTGAATTTAAAGAAAAGGTACCCGAATTTATGTTGAGGGAAAGGTGGAAAACTATCTAGTAAAAAACACTCTCGGCACACCCGACTGGGATTCGAACCCCCTCAATCACCCCGTCATCGCCATTCCAGTCTAGCACGAGTGTGTCACACAGCACCCAGGACTTTCTAACTAATGAATCTCTAGTGGTCTCAGTCATAAATGAATCAATGATATGTTGAAATTAAGAGCCTTAAAGTATTCGGAATACTTTAAAGATCTTAATTTCAACATATGATTGGTTCATTTCTGACTGAAACCACTAGAGATTCATTAGAGCTAGAAAGTCCTGGAGTACTGATAACGCTTATCTTGCCTTAAAAAAGATGGACGGTAGAAAAAACTAGCTAGTGGCGGAAGGTCTGACTGCCAGAAATGTCCTCCTAAACGTGTAGGGGGCCCCCCTCCTGTTGAACTCAGGTCCCGAAAGATGATGCCCCCCCTTGCCTCCCTTTAGGACAGGTGGCACACGTCCCGGGCCTGATCACGTGACCCTCGCCAGGTGCTGCCACCACCTCAAAATATAGGTAGGACTTCCCCTCCCCCCACCATCATTCCGCTTCATTCTCTCTTAACTTTTTAACCAAAACAACTACTACCGATTACTTTGTTTCGGAGCAGGGTTTTTTTCCCCCCTCCTTCTTTCCAAAGTAACTTGATTTACAAGAAGGCGTTTTCTTTCCTCGCTCACTTGGGGGTCTAATTGAAGCGGTCAGCGTGGGGCTTCACGTATTTTGAATAATTGATCGAATTAAGGGAGGCTTTGTCTCTCGCGTTTAGCCGTGGGTGGTGAAGGTCGTCTTCAATCTGATCTCAGGCGTTGCTTAGTAATAATAGTAGTAATAATAATAATAATAATTTAATTTTCCTTTGTTAAAGTGTTAGTCAACAGCCGAGACAGGCTAGCACTAAAGATACGGAAGAACATAAATTAGGGTTTGCAAATTAAAAAATAATAAATACATAATATTTTGTATACAAGTGATTACAATAAACAAATTATTTAGTAGCTAAAACATAGTAAGCAGAAAAGCAAGAGAGGGAAAAATATAATTCAGTAATAATGATTATTTTTAAGGAACAGTTCACAATAATAATAATAATACATAGCGATACCTCTAAAATCCCGTCATTTTCAGTAGACCCATACAAGTAAAACAGTTTGTAACAAAACAAAAAAGTGTACGTTAACCCATCTCTTTGTATTAAATATTATTATTATTAACACCACGTCATACTACCCGTTCGGGCTACACGCTTAATTACTAATAACGTTAATGGATTAGGAACTGGGAAGGTTGAATTTAGAGGAAGTGAACCCGCATTTGCGTGGGGGAAAGTGTAAAACCACTTAGGGAAAACCACCCCCAGTTCACCCGACCAAGATTCGAACCTCGATCTCCCCGTCCTCGGCAGTCTATCTCAACAAGAAACTAGCGCGTTAGCTGACTACGCCACCGAGACGGGTTTCATGTGTGTAGCCTATTTCTTTGTTTGGTGTTAATGTTTGCGATATAGGTAATGAAATGTTCCGGGTTCGATAACCGTGACTGCTATTATTTTTAACACGCATCAGTAGTATCACGATTCAAGCTGTCACAATACAAAACAAACTAAACATGTCTGGAAGGTTTGTTTTTTTTACATACAATAGAGTCCACGGACTCAATCGTGACCCTCAACATAATCGTCGGCTATTTTTCTTTTACAATCAATTTTTTCTTTCTTTGCGTATGCCACGTTATAAGGTTCCCCAGACACAGTCATGCCCCGGGCTTGTCAGTTGGACTGTTCATTCCAAAACTGATCGTGAGTGGGGCATTATTCATGCCAGGAATGACGGCTTGTCAAGCCGGGAATGAAGGATCAGACGTGTTTGATATTTGCTGTCATGCCTGGAATGATGACAAGGCAGACAAGCCAAAATTACTGATCGTGTGTGAATAACGTAAAGCCCGGAATGACTGACGCATGCGCAGTTGAACGTATTCCCATCCACCAAGCACTAACAAAAGTTCATATAAACATGGGCCTAGGAACGTTTAGTTTCTGATCTAGGAGAATTTTACTGTTCAATTAATAGACAATCCAACAGAAGAAGTAATGCAACAGACAAAAAACACAAGAGAGAATAAAATAATTGTATTGTTACAAAAATTGTTCAAACTGTCCTTTTCTTCTATGTACCTTCTGAGCCTGCGTTTCATGCTTTGTCGTAATCTATGAGTACACCTGGGTTTTGTACTACACCCATTTACGATACTTCTCTTAAAACCTCAAACCAGGAGCAGGAGTTGCGTAAACAATGGTCTTTAAAATGTCCTCAGAGATTAAAAAAACCCACCAGTTTTAAATATGATGACTAAGCAGGCCATTCAATGGATCCTCCGCTACAAATCCATTTTGGAGGAAAACCTTTATAACTCTTAAACTGAACGTTTCTAGACCCATATTTATATGAACTTTTCTTGGTGTTTGGTCGATGGGAATACGCCCCTAAAATATTTCTACACCAATTAGAATACACCTGTATATTGCTAATTCTTGATACCTAAAATTATCGGAAAATTTCCCTAATCGTTATACAATTATATAAGTTACAAACTTTTTTAACATATCAGAAACATTCCATCTACTCTTTGGCATGTGGCTACATGATCCTTATGGCGTCCGTTAGTTGTTTGTCTATAATCGTTCAAAATTTCTCATAAACTATGATTAAATTTTTCTTTCCAAGAGTTCATAACGTGTTATTTCATATTATTAGTACGAATACTTAAAACGTGACAGCTTTTGAACTAAGATAAGATTTGAGTTTTAAAAATTATTTATTTTTATTAAGTATTATTATTATTTTATCTATTATTATTTAGCACGCTCTTATAACCCTTCGGGTTATAAACTTAAAGTACTTAATTACACTAATGGATAAGGAATTGGAAGGTTGAATTTAGAGGAAGTGAACACCATTTGCGTGGAGGGAGAGTGGAAAACAATTTAGGAAAATACCCTCAGTTAACCACGAGATTCGAAACCCCGATTACCGTCCGTCAGTGGTCTGCTCAACACGAACTGGGGGGAGTTACCAACTATCGCCACCAAGGCGTTTTTTTTTTTAATTATTTACTGTTTTATTTAAAAAATAAGAACATTCAAAGAACAAAGATTGAAGTTGGTGAACCAATTAATCTTAATAAACCACTAAATCAATTTTTTTTTAAATCAAATAGTATCTTATCTCTTATAACGACGCTCCTTATTACAAACATTTTAGACAGTTTTCTAAAAATCTTTTGAATTAAGATATAAAAGCAATTCTGAATAGGTAAAAGTTTTCTCTAGCTTAAACAGGCCTGTGCTGTACCTGAAGATTAATCTTCCTGGGTCTAAAGTGGTTGTTTATATCGAACCTAGAGGGCGAAGAGCTTCTATGGCTTCTTCAAGGGGCGAAGGGGAAGAGGAAGTGTGGGGCAGGGGGAGGAACTCACCGGAAACGCTCTTCAGCTGTTGAAAAGGTTTTTATTGTGCATCGAGAGGAAGAAATCTTATACGTGCACTGCATTTAAAATAGCGTTCATCCCTGTATCTGGGTCTTCTTTTTTTCTTTTTTTTTTTAGAAGAAAACTGTGCTTCTTGCTGAGATGAGGACTATTTGAATGGCCACTAATGGTGCATGCCATGCCTTGATACAAGATCGTAATTTGGTCTCTTCTACAGCTTTTGTGGCCTCTTTCGACTCTGGGGGAGAAAAGTAAGGTAGTTCGATAGCTCAGTTCCAATAATTGTTTAGTTTCATGTTTTTTTTTATCAATAGGAGTTTTTTCTATAATGCTCAACACCATGGTAAGTTCAATCCAATTCTCATATAAAGGTCCTTTTAGAAAATAAATATTTTTCCGGTGGAAGTTTTTTTAGCCATCTTACTATCTGTTCAGGTTATACGCTTATGTTTAGTAACTACGCTGAAGGTTTTTTAGGGATGAGGAGGAGTTTATATTTAGGAGGAAGTATACTCGAATTTGCGTGGAGGGATAATGGCAAACAATTTAGGAAAAAAAAAACTCTCATTACATCGACTGAGATTTGAACCTCGATCTTCCCGCTATCAGCAGTCTAGTATACTGTGAGAATAGCGCCTTAGACCATGCGGCCACTGAAGTGGGTCAGTGGGAAATATTGAAGCGTTTATGTTTAATATTAGTGTTGTTTTATAGATAGTGATAATATCTATCAATAGTGACGGCTGCAGATAAAATCTTATTGCATTTACTTAAGATATTTAACGTGCACTTTCTGAACCGACTATTTCATTAGCACAAGAGTTACAAACTAACTTAAATCTATAATGGACACAACATCCAGCCCTCCACCCAACACTGTGAAAGGAGAAACCCACATTTCACCAATGATAAATTATTCGGGCATACCAGGAGTCGAATACGGGACCTCTACTGACTGATTTAAGATGTCGGACACCTGATGCGATATAACATTACTATGAATACTTGAAAAAGATTAGCTACTTTTCTAGCTTTCAGATAAGGCCATTTCTATAAAAAAAATTGAACTGTAGTTAATACTATTTGAACTAGACCTCGCTTTGTAGGGCCGTTTCTTGAGTCTTGATTAGAACATAGTGGAATTGAGATAAGTAAAACCATTTTATTAATCTTTATTATAAAAAATATAACAAAATCGAGAAATAATTATATTTGAATGAGGAAAAACTATTAAACTTATCCTAATTTCACTTTAATTAAATAAATAAAAGAGTAAAACGTAATTTGATATGTTTTCTTTTTCCAAACATAGTCGTGTGTCTATAGTCCGGTTAATCGGCCTTGAGTTTGGATCTTAGCGGATTAATTTAGAAAAATGAAGGTTAGTTAAGAAGAGCTGCACCTATATTAATGAGGGTGAGAGGATGAACAGATCATATGTGGGAATCCACCACTCATACACTCGGCTGAGATTCGAACCTAAACCTCTCTCTCCCCAGCAAAACAGTCGTTTGTGAGACTGATGCCTTAGAGCAGGCATGTCCAACCTTTCCCCGAGATCTGTAGGGAATATTGGTGGGGACGTACATGGAAGTTGCAGGACCTAATACCCAAATACAGCACAAACACACACACACACACACGTCGACGATTGGGCACCGTCGATTCGATTAGAAGGAATTTTAAACGGGTGAATTGGTCACTTGTGGGTATAATATTAATTGGAAATGAATACAGTTAAATCTCCAGCAGACTACAGCTCAGTATAAGCCATCCAGAAGAACGTTAGCTACTCCGTGAAGTTATATATCCGAGGTAAAATTAATTCTTGGGAAGAGGGAGACAAAGTTAGGCTAGGTTAAGTTAGATTGGGTTAGGTTAGGTTCAATCCACCATAGGAGGGTAATCGTGGTGCAAGGTAGCAGTGCCCAAATCAACCTGTGCCACGGGAGGAATCGTGGGGGAATGTTGAGTAAGTAGCCTGAGTGCATCCCAACAAGCAGTGCCCAGTCCACCTTACCGGTAGTGAATCGGGTCGGGGAATGTTGGTGATAGCCTGGGGTCAAAAGCAGTGCCCAGTCCACCTACGCCCGTAAATTTATTGAGCTACTTCGCTGGTTAGTTCGTTATAGTTGCTATCATTATTCTAGTACAAGTTTATCTACTAAACTAGGTACGAAGAGGCATTATAACTGTCGGTAGAGGCTCGGTGCGACCAAATGTGTTTTATAGTAAGTAATCAGACTTGTGGTCGCAGGGAATGTAGTCTCGCCGGTCATTTCCTGTGTGTGTGTGAGGAGCGCATTATGACATGTACGTTGTGGTTGAAGTTGACCTCCTCCAGCTTCTCATCGCCTGGTCCGTCCTACTTGCGGGCGGTGCGAGCTTTACATCATCGCGTCTCTTTACCTGTTTGGATTATATATATTCATTTATAGTGAGGTAAAGATTAGCAAGATAGACTCTCAGAAAAATGTACCCGCATTTGAGTGGGGAACAATAAAGGTAAAACCCTACACCCGGTTGAGATTTGAACTTTGATCTCCTTGTCACCGGCAATCTAGTTTAACAGGGGAGTGACGCGAGACTATACGACCACCGATGTGGGTGATCGACTTAAGTTTCACTAAACAACCAAAAACCTCCACTGGGCCTTTGGATTCGCTTATTGTGGATCCGATGTTGATATAAGTTGAGTCCTTCAAAATTTGAATCCTAAAGGATTTTTGAGGATTCTAAAAATAAAATGAACAGAATTTGTTTTTAGAACTATTCATTATGTTACCTAATGTTGGTCTGGTATTCAACCTTTTCTTTTCGCGTACACCCAGATATAATTTCCCTTCATCCTTGTATCCCCAAGGTTGTTGTTGAATAATACAAGCTATAAATTATTCTATAATCTACCTCTAGAATAAATTACATATATGAATTTAAATTTAAATTTTACGTACCTCCTAATATGTATTTGTGTACCCCCGGGTGTATACAAAAACAATACCAAAATAAACGTCAAATTTAATCAGATTCTAGTGTAGTTTAGTCCATTAACTTACCACTCAACTACACGTATGACTTTATAATTAATGCATTGTACATAAAATAGTGTCAATATTTAGATAGTGTTTTTGTTTATATAAAGCAACTTAATAATTAATGTGAACAAAATAAGAATTTAAAGAGGAAAATAATACGAATCTGTGAAAGATAATCTCTGAATTAATGCATGTTTTATAAAATTCGTGCTAGAGATTCGGTATTCGGAGTCAAAATGTCGGATTCGAAAATAAGTTGATTAGGCTATTTTCTTAACACCGCTTCTTAATAGCCATTTATGTTATATGCCTATTCACTAATTACACTAATGCGTTAAACATTAGAAAGGTTAAATTTAAAGAAAGTGTACCAGCATTTTCGGGGAGGGAGAATGGTAAACCATTTAGGGGAAAAAACTCATTACACCAGACCAGGATCGAACCCCGATCTCTCTGTCTTCGTCATCTAGTTTATAGCGAAAGTAACGTATTGGATCTTTATTATTATTTTCTCCCTCCGCATCGTTAGATACGAGGTCTAAATGTTATGCTTAATAGTTTGTTTTGCAGGTGACGGGGAGTTCGGAGCTCAATTCCCGGCCGGGTGTACGGAGGATGCTATTTCCTCAGTTGTTTTTCCACTATCCCTCCATGCAAATGAGGGTACATTTCGTCTATATTTAACCTTCCTCATTCCTACATCAACGGGTAGTTAGATTCGGCACTACTACTACTACTACTAATAATAAAATTAATAATAATAATAATAATAACAATATACTAGTCTGTTTTTGATTGCCCAATTTTGAACAAATTCGAGAAAACAAAAGCAAGTTTACAAGAAGATCACCCCCAGATATTACATATGCTTCTCTTGGTTCTCATCAAAAGCTTCATCCAGCAGATGTTATCCATTGTTTATTTTAATCATGTAATGAGGCGGCGCACATAACCTTTCACATGGTTTCTAGGTTAGCGAGGACTTTTTACACTGTTGCCAAATGTATCACGTCATCGTTTGGCCGCACACTACATAGACAAGGTACTGAACAGACTGTTCCCTGGGTCCATAGCTGCCTTCCAATCTTCATAGAAAGGGCCTTCCTTATCTGACGGAAAAGCTACTAGATCTACTCTCACTTATTCATACGTCAGGCCATATGATCTGCAGCTGTCACTTTTGATAGATCTGACGGTAGGCAGGCACATGGTCTAAGGCATCAGATTTGCAATAGACTGGATTCCCTGTGACGGGGAGATCTCAGGTGCATTATTTCATTTTGGGATTCATCACTGAAGTGATGTGAGTACACTAATGTGAGTACACTTCCTCTAAAACTAACCTTATCATCAATACTCATTAGATTTATTCGTTAATAGCTATGTCGGGAATATGATAAAATAACAGTGTTTTTGCAGTTTTTATATAAAAACTTTTTTTTTGTTAAAATAAATCAAATATATCTCCAATAGAGACATAAAGTCTAATTTTTTTACATGATAATATTATCATCAGTTGTTGAATATCTGTTAAGGGATGTCTTGGAGTTTAATCACAACTTTTTCTCTTCATTTAGGCCTGAAAAGTTTGTAATCTAAGGCTGCTTGCTCGTGACAGATATTCAACAAACTGTCGATATCACCACGAGAAGAAAATTAAATTCAATGTTTCTACTGGAAAGTTATTTGATTTCTTTCGACCAAAAAAAAAGTTTTTGATCAAAAATTCCGTAAACACTGAAATTAACTTGCTTTCCCTACAATCTCACCATAACCTTCTTCCCTCCCTCTACATTCCTGGTCTCAGCGTTTGAAAGAGCGAATCTCCCGCCCCCAGCTGTTTCTGCACCGGAAGTACAGTTGAACGTTGTAATCTCCCAACAGTATATGGGGCATTTTTTTTGTGGTTGGGGGTGTATCTGAATTCAAATTGAAAGAAAGATAAATCTCCATTCAATTTCTAAAACTGTTTCACACACGACGTGTGTATTACCATGGATAGACAAAACAAAACACCATCGTTGGACGCGTGGACTAGATGTCAGGCTCGTGTGGTCTGGTTTGCAGATGGTTGGGGTTCAAACCTCTCCATCTATTCAATAACGGAGAACCAAACCAGACGAGACTATCTCCTTAGTCCGTGTTACTCATCGATGCGAATATCATTATGTTAATCTCAAACCATATAAATCAAGTGATTAAGATTGTTTGTAAGTCATGCTGGCTATTTGATACGTGGTCTCACTCGACAGGCTCGCAATATGCTAGTTTGCCTTTGGCCATGTTTGATTCTCAAACTGACGCACTGAGGAATGGTTTCATTGTAGTTTTTCTATACTCTTTTCGCGAAAACGCAGATGCATTTCCGCCAACTATTTACCCGTATGCTATTAGAGCGCTTGCTATTCATCCCAGTCAATTATACCATAAACATAACAACCAGATTTCAGGCTGTAGTTTATCATTTTGAAAACAGAAATAGATAAGAATCACATCTGAAGAATTATTATAAACATTTGATTCCGCTGTGAATCGAACACAAAATGAAGTTCTGAAAATACGCATTTATACTAACCACGCTAATGAGTTAGCGACTAGAAAGGTTAAATTTAGAGGGAGTGTACCCGCATTTGCGTAGAAGGAGAGTTTAAAACCATTGAGGGAAAAACCATTCTCAGTACACCCAACCAGGATTCGAACCCCGAGGCCCGATCTCCCTGTCATCGGCAGTATGGTCTACTTCGAGAGTGACGCCTTAGATTATGCGGCCACCGACATGAAGCAGTTGTCAAAATATTGTCGCGGTTAGTTTATAGACAATCGCAAGAGAATATTCACCATATGAATCTTCACTTCCTTTGTTTATTGACTTTGCTTGAATATGGTTTATGATTTAGACTTTAGAGTAACTTACTATCGGGGCTAATAGTAGACTATCTGCTGTAATTGGTTTCTTGGATCGTAAGGATAATCCTTGCAGTAGATAATATTGCCTGGAGGCAACAGATGAATAAATAAATCCGTCTCTGCTCTGCCTTTAGTAGGAAGACAATCCAAGGGTGCAATGGATAGACAAGAACTCATGATCTATGGAAATACACTAATTACCAATAACGTTCTCTTCCTTTTTATTCAGTGCTAAGTTTCCTTACTGTTGGTTCAAACTTTCCACGACTTCTGTAGGCACGAGCTGAGGTGAATTTTAGAGTAAGTAGCACCGCCGTTTGCATGAAGAGAATATTATAAACCACACTGAGTGCCTCCATTTGAATCATCCGAAATTGATCTAGGTAGACAAACCACTGCACCAGCCCTGCCCGTTTTGACTTTTTTTTTTTTGTGGACAGAACTCTGATTTGGAAAACCAGATTTTATCTCAAAAGGTTGTGCATTTTTTTACAACGTAATTTTTATTATTTCTTTTGACATATGCGTGTTCCACTCCTCAAATTTTGTTCTTCTCCTTCTCCCTGGGATTAGATAGTTTTTATTCGGGGATGTCGAGTTCCTCCACGGAGATAATTAGTCCGATAACGATGATCGAGTTCCTCCCGACACCGCAAGGAAGGTATTATAAGCTATCCGAGTGATTTGGGGACGGGGTGTCGAGTTCCCACGAGATAATTAGTCCGATAGCAATGGTCGAGTTCCTTCACGAAACCTCAAGGAGGTGATCTCGAACAGTAAATTATAAAATTAAATAAGAACGAATTTCGTTAACGCACGAAAGGTTAGGTTAAGTTAGGTTGGGTAAGAACCATAGTTATATATATTATGTAAGGTTTGAAAGTTAGGTTTGTGCTAGGCTATTGCACTTGGACTACTTATAATCGCTTTCTTGAGTTGTGGAGGGACTCTACCATTGAATTAATGGATCTTTTTCGAATAGGGGATTAAACTATGACTCAAACATTATTGCTTTAATGAGGATTTATAAATCTATTAAGTTTGTCTGTTAACCATTTAAAAAAGAAAAAGGCGCGTGCAAGCTGAAATTCTTTCCATCTAAAAGTGTGCTATTTTTGTTTCTACCGATATATCGGGATCCGCTACTTCTTTCCCCTCCCTTTACGATCCTAGAAGCGTGCTCACTACTGGCCAAGCTTACAAACTATATGACGTGGTTCCGGTGATTCTATGAAGAAGAAGAAAGAAATAAAGAAAAAGACGGGCGCAAAAGAGATGTTCGTTTCGAGCGCCAAGTCCCAGTGTGGTACCTCAGTCGGTCGACAGCCACCTTGCTAGCCGCTCTTCTACCTGTTTGGTCGGTTAAAAAGGGGAAGTAAGGGGGGAACCAGTGAGTTGGTCCTTCGGGTCCCACAAGGCAAGCTCGCTTCAAAGAAGTTAGTCGGTGGCGTGCTTTCATGTAGACCGCTCTTTACTTCTCTCAGGTCATGCGATCGAGTAGAAAAACAGTCACGGGAAGATTCATTCGACTTGATTCGCGTGTTTAACTGTTGTTTTCAACTTTTTTTTTATTTTCTTACCTAAGCAAACATACTTTTATTCATAAGTGACATGGCATGTGAGTTGTTTATTTAACCATGTGAACAGGTGACTACAAAGCTACTGGGTTTTTTTTTATCGATATAAATCATTGAACTTGCTCCTTTAATCTCCCTCGAGAATAAACAAACCACGATGCTGTGCGGTACGCTGCGAAGAAGGGTCAGGACGAAGTCCTTGGACAGTTCAGACCAGTACCGTCTTCTGCCTCCGAACAGCGTGTTTATCTCTAAAGGACCCTCGCTGTCCAACAGACAGCAGCACCCCCACACGTGCTACGCTTGCAGGAAGGCCAGTCCCTCAACAGAAGTACGCCCGCAGAAGCGTCGCCACCATGGAGTTGAGGGCGTTGCTGGCGTCGGTGAGTTCACTTGAGAGTTGAGGGACTTGTCCCAACGCGTCCTATGTACCGTTTAGAGTTCGGTGAGGGGATGAGATGGGTTACCTGACAGGCTTAAGGTGGGCAGGTAGGGAACGTGATTTAAGGGTAGTGTTTTGAAATTTTGAAATTTATTTCTTTTTGTCTAAAATAAATAGAAACATATTAGAAACACATAATTTAACTTTCTTCACGTGTTGATATAAACAGTTGTTGAATATCTGCCATGAGCATAGCGGAATTAGATGATAATCTTTTTATATGAAGAGAAAAAGTTGTCATTAAATTAAAGGGCATACTTGACAGATATTCATCAACTGTTGATGTCACCATGTGAAGAACATTAAACTCTTATGTTTCTACTGGAGAAAGATTTGATTTATTTTTACAAAACAGAAGTTTTGATATAAAAACTGCAAAAATACTGCCCTTAGCTCGTGTTCATTTCCACCCCATCTTAATACAATGATCCCTTGGGCAAAATATGTGCAAGATAAAGATCATGGCTCTGAATAAACCTTGGTTTATCCCAGGAAATTTATAAATAAATATACCATGGATTCAATCCATTAGTTTTCAACGTTAATTTTGGGGTGTATAGTATTAGGATTGTTATTTTGTAGGGTTATTCTGGCATAGCCCCGCATTAGGTACAATCCAGAAGGTATAGGCGAGAATAATTTTCTACCCCATACACTTAATTAAGGTACAAGTCTATCAGAACATTTAAAAGAATCCGTTATCCTTATGTTGATCGGAATTCTGGCTTTTTATAAACAAATCTTTTACGCCCTTTAATTACTTAAATTGAACATAATATCTTTATTGACGCTAGTGGCGTAGTGGTTCCGTGTTTATCAATAAATCGCTCCCAGGTCTAACGGCCGATTCACACAGAACGCAAAGCTAAGCTAAGATTTGCTCTGCTAACTTTTAGAAAAATAGCGAACCCTATATTTAAATGTGTTGGTTCAACAGAAAGCTAATCTAAGCAATGCCTTGCTACGCCGCGCTATGTTTTTTCCGATTGCTGGCAGGGCGATTTTTCCATCTCCCATCTTGAGCCATCTTACGTTGCGCATGCGCATAACGCAGCTTGTGCTCCATGTTGAACATAAGCAGTGCTGGTTTGGTGAAAATAACTAAAGAAGTGTTGAAGTTTTGTTTCTCATTTGTTTCACTTGTATTTAAGTAAAATTCTCTTTAGGTTTTATATTTAATAAATATGTTTGTATTAAAATGGAAGCGTTAATTGAACAAGTCAAACCTACACCTCCTAAATTTTCTTCATCTTCCAAAACAGCTGCTAACAGCAGCATCTTCTCTTCCTCATTACTATCATCTGAACTCAAACAAGACATTTTGGAAAACGCAATCATAACTAAACTTCACTGGAGCAGACCAGAAAGAAACAACACTGAATTCTGGATGAAAGGATGGACATATATTAGCAATGAGTTGAAACCAAACTGACAAAGTCTTAGTACAGCACAGCACGGCACAGAATATTGTCCGTCCCAAGTAGGTTTGACGGAACAACTATGACTTAATACCTGTATATATTTTAATATCCTGCGACATACATCACCCAATCATTTGATTTCTTTGAACTCGCAATTAGAGATTACAATTCTCCGGGAAATTTTGAATCGTAAAATTTTCTGCAGTGGCGGCTTGCTGTGGAGGGTTAAATTGGGTTATAAAAAGGGCGCAGAGGAGGTGTAGATAGGAACCACGGAGGATAGAGGGGAGACAAATGTCGGGTCAGTCCTAAAATTATTTTAGTTAACTTATTGATGATAAATAATTGAAGTATGATTTTTGAACATAACGGGTCTACAAAGGCTCGCATTCATTTGTTTCTTTACTACTTTTTTTTTAGCACCGCGTCTTACTTCCCGTTCGGGTTATACGCTTCTGTACTAATTACGCTAATGTGTTAGGGATAAAGAAGGATGAATTTATAGGAATGCTACCGCCTCGTGCGTAGTTGGCTAACGCGCCAGTCGTGTTGAGCTGGACTGCTGAGGACGGAGTCGAGGTTCGAATCTCGGTTGGGTGAACTGGGGTGGTTTTCCTAAATGTTTTCCACTCTCCTCCACGCAAATGCGGGTTCATCCTCTAAAAATTCAACCTTCCCAATCCTAATCCTTAGTGTAATTAGTACTTAAGCGTATAACCCGAACGGGTATAAGACGCGTGCTAATAATAATATATAGGAATTGCACCCGCATTTGTGTGAGTGATAGTGGAAAACCATTTGGGAAAACCTCCCTAAGAGTGGTATTAAAGAACGCTAGTGAACGCTTAGTGGCCGTGTGTGGTCCTGAGCACACTATCGCTCCACCTTTTAACCTATGATGACGCAAGTAAACCCACGCTAGTGTCCACTAAGCATCCACTTAGTCAAGTTCTTGCATATGGCCCTAAGAATACCAAATTAAGGAGTATGTAAATCAGATTAGATTTATCTTCATTGCCATAAAAAAACATCTCGAATGTGTTGCACGCATGGGACATTCCTATGAACTAGAATAGAGGTGAGAGCAATTAAAACTCTCATTATGCAGAGTAGCGATCACCGGTTGGTTGTCTTTTGTGGAGATCTTTCTTGTGACCTCGCTGTTCCCTGGGGCCTTATGCTCGAATCATTACGTACGCGGTGGCTGAGAGTTAGTGGGTGACCAGTGTAGAAACAAATATACACATTGCACACTGGACACGACATTACCATCCGTTGGCCGTTTTAGATGATAATTGCTATTGCCTGTTGACAGTCTAGACAATCGGTAATAATATATAATTATATTTTATATCACCACATCTTAGGCCTACTACCTGTTTAGGTTATACAAAATACACATATACGATAAATTACTCTAATGGGGTAGGGATAGGTAAAAAACATTTTAGAGGTATTATATCCTCATTTGCGAGGAAAGAGAGTGGGAAAACATTTAGGAAAAACCACCCTCAGTAGATCCGACTGGAATTCGAACCCCAATCTCCCCGTCTTCAGCAGGCTAATCTAATACGAGAGTGACGCCTTAGGCCATTCGTCCACTTAGGCAGGTACGGTCGGTAGTAGAGTTTAGGGTCAATTCGAAATGTAACGAAAGGGAAAACCAAATCCCACCATGCATTGATCCCGTGAGAGACATAATATTGCAGGAAATCGCTTTGAGTTTGCGTGGGGGGAAAATAATCGTTCGTCATTGATAGTTTTAGTTAGAGATGTAAGATTAAGAAATGTTTAGCTTTGTAATATTTCCCCGTAATTCTTTTTAAGAAAAACTAATGTACTCCATGTTAAGTTGAAAGTTTCCACTGCCTTTACTTCCTCCCAAGGACGTCAGCAGCAGAAATATTATTTAATTGTTATCAATAAAGCAATGAAAGCGATTAAAGCTCTCTTCTCACACTAACACATATCAACAACAGCGCTTGATGATTAAATGTGGTACTAACGTTGTCAGATCTGCTGTAGACCAGCTACGTTAATACTTAAATATTATAATAAAAGTCTTTACGAATATATCACCTTTCCCTTGGGATTCAATGACTTGAACACTTTAACGACAAGTTCCAAAGTCTAATGACCATCTTTGCCCCCTTGCCCCCGGTGTGCCCCCACTCGTACCCTAACACAAAAGTACAACCCCTTTCAACTAAGCCCCTTCAATTACTTAGTAGATCATTAGCCATCACTGTGGACAATTTTATTATTTAATAGGTACCGGAAATTTTCCATTTTTAGTTTAAGGGGTAAATCGCTACTGAAACATTTTCTTGATCATGTCGGTTTTGATTTGAATCAAGTGTTAAAAAAACATAGGGGAATATCACACACACACTCCTGCACTCTATAATATGTTGCGATAGTTACAACTAGATAAAACCACGAGCTGCGTGCCAATGTAAGAATGCTCGTGCTACTTTGTAAAGTCGTCCACGGGATGGTTTGAGGATAGCCCCTCTGAAAACCTACGTCTGACCTCTTACATAAAATACGTGTAGACAGATAGAATACACACATTTATGTTGCACGGGTGGTATAAGATGGAAGCTTACAGGCGGTATGGTGAGACCGTTTGTTCTACTTTTCATTCAGGTAGCCGCGAGTGGGCGGGGCCTTATTACTTAGGGATCCTGTTTCTTTCTCCCCATGGCAATTTTGTAGGTCATATTTCTCCAGAAATTACAATTTAATACTTTGAGATAAGATTTTTTCCCCCCTTTTTTCTTTGCATAACATCTTACTACTCGTCCGGGCTATTCCTATTTTAACTACACTGAGGAGATAGGGCTGACTAATTTATAATTTAGAATAAATGTGTCCTATTTGCATGGAGAGAGAGTGGGAAACCATTTAGGAAACAACTCTTATCAGTACACCTGGCCAGGGTTTGAATCCCGGCCTCCCCATCACCGACAATTCAGTCTATTGTGAGAGTTGACGCCATAGATTATTCGGCCAACCGAATTGGGTTTGTTCTTTGTTTTTTAAATACCATTGTACGTTTGTTTTATGGGGGAAATTTGTTTAAAGGTTAAATTACTGATGACCAATTTTTGAAAATTTGATTTTTTTTTACATGGCTCTATCGAGTTTGTTCACAATTGGTATCTGGAGAGGGATACATAAGAATTTATGCTCATTTTTCTAATAACAATTCATTTGAGGGTAGTTTATTGATGACTTATTTTTGCATTTTTTTATCTTAAACTATTTTTAAAAATATTTCTTTAGTAATGCATCTTACTACCAGTCTGGGCTATACGCATATGTATGGTATATACTAATTACGTAGATTTGTTAGGGTTAAGAAAGGTGGAATTTATATTAAATTCTGTTCACATTTACTTGAAGGGAAAGTGAGAAACCACTTAGAAAATATCACCCTCAATACAACTAACCAGGATTTAAACCCTGATCTCGTCATCGGCAGACGAGTCTATTGCGGGAGAGACGCTAAGCCGGGTCCACACTAGAACAGAACCACGAACCGAACACTGCTCGCGAACACTGTCGATGGTTTTCCGAACATTTCTTCTCTATAACATAATTTGTTCGTTGTTATGTTCGGCCCCGATCCACCAGTTGCCGGTTTCCCCCTTCACATCGAATGATGTTCGTGTCCGGGCCATGGGGTTGTTTGAAAACCTCTCGGCGAACCTTTCCCCGAACATCCAGTCATATTGGAAGGACAGCAGCTGCCTCACAACTGTATTTTGGTTGCTTTTTAAGCGCATACATCTTTTTGTGAGTGTATTTCTTTGTATGTGTGTATAGAAAATGGCGTGGTCCATAGATCAAATCAGATGGGAGATGGATGCATTCGCTTGGATTTTTTATAAAATCCACTAATTAATTGACTGGCATTGCAAATCAGCCAATAAGCTCGACCAACTTTAGACATTCCTACTTTGGTAGTAATCTTGTCAATCCAACATTGATGTGGTTTTGGCCTTTTTCTGGTTTGGTAGTAATGGATGAATAGGAATTACTCTCTGAAAGGTATTTTTTCCTACCATTATCGGTAGGAAAAAACCTTTCAGAAAACAATTCCTACGCTGAACAGACTTTACTTGCACACCTACTCATCGCACACTAATATTTAAGTATAACTGAGCTAGACGGATCTTTTTTTTTAATTAATATACTATGGAAATACATTGCGAACATGTTTGCAAGCATGTTCTGTTCAAGTTTAGACACTCCAGCCACAGCTAACAGAACAACGAACACGTTCTTTGGAAATGTTTGCGAACATGTTCTGTTCGATGTTCTCTTTCTAGTTTGGACCCGGCTTTAGAGACAATGCGGCCATCGAGGAAGTATAGACTATAATAATTTATAGGCTATAAAGAGAGTGTGTACGATTGGCTGTACCATTTATTTTTTAAATGAGCAAACTTACAATACTACTTAAAATGAAGTGGTTTAACGTATATCAAAATAAGACTATTTATTTGGAAAAAGAAAACATTTGTATAAGTTAAGTAATCTTCCCACTGGCGTATTTTTCTTTAAATTAATGTTACTTGCATCTATATATATATATATATATATATATATATATTTATATCTCTCCATCTCAAGAGAGACAGACACCAATATATGGTTTAATTACGTTCACGTACAACGTTATTCCATTGTTCGTCTGCTTTGCAACTAACCTTTTATCGCATCGTTCAAAACGAGGAGCGATTGTTTTTTAAAATGTATTTCATTGTGTCTAGAGTTGATATCCCTTCAAATCGATATTACTAGAACGTATATGGCGCGCGGTGTGTGTAACTCCCATTAGTAAATTAATTGACTAATTGTGTCGATACGCCGTGTCTATTTCTCGGTCAATGACCCTTTGTTTTGGCATCGCGGTGACTCTGAAGTTTAGGCCTGTTCGGTCGTTAGGAAGCGTACCTCATCACGCGATGGGTTTGGTTAGTGGGCGTGCAGAAAAATTGGTCGTTTGGATTTAAGTTTGATATCGTGACTGTTTTAAAATTCCAACAGTGGCCGATGAAAACAATGGAGTATCGATCGTATGCTGTCATCGAGTACTTTCTCTGTATCTTTTTCTATCTCTAGATCTTTCTCTAGCCTTTTCATACAAGTATTTTTTTAAACTGTATGATTTAAAATATAAGATCTCTTATTTGCTTTCGCTTTCATTTTGGCTTGAGGTATATTTTAAAATAACAAACCATCTTCTTGAATAACATGATATTTCTGTCTCATGCTGCCATTGGCGGTTCCCTTAACTTGCGGTTTCTAAATATACAAATTATGTTAACACACGATTAATTACTAAATAAACTCTCAAACAATTTATTCTGTAGCAGCAAGTCTTCAGATTCCAACAAAACGCTGCTGTTACACAGCAACAAGTACATGCTTGTGAAACCATAAATAATAGCCCAGAGATGGGTATGGATATCATTGAATAATATGTTCACTCTAACTACTAAGAGCGTTCATCATAGCAGGCCAACTCAGCTCCCGGCTCGTTTATGTGTGCCGCGAGGTATGGGATTAAAAGGGGGGAACAAACACATATGATATGTTATAAATGTGTGCAGTGCATTCGTATTTGAATGATTAAGTTACTAGAAATTTTCCGCGGTGTTGATGGGGACAAGAGCGACAAGTTTCTTGTTAATAACTAAGTATGTCCCTATATGACAGAATTAAATTTGTGCACAGTGCCATTCTAAAATGGTCAAAAACGCCTTTTCAATGCAGTTTTTATCCAACTATCATTTAATATTTCAACAATGTTCTGTATTAGGAACTTTATTAACTCTTTATCTCCATTAATGTTTAATCAGAAATAATTCCACGTGCAATATTGTTCGTGTAAATTTACTATTTATAGCCGAGGGTATCACGGAGTTGATGGCATGTGATGTACGCTCTAAATAAGTTCTTTGAACAGGGGACCGAAATCTGAACTAAACATCGCTGTCTTCCCTGGCGACCGGAAGGAACACCTTGGAAGATTGTGTGCGACACCCCTCGGTTGGGCGCACCGTGGGAAAACTAGTTAAGAAGCTTGTTGAAAAGATCGCCGACACTTATGAATTCTAGAAGCTCACGTTTTTCTCACCTATGTCTCATCCTCCTCCCGCCCTATTAATATTCATCAGCTCGAGGTAGATGCACGGACGTACCCACGTGTTCTGTCTATCCACGACTTAAGCCATATGGCGCCCTATGAGACCGAAAGCAATCACTCCTTGCCTAATACTCGATAATACCTTGTACAAAAACATTTTTCTCGCACTTCTTATTTTTTGGCGTGTGAAGGTCAATTTTCAAATGCAAAGCGAAGCTTGAAACATGCGTAGAAAAGTAGATCAGGTTTTTGTTGTTATCACATAACAATATTAAACATACTTATAATTTGTGTGACCATAAAGTGTATCTATGGTAAGAGAAAGGAAACTTGGAGGAGAGAAAAAAGCTCACTATATTATTTGTTTTGGCATACCTATCTGAATTTATCAACGTTTATTTAATTTTCATGTAAGTTATAGATGTAATTTAATCACTAGTCGGTGTTAAAATACTGTTTGGTAGCGGTTTAAAAATATTTATGTTTAATTTATATGTCATTAGTGAGAGATATTACAAATTTGTTGATAATATATAGGTTTTCTTATTACTTTGAAATGTTTCGAAGATGCGAAATAAATTTGAGTTTCGAAATTTCGAAGCTTATAGCCCGCTTCAGTGGCCGAACTGTCTGGGGCGTCACTCTCTTGTTGGATTGGCCTGCTGATGACGGGAGATCGAGGCTCAAATCCCGGTTGGGTCTACTGAGGGTGGTTTTTACTTAATGGTTTACCACTCTCCTTCCACGCAAATCACCTCTAAATTGCATCCTTCCTCATCTCTACCCCATTGGAGTAATTAGCATATATGTGTACAACCTGAACAGGTAGTAAGACGCCATGTAAAAGACAAATATATCCCGAGAGAACAATGTTTTGGATACTGTTAGTAGCAGCCAGAACGCCCCTAAGTCAATCGAGTAGTCAGTCTTTCTCTCCCTTATTTTCTTTGAATTTAAATTATTTAATATGTGATGTATAATTTAAAGCGACATTGCAAGGCAGGAGCATTTTAAGGAAAAGGCATCACCATTATTTCCCTCGGGAGAATATGAAGAGCCAAGGTCACAAGAAAATGATTAATGTTTATCAAACCTATACCTCCAGGGTCATGGCCGGGCGCGTCGGTCGAACTCGCTGGCGTTGAGCCAACCCTGCCGGCACATTCGACTTTGAAATGTAAGATACCTTTTAAAAATAGAACAGACTTGACGCCCGTGTAGAGATTCTATTGTAAGTTAACTTGGCTAATTTGTTAGGAGAGCGTTCACGACACGATAGACTCCATCCGTTAAATTGCTCTCCTCTCTCTCTCTCTCTCTCTCTCTCTATATATATATATATATATATATATATATAAAATCACCGTGTCTCACTAACCGTTCGGGTTATACGACTATGTACTAATTACGATAATGTGTTAGGGATTAGGGAGGTTACATTTAGATGAAGTATACCCGCATTTGCGTGGAGAGAAGGTGAAAACCCATTTAGAAAAAAACCACCTTCAGCACACATGACAGGGATCGAACCCTGATCGCCGCCCCCCCCCCCCCCTCTCTTCGGTAGTATAGTCTATTGCGAGAGTCGCGCGTTAGACCATGCAGTCACCGAAGCGGGTATTATACCTCGGCCTTGGCCTTAGTCAAAATGGGGTCACCCGCTTTCGATGGTTGCATTATTTAAGGCGCTACTTTTGCAGTAGACTAGACTACCGATGGTGGACAGATCGAGAGGTTCGAATCTCGGTTGGGTGTACTGAGTATGGCTTTTTCTTAATAGTTCTCCACTTTTTCACACAGATGTGGTTACACTTCACCTTCCTCAACCCTAAAACTATTAGCGTAATTAGTATGAAGCGTATAACCATAGCGGGTAGTAAGACTCAGTGCTAAAAAAAGAGTATTTCTGACTTTGCACACCTTACTGACTCTATAGAGGCCAGAGTAGGCCTACATTCTTTACCAGGGGCGTAAGGGCTATTTTCACCCTTTATTTGTCTCCCACCATCTCTTCTGGTATATTTTATTAGATTTAACCCTCTTTATTTAGTGTTCATAGTGTATGTTGGTGATAGAGCCCGCACGGGTGGGCATATGGTTTAAGGCATCTGGATAACTATGGACTGTAAGTAAAAGAGAGGTTGAGATTCAAATCTCGGTTCTTTGGGGTTGGTTTTTCACACTCCCATCACTGATGTGGGTGCATTTCCTCTAAATTATACCATCCTCATCTCTATACCTAGCGTAATCAACGTATTCGGTCAACCCAAACGGTTACCAAGACGCGGAGGAAAATTACAATTAAAAACCTTTATGTTGGATAACTTGACCATTAAAAAAGATTTGTGTGTTCATGTGAATCCGGCCGCACAGGTAAACTGGTTGACGCAGGATACGAGGGTAAGCAAGCAAGCTCGAGGCTACTCGTCCAACAAATTAATGTTTCTCACGCGCGTTGCAGCGTGCAACCACGAGGTGCACAAACTTCCAACTTTTCCCACCAGGGGGACGGACAGGTGACCTTGCGGCAGGGCAGCGCTCTGTTTATTAGACCGTAAGTCCACCTTGAGTCTGGTCTAGGAAGGGGATGGGGGTACACAGGTTCTGTTTTGATGAGAGTGACGGACTGTAACTCTCAATAATCGTAGCTCCTTTACCAACGTGAAATTTCGGAATTACTCTTCAGAAAAGAGCCTATGAATCACACCGTGGAGGTTCTGAAGGGTACAAGTCTTTGCTCGAGTAAACAAACGCACATAGAATCAGTAACGAACCTTACAGCCGTTTCAAGTCATGCACAGGATCAACATATATATATATATATCGATCGACCTTACCCCTCAAGCTCATCCTGGAACATTGGTTTTATGATACGTATATATGTTGATCCTGTGCATGACTTGAAACGGCTGTAAGGTTCGTTATTGATTCGATGTGCGTTTGTTTACTCGAGCATGGATATATATATATAGATATATATCTGTTGGTACTACCCAAACGAAATGGTCAATCGATTAAGACTTGCATGCATCGACCGGAGCAGCTCATACAGAAAATGATAGCAAGATTGTTTACCAACGAGCTACTACAGGATGATCTGGTCGAGATCATACCTTACTCTCGATCGAATAAAGGTTACAAGTACCTTCTCACCGTCAATGACGTGTATTCCATACGGGTTTGGGGCTGTACCCATCAACTCTTTAAGACTGGGAAGAACGTTCGTTTACTTCAGCTATGAAGCAGCACATTCTTAGCTGACTGCAAACAATTTACTTCCCCCTCCTTCCCTTATTACGTCTTCTGCAGACAGGTAATGGGAGTGAGTTTTATAACGCGAATTTTAAAGCTCTCATGGCGAGAAAGAGGATCAAATATTTTTTTTAAAGGAAGCACTTCAAGGCAAATGTCGTCGAACTATTCAATCGAACGCTCAAGAACATTATGGGAACGAGTCTCGCGTCTAAAGTTCGTATCGATGGATCGATTTGATCGATTCTCTACTCGACAAGTAATAATCAAACAGTACACTCGACTATCAATATGAGACATTAGAGTAATTATAATGCGTATAACCTGAACAAGGTAGTAGACCTGGCAAGGGCACCCATGTGGGAAATGGAGAGCGGAGAAGAGTCCCATCTGCCAGGGGTGCGGAATCGCTCTCTTCCTCCTATAGAGAACATTTTTATGAATTTAACGTTGTGAGAAGCAATTTTAGAGCATCTTAACTAATTATATGAGTTCCAAGAGCCAATTTTCGCAACAAAAAAGTTTTCTGAAAAATTAAGAAAAATAAAATGTTGTTGTAGCTGAGCCCATTGAAAAGTAATATTATATTTTTCATAAGTTTATTGAATAAAACAAAATGAAAAGAAAGTTGTTGAAGATGGAATGGGAATAAATCTACATTTCATCATTTTTATCTCTGTTGACACGGATAAGGATGACTCAAAGTTGTTGGTAAACAATTGCAGCCAAATTCCAAAGATACAATTTAATTTTTTCATAATATCTTTTTAAAGGAGTAAATATTGCAGAGTGATAAGGGGGGCTGGAGCTCCCCTTATTACCCATTAATGGACGCCCATGAGACGCGGTGATAAAAATAATTCAGCACAGCGTCTTACTAACCGTTCGGGTTTTACGCTTGTGTACTAATTACGCTAAGAGTCTTAGGGATTATGGCGATTATATTTATAAGAAGGGTACCTGAATTTGCGTGGAGGTAGAGTAGAAAACCATTTTGGAAAAACCACCCTTGGTACACCCGACCAGGTTTCGAACCTCGATCTCCTCGTCATCGGCATTCAAGTGTATTGCGAGAGTAATGCCCTAGACCATACGGCCACCAAAGCGGATAAAATAAAAAGTTAATGTAAATGTTCTCAACATCCCATGTAGTTGTTGAAACCAGAGAAAAGGATCGCGCATTACATTGGTTGAAACCTCGACTGTTGCAAGCCCCACCTATGAACCGGTAAAGTAACTATAGCCCCCCCGTGGCTCGCGTGGCAATGGCACACTTGTTCGACACTTGGCACAGCTCAAGTGTGAGTCATGTCAAGGGCACATACGTATTATAAGTCAAGGGCAGCCAGAAGATGTATATCCTGACTCTGATCGGAATCATCACCATCATCATCAACTCTTTCCAGCATGTGGCCGGCTAAGTTTAGTAAACTGGCGACATCTTCCTCTTTCCTTCCACCACTCTTCCGCCTTTAACGCTTCCATTTGTCTCCTATCACTTGCACACATTATGTTATCCGCTTCTCCCATCTCTTTCTTGGTTTCACTTTGCGGTGTTTTTCCTACGTACTTCATCTCCAACATTCTCTATGGTATTCTTTCCTTTTCCGTCCTCATTACATAACCATACCATCTCATCCTTACTCCAATGGTACGGTCATGTAATGAGGACGGAAAAGGAGAGAATACCAAAGAAAAATGGAGATGAAGCATTAGAGGAATGATAGTCGAAAAGGGCTTTTTTTCCCTAACAAACTCCTACTATATAATAGGATTCTGGTAGGAAAAAATACCTTTAAATAGGTCCTTCCTATTAAAATCCTACCATGACAGCTACAATAAATTAGTCCTTCAAATCAGGGGTGGCAAAGTTTTAATTTAATTACAATACATTTGTGATTAAATTGGGGAGGGTCAGTCTGTATGTAATCTCCAAGTGCTCCAACAATCAATTTCATTAGTCAGGGGTGGCCATTTTGTTCTTAGGGCTGAGACTAAAGCGCTCATAAGAATGTCCACAGTTCCTTGATACATTATATTCTCATGCAGGGAGTGAATTGTCATGCAAATGATGTTCTCAGTCCTGGTCCTTAGGAAGAGCTGGTTTGAACTGTATTTGTGAATTGTTCTAATTACTCAGTGAAACATTAATTGGTCAGGTATTTACGAAAGGTGAGTTTCCACGTGAGAAGTGTAGAGAACAATGAACTGTATGTATGAACCTGGTTCAGTGGCCGCATGATCTAAGGCGTCCCTCTCCTCTTAGACTAGACTGCCGATGATAGGGAGATCAGGGTTCGAATCTTGGTAGGGTATACCATAGTGGTTTTCCAAACTAGTATTACATTCTTCCTCCAAGCAAATGCATTTACACTTCCTCTAAATTCATACTTCCTCAAACCTAACTCATTAGCGTAATTAGTAGATATGCGTATAACCTTGAGCATGTAGTAAGACGTGGTGATAAAATAAAAAATAAACATATGTATGATTGGTCAAATGAGGATCAAGTGGAGGAAAAAATATAACAGGTAAAGTTTTGACAAGCTTTGTTTACCCTGGAAACATACCACGAAACGCCACTGCTTTTCACAATGGAGGGGTGAAGGGGAAGGGCTAATGTGTCTCTTTTTTAAAGTTAATTTTGTTTATTTAAGTCGTGTAGCTGATACACTCGATTGGTTCAGGGAGATCACAATAAATACGCCCGATATTTAAAAAAAACATGGCCGCGTAATGAACAGTAAGTTAGAGAAATCAACGACCCATAAGAAAAGATTAAAATGAAAGAAACGGGAAAATAGAAAATATCGGCGAACGGGAAACTTTCAAACAGATAAGTGTTTTAAAAACGTGACCGAAATCGATAGGCGAAAGAAAGTAAGTAGAGTTCATGATATTCCTGACAGCGCCTATTGCATTATTATCAGCACATCGCAAACGACCTAGTTCCTAGTCACACTCGGGTGAGCGCATTTACTGAATTTAGAGGAAAAAACTAAGCAAACTTCGGTGAACACAAGGCTCGAATCTGTAAAATGTCTTCTTAAAGTGTTAACAAATAAAACTACTCGCCTCGGTGGCCAAATGGTTTAAGGCAGGGGTCAGCAACCGGTAGATCTTGCGGCAATTATCAGTTGATCTCTCAAGAAAACTAAATTATATCGTCATTAAAAGCCGATCTTTTGAGTCTTCTAAACTCGATTTCTCATTGAAGCGAAATGTACTTACAATTAACTATGTGCAAGCGTGTAGCCCGAACGGGTAGTAGGACGCGGTGCTTAAAAAACAACTATGTGCATGGTAGTTCTGAAGTTTATTGACCACTAAACCAATCCTCAATTAGCTAATATTGCTATGGATTAAATAGCAAAGCTATTATATTTGTTAGTTACAGCTATATTCGCGGTTAATCTTTTTTTTTAGCACCGCGTCTTACTATCCGATCGGGTTATACGCTTAAGTACTAATTACGCTAATTGATTAGGAATTAGGAAGGTTGGATTTAGAGGAAGTGAACCCGAATTTGCGTGGAAGGAGAGTGGCACACCATTTAGGGAAAAAACCTTCCAGTTCACCCGACCGAGATTCGAACCTCGATCTCCCCGTCCTCAGCAGTCGAGCTCAACACTACTAGCGCATTAGCTAACTACGCCACCGAGGCGGGTAGCTCGTAATATTAATTATATTATGGGCACGGAACGATTCCTGGAAATCACAGTGTTTAGAGCAATGGTGTATCAAACCAAAGGTCCCGGGTTCGATTCTGGTGTCCAGGTGTAATTTTCCAATTTAAAAAGAATATATTGGTATGTTGTGAACCATTTTTGCTTTTTCAGAACGAGAAATTACTGTATTCTTGAAAATGTTCTACCTCAAAATTATGAAGGATCTTGGCGTTTTACTTTCCCCCAAACTCAAAAAGAGGTTCTTACTATTATTTCTGGCCTTTGTATATTGGTATTGAAGTTTGTTTTTATTATCTTTTTTGGTTTTTTTATTACTAATGTATTGCCAGAAATTAGAATCCACGCAGTATAAAGAATAAATTGTGATTGACTCTTGACTAGAACTTCCAATTTCTAGAGTGTTTGCATTTTGATGTATAATCATTTAGGTTTGGGTCTTTTTTTGGCATTCTTCTGGTATTTTTTATAGTATTGTTTGGCTTTAAATAAAATTTTAGTCTGGCAATCCTGCTATAATACAGTAGCATTCTGGCTTTTCCTACCATAAACAGGGTTTTACCTAGATATATAACAAGGGGACTTTAAGTCTTTAAATCATAGTCAATGCACAGTACTTTAGTAAAAGTACAAGTTTATTGTAACTTTCACTTTTTCAGAGCAAGTGTCGTGATAAGGTAAACAAATATTTAGAGATTCTCTGTCACGAATATTTGAAAAAGCTTGCTTCCATTTTTTATATCTGAGGGGAAAGGGAGAGCAAAGAAAACTTGGTTTGTTCGTTAAGTTAAGGAGGCCAAAGGTTTACGACCTTTTTTTTTTTTTAACTTTTAAAATTATATTGGTACTTTTATTTCCTTTTAACCTTTGAGTGGCTGACCAATTTGAATAATGTATATTTTTTCCTTCGTTTTAATTTGTTACACCTTTAGTTGTTGTTTTTTGACATTGTCTCCTTGTATGAAAAGTGTTATACAGGATGTTTCTCTCGCTCCCGGTTCATGAGTGCTTTTCATGCACTAATTAGTTTGAAAGTTATAAGGGAAACTCAGGAGCCAAGAACCCCCACACTTAAGGGCCAGGAGCGAGCGAAACATCCTGTAGTATATCCAATACTTGAAGGTTCACGCCAAAATAATCAGAGAACTGCAATGTATTTCACTGAGACAAAAAAATACAACACGTGCCAACACGTGAATTGCCCTCGCCTGTATGTATTTTAGTTATTTTAATCCGCTTCGATGGCCGCGTAGTCTAAGGCGCCACTCTCGCAATATATTTGACTGTCCATGACGGGGATATCGGGGTTGGATCCCAGTTGGGTGGTTTTCCTTCAATGGCTTTGCAAGCAAATGCGGGTGTACTCCTCTAAATTCAACCTTCCAACTCCCTAATACAATAGAGTAATTAGTACATAGGCGTATAATCCAAACGGGTAGTAAGATGAGGTGCTAATAAAAAAAGTATTTTTGTGATAAATATAACATATTTTTAGCGACGTTTTAACCTTGTCTCGACCTATTAAAGCGAGTTGGCTTTCATTACCTTAAAAAGTTTCTTTTATTTGTGTTCCACCCGAATGAGCGAGTCACTTTTATCGACTCAGCTAAGTTTTTTTTAATGGTACTCTCTGAATCGATTGAGTAGCCTACATCAACACACGACTTACATACTATCTTAAGTAAACCAAACATCCAATCTCATTGCTGTCCATTCATCACTATGAAAGGGGAAGTTTCAATTTCAGTAATTACAATCTTTTGCGGATATCGTTAATCGGACTTTGGGTCTTCAACTCAATGGTAGGTGACGCGAGAAAAGGTAAGTGCTTTTGCAGTTTTTTTATAGCAAAACTTATTTTTGGCCAAAATAAATAAAATATTCCTCTAGTAGAAACGTATAGTTTAATTTTCTTCACATGGTGATATCAACAGCTGTCGAATATCTGTCATGAGCATAGCAGTATTAGTTGAACAACTTTTTAAATGAAGAGATACAGTTATCACTAAATCCCAGAACACCCTTGATAGATGTTCAACAACTGTTGATATAACCTGTGAAGAAAATTAAACTCTATGTTTTTACTGGAGCAATATTTTATTTTGACTAAAAAAAGTTTTTATATAGCAACAGCAAAAACACCGACCTTTTATTGCTTTCTCTACACTCCCACCTTAAACTGATGCTTCACCGACTTAGCTATAAAGGTGGACTAATTCTTTAAGTGACTGACACACTTGTAAAATTAGGTTTTAACAGGGTATTTAATTTACTCAAGTCACATTTAACTTAATTTTACGCAATAAATGTCTGTATAAGAGATTATAGTTTATTATAATTTAATTTTAATACAAACAAAACATCCATACTTCCTCATCTTGTTAATTTACCACTTTTAGAGCATTATCAAACAACATTTTTCATTGATTAATTGTTGTAACTTGGTGATGATCAAACCAGAGAATCCTTATATCAGTACACATATGAGCTAAGGTGTACTTGCAATTTAAAAAAATAATTGACCTCACTGGTGGTTCTACATTCTAAGGTGTCGGTCTCATTATAAACTGGATTGTGGGTGATGGAGGGAAAAAGGTTGACATTCGAATCCAGACCAATTTTAGGTCTACTGAAGGTGGTAAATTCTTAGTTAGGTTTCCCATTCTCCCTCCACGCAAATGCAAATACAATCTAATTAAATTATACATATCTCATCCCAACCCAATAAGTTAAAAATACTCGAATAGCCCTGACGGTAGTAAGACACGTTAAAAAAGCTCTTAGAGCTCTCGAAAAAAAAGTTATTCGTTCAAGCTATACTTTGTATGTTCGTCCTCTTCTTTTTTTTTTTTTCAAACCATTTTTTTAAAACGCTCCCTCAGCTCTTGTGGTTTCATGAAAGAAATCTCGCGAAGAAATCGCGGCGTGCAAAGCGGTCAGTGTTTACGTCCCATACTAACCCCCCCCCCCCCCCCTCCTAGAGAGACCGTTTTCATTCATAAACCCTCCGAAATAGAGTTATGACTCGACGTTGGGACTACGCACGCTACGGTACGATACACTACGTCATTTCAAAGTCACGTACAGTGGAGGCTGTATTTTTTATTTCTTTTATCGTTTACTTTTACAAGCGGCTTGGTCTAAAAATAGAACCGCTCCTCAGAAATACTGTGGACTCGCACTTTCGCCGAAAAACCAAGAGAATAGCAGAAACGTAATCACGTGATGAACTCTAAATAAATTAGAGAGAGAGATTTCAGCCTATTTGGCGTTGTCCGCTCTGCGCAACTTGAAATAACTTCAGCTTTTCTTTTTCTGCGTGACAACATCATCTTTAGAGACCCAATTAAATCTCAAAACTTCAATGCGCATGCGCCTTTAAAGCGAGATACTAGCAGACAGTTGCACCTTCTGTTGGGAAGTAATTTCAAACAACTTTTTAAATACAAAGCGTGTTTGTCGTTCTTCCTCTCTTTGGATCTGTTTCACAATTCAATGCAATAATTCATAAACATCCACTGTGATGATATTATTATTATTATTATTATTATTATTATTATTATTATTATTATTATAGATCTCGTTATCCACTAGAAAATAAAATACGTCGTTAATTAGCTGTTTATAGTTAGTGTTGCAAAGCATCATGTGTCAACCAACATATATTTTTCTGCTCGCGTGTGAATTTCTGGGACACTAAAGCAGTCTGTAGTTTCGAAGAAAGTGTGAATCAAGCTTAACGCGTTTTAATGATCTTTTTGGACCATTAGCAACGTGTACTACGTTTAGACTCAAGTCTGTTCAGCGTAGGAATTGTTTTCCGAAAGGCCTTTTTCCCTACCAGAAAGCTATTATATAGTAGGATATTGGTAGGAAAAAAGGCCTTTCAGAAGACAATTCCTACGGTGAACAGACTATAGCAGTAGGGATCATTTACGGTCCTCAGGGCGGAAGTGACGTCATAATAGTGGGGTGGGTAGTTTTTGGGATAGGGCCTTATACATAGGTACGGTTTTCAGGGCAGAGAGGGGAAGGTAGGGGAGGTATCGTGATGATGTGTTGATGTAGGAGGTGGGGGTGGGATGGTGGGGGGGTTTATAGCTCGCGTGTGTTGGATGGTTCTGCGGGGGGCGGGGTTGGCAAGCGACGTCGACCGCGGGAGGGTGTTTTCTCTCTCTCTCTCTTTCTCTTACAGGGAAATTAGGAATGAAGAGGGGAGGGGGGTGGCAAGCTCTTTCGCGGCGGCGACCGCGGGAAGGGTGTTTTCTCTCTCTCTCTCTCTCTCAAAACAATACATAAATATATTCCGTACAGTGGGTGTTATTATAAAATCTCTTCCTCTATCCTTTTTTTATATATCTTCCATACAATGATTATTATAAATCTTAAAAGGATACTCTCTATCTCTCTCTCTCTCTCTTACAAGGAAATTAGGAATTAAGGTTAAATAGTATGGATTCTTTAAAACAATACATAAATATATTCTGTACAGTGGGTCTTATTATTCTAAAATCTCTTCCTCTATCCCTTTTTTTTATATATCTTCCATACAATGATTATTATAAATCTTAAAAGGATACTCTCTATCTCTATGTATTCTCTCTCTCTCTCTCTCTACAAGGAAATTAGGAATTAAGGTTAAATACCTTCTTTAAAATCTCTTCCTTTATCTTTTTTCATCTTTCTTAACGGGATCGTAAACTTAAATAAATAGTACAGACTCTTATTTAACGTGTATATTCTTAAGATTACGAAGATACATACATACATACATATATATTCAGTACAAAGATTATTAAAAAATAAAATTCTTTCTCTCGGAAAAAATATAAAGTCTTTTTAATCAGTGCATACGATAAATCTCTTTCTCTAAAGTCTTTCGGTGATTATAGACTTCGGTAAACACGCGCGCGCGCGCGCGAAAAGACCGACTTAGGCGCTTCACCACTTGAATAGCTCGTACTTGTCATCTCCTAGATATATCAGTCCTCGCTGTGAAGCGTTAAAGCGACTCCTGTACCTCGCACCAAAGTTTTTACCCGGAAGACGAACTCTGCCAACACAGTCTAGCGTTATGATGTTCGGCTCGTCCTCCGCTTCACTGACCTCTTCATCTCCTTCTAGACGACGGACGTTGTAGGTCCGGTACTTTTCAAGTTCGGAGATGCACTTGACCCGATCGTGTTCCTCGCGCTCGATCCGATCCAACGCCGCGCACAAAGCGTCTTCCTCCTCCTGGAGAATTTGCGACTCGTCCCCTTCCTTGAGGTTGTAGACGAGGCATGATGTAGAACAGCGCTCGACGGACTGACTCGATTCCCACATTCCGGGATTATGACTCCCGAGCCAGTGTATGGAAGAATCGCAGTGCTCGCTGTAGCCCTTGTCAACCGCCGCGATGTAGTATTCTAAGCCGCCGTTCGAGATCTTAATATCGCTCATGTCCTCCAGACGGTAACCCAACTGTCTAAACATATCGAATGTGAAGCGTCTCTCTACCTCGCGACCGCTTTATATGCTCGGAATGGAGGGGGACGCGCCCTCCCCTCCTTCTACACTATATCCTTCGCATCGATCTACGAATTGTGCGTCTATGCTCGGAATGGAGGGGGACGCGCCCCTCTCCTCCTTCTACACTATATCCTTCGCATCGATCCACGAATTGTGCGTAGAGTCAAACCCTAACCATTTGACGTATACTCTATTTCCGGAACGTTTGACTATCTTCTCTACAAGGTAAACATCCGGATACGAAGTCTTTCTAAGCTCCTTACCGTAGAATCCTCCTGTGATAGGCTTACCCTTCATATCTTCGAGTAGGAAGGTCCTAGGATTAGTCTCGACGACGTTACGTATTTTAAACAGTTCGGTCGACCAGTTTGCGGTATAACCCTTTTCGAAAACGTCCTTATACTTACTGATACGGACTATATCACCCGCTTTAAATATGTTTGGTGTAGAATCCGAGATCTTGAGACGTTTATAGACTGTATGTAAAAGTCTGTCGTCCTTGACGTCTATAGGCTTCATCTTTATGGTCGAGTGTACAGTCCGGTTGTATTCATCCAGTAAGGAATCGATCATATCTATCCATTGATATGATCCTTTAGCCGTGAACCTCCTCCACATCATGTTCTTGAGAGTGCGATTAAATCGTTCCACGACACTAGCCTTGACGTTGCTGTATGTAGAATAGTGATTGATTCTCTTTCTCTTCATGAGTGTTTTGAATTCCGCGTTGTAAAACTCTGTCCCATTATCCGTTTGGAGATGACGAACGGGAGGTAAACCTTTGCCGGTCACCTTGTCGAGGAGGAGAGCCATTGCGGTGCTGACATTCTTACCCGTCTTAGTCTTGACAGGTGCGGCCCAAGCCCTCTTGGAATACACGTCGATGACGGTGAGAAGGTACTTGAACCCCTTATTCGATCGGGAGTAGGGTATCATCTCCACCAGATCAGCCTGAAGGAGTTCGTTCAAGCCTCGTACGCTAACATGTCTTCGGGGGAATCGTCGTCTTGCAGGACGATGAAGTTCGAGTGCAATCCCCCACTTGACGGTGGACATGATTATGATAAAATACCGATGAGATGAATGTCTTTATACGATAATTCCAGCCTCGCGTAGTTCCTCAATGATGGAAACGATCTCGTTCTGGTGAGCGGAATGACCGGCCTCTGTAGATGCTTGCAAGAGTCGTAATCGATCGACCAATTCGTTAGGATCGTCCCAATAGGTATAATCGATCCCTCGTCCTGTCTCCATCTTGTATAAACCGTCGCCCTCGAGCTCCTCCTCAAACATAGGTTTGATGATTAACGAATACTTTGATCCCGCGCGCATCTTGATACGGGCGTACGGCTCGTTTCTCAACCGATGCACGTTTGTTTCTTCGAGCATAGATTTGTATACTTTCAGATCCTCCTTAGTATAATGCGCGGGTGCTCTTCTGAAGAGTAATTCTAATAGCCCTCGGGTATACGGTATCGTCATATTGTTGAGAAGTATCGTACCGTCACTCCCGTCGAATTCGATACGGGTATCTCCGAGCTTGGTGGAGTTACCTTCATGGCGGACTCCATAGGTCTTATCGGAATGCGCGCGAGACGAATAAAGATAAGTATCCAATAGATGTCTGTTCTGCAATCTCTCAGGCGATACTTCTACCTCCTCAGGTTCGGGTTCAGCGAGCGCCTTCACCATCTTGCTTAGAGGATCCGTGATAGGTTTGAATGTTTCATTCACGACGTGCTCGGACTCGTGTCGGGCATCGCGTAGTTGCTTATACTTTCGTTTAATAATCTTACTCGCTTTTATGATATCCTCCGTGACCTTCGTCGACATGATGTAAGGTGCGAATGTCTCTTACGATGAAGAAACGGTTCATTATATCTAAACGTAAGTAAAACCTAATTCGACGTGTAAAATCTGAGTCGTTGTCAAGCGTTTTTCTAGCATGAAAGATATAGAGTCATCTTTGGACACCTCGAAAGGAGGATCGTCGATAATTTTAAGATTCAACAAGCAAATAACATCTTTCAAGTTCATGATCATCGTTGAAACGATCCCTGCCCTCTTGAACTTATAACCACGTTCACCCGTTAGAGCCAATTCGAAATGTCTCGTATCCTTCCTCGTAGGTTTTGAATCTAAGTAGATGTAGATGAAACCATGACTTACCGTAGAGTCTACATAAGCTTTAGGCACGGCGTCTGAAGGTAATGAAGGCGTACCTATGTTTCGTAAAACTAAGCCGCCCGCATCGTAAAGTCGATCTTTATCTACCCCCTTTACGGATAGTATACCTCTCGCTATCATATTGTTCAATTCGGTGTAAACGGTTCGTTGTATCGCGAAAGATTCCTCTAGGCTTAGCAACTTTGGACCTAAAGCGTCAAGCACCGTTTTATTTTCGTTGAGACGATCTTCATGATGACGAGCCAGTTTCCACACCTCCTCCATCCCTTGATGGCTACTCTTCTCAAAGTTGGCATATTTTATTCGATCGTTCTCCAAATTCTCGATCAACGATTCCATCTGTCCTTTGATGGCGTCCTTGGCAGTGTTGAGAGCGAGTATCTGCTCGTTACTATGTCTCGCATCCATCCTATCGACGTAAGACTTGTTACAGACATCCTTAGATGCGATGGGCGTCTCGACGTTGACGATCCTCTTCGATCTAGCGTCGAAATACCCTTGAGAGTTTAAAGTCAGATTTCCTTCCGTCTCGACGAGAGATCTATATTTGTAGAGACTATGACCGAATTTAGATATGGACGACATGATGTCTTATCGCCTACTGAATATGCGTTCATGTCAATCATGCAATATAAAGGTATCGAAACCGTAGCGATATCGCCCTTTATCAATCTCATGATCTTTACTCAACACAAGAAAATCGTACTTGTGTTTTTTCCAACACAGCGAGCACACTTCCTTAAATTTTTGGAATGTCATATCAGTGTTCACGTGATCGTCGTAAACGTGTCTCAGGTTCGTATCGTCCATCCTGAATAGGATGAGAAGATTGGCGTTATCTCTCAACATCTGTTTCGGGATGCGCGAGTACGTCTGGCAAAGATAGAAACAGTCTATAGCCTTATGTCTGCCCATACTGAAATAAGCCTGTATATTAAACTGTTTATCGCAAGCGACGTCGTCAAAAATGAATACAGAGTCGGGTTTGGCCTCGGACGGAGTGATAATTTCCGCGTTGTCAGAATAAGGGAAATAGCCCATGCCTTCGACGAGCGAGAGAATCTTCGATAAACGTTGATACTTGGGCTGGTATAACGATTTAGAGTAAACGTACACGTTCTTGAAGCGTAGACCGTTAGGTTCCTCCAACAGACTGATCATAGCGTTGGTTTTACCGCAATTCGAAGGTCCGCAGATGATGCAACGGATAGTATCAGGCAACAACGTGCCGTGTCTCTGAGGTAAAGCTCTACCTGCATCGTGATCGTTGTTGCGTACAGTTAAAGAGTCTGTCTGTTTCTCGAGCCGCATGTCGACTAGTTCATCTATATAATGCACGCACCTATATAAATAGGAATCAGTACGTGTCATGAGGCGAAGAAGAGGAGGGGGGTTGTTGGATAAGATAATCAATAATCTGCCGTTTGAGCTGCATATACCCGGATACCAGTATTGCGGGCCGGGAACAAAGTTGGATAAACGATTGAAACGAGGCGATCCCGGAATAAACGTGTTAGATCGATACTGTAAAGAACACGATATCGCCTACTCCAAGGTGAAAGATCTTGCAGGACGTCATACCGCAGATCGTGAACTTATCGAGAAATCGTGGAAAAGATTGCTCGCAACTGACTCGAAGTTGAACGAGAAAGCCGCCGCGTGGGCTGTCGTCAACGCGATGAAAGCTAAAGTCAAGATGGGTTCCGGTCTAAAGAAGAAAGCTCGACGTCGTCAACAGAGTGCTACTACTACTACTACTCGCCGTAAGAAGAAGGGTGGAATTCTACCTATACTACCTTTGATCGCAGCGCTTGGAGCCGTCGCCGGAGGAGCTGCGGGAATCACGAAGGCTGTACAAAGTGCGAAGGCGAATACGAAACAATTGAACGAGGCTCAGAGACATAATCGCACGCTCGAGGCTATCGCCATGGGGAAAGGGATGTATCTACAACCTTACCCGAAAAAAAAATGACTACCTAAACGTGCCCTTACTGAAACGGATCTGCGCAAGTACGCTAGCAAGTTAAAAATCCACTTTTTTAGGGGAGTATTTGCGAGGGATGCTTTACCTAGCAGCCCCCCTTGGAGGATAGAGAGCGGCATCATCAATCTTGATAATGATAGTGGTAAGGGTACACATTGGGTGGCGTATAAGAAAAACGGCGAGCGGGCGGATTACTTCGATAGTTTCGGTGATCTAAGGCCGCCACTCGAACTTGTTCGATATCTCGGAGGAATACCTATCACCTATAATCATACGCGCTATCAAGAGTACGGAACCGTTTTATGCGGCCATCTTTGTTTAGCTTTCCTTAAATACTCGCGCTGACGTTCGATCTTAGTAAATATGTCTATGACACTTACACTGACGGGTCAGAGTTCGAATCTAACTGAGAACTACTTCCCGCATATCCTGCTCGGAGAAGAGAATCGCGAAGAAGAATGGTTCATCGGACTGATCAATCTGGCGACGTTCAATTCCATACCGAACATCGACGAACGTAATAATAAATTTTATTGTGACGGTAAAGAGTATACCGTCCCTCCGGGTACCTATGAACTTGAGGCGTTGGACAGATTCTTGCGAAGAGAAGTCTCGAGTAACGTAAAGCTCTCGATTATCGGTGACCCTAGCACTTTAAAGAGCTATATCACTTGCAATAAACCTATTGACTTTACCCGGTCTGGCACGTTCGCATCCTTGCTGGGGTTCGACTCCATCGTACTTCCCGCAGGGAAGACGCACATATCTACCAATACCGTGAATATTCTTCACGTGAATGTGATCCGCGTAGAATGTAGTCTCGCTAGCGGGGCTTACGTCAACGGAGAACCGAGTCATACCTTGCACGAGTTCAGCATGACCGTCCCGCCAGGCTATAAGATAGTGGAAGCGCCGAACAATATCATTTACCTTCCGGTAACGAAGCGAGTAATAGAGTCTATCGCAGTACGACTTATCGACGAACGAGGAGATATCGTCAACTTTAGAGACGAAACGATATCGCTACGTATACATCTGAAACGAGTCGGTGGGGATGGGACTCGTACTAGATAAAACGAGACGACGTCATCTTCCTCGAAACATTGAGAGAAGAACAGTGAAAGTGTTAACACCTACAAATAAACAATATTTAAGACGTCTAGGCTACTCGTTACGAAAATAATGGATGACGCCGTGGACATTCTGAACATTGGAGACTCCGCCGCTTTCGATACGGCCTTGACCAGTTTCCAGTATCATTCCTACGCCTCGTATATTCCCGGACCGTTAGCTAACGGGAACGAGCTTAGGATATCTATCCAACAAGAAGGACTGTACACGTTACCTCACCGTTCTCTACTACATATCAAAGGACGACTACTTTTGAATACGGGAGAACCCGGAAGTACTTCAAGGATTGTTAATAACGGAATACTGCATCTATTCTCAAGAATCGCCTATGAGATCAACGGGATAGAGATTGATCAATCGAGAGATGTAGGCATTTCGACTCAGCTTAAAAACTATCTATCTATAAGGAACGGTGAGCAGACTCATCTTTCAAACGCGGGTTGGAGATTTGAAGGAGTTCACGTGCACGCGGAAACAGGCATCTTTGACGTATGCATCCCTTTACGTCTCATACTAGGATTCGTCGAAGACTATTCTCGAATACTAATCAATGCGAAACAAGAACTTGTGCTAGTTCGTTCGACCAGCGACAACAACGCTTTACAAAGAGCGCCTCCTCCCGTCGCGGAGACACTCTCTAGGATCGAGTTAAGTAAAATATCTTGGCTTGTACCGCATATAAAGACTGACGATATCAATCGTCTCAACCTGCTTAATTTCATCAAGAGTGGAAGGATCATCGAGCTACCTTTTCGTACTTGGGAATTGTATGAGTACCCTAACGTACCTACTTCTAATCAGCATGATTGGACTGTGAAAACGTCAACCTTGCTGGAAAAACCTCGTTACGTTGTTTTCGCTCTTCAGACTGGACGGAACAATACGACGGCTGCAGATAGAAGTATTTTCGATCATTGTAATTTACGTAATGCTAAACTCTATCTAAATTCTATCATGTACCCTTATGAGGATATGAACTTGGACTTTAGACAAGATTCCTTCTCGAAATTATACGAAGACTATGCTAATTTCCAGACTTCGTACTACGGAACGAGCACCTCTTTACCTTTACTTGATCCTTCTCATTTCAAGTCTCACGCACCCGTCGTCGTGTTCGATGCCAGCCGACAGGAAGATACTCTCAAGGACGGTATGGTGACGTGTCGTATAACGTTCGAGACGGAGGAAAATATCCCTGCAAACACCAAGGCGTTTTGTCTCATCATACACGATAGAGTAGTCCGCTATAACCCTTCAAGCAGCGACGTTAGCAAGATGACATCATAAATGACGCATCATCGTTTTCATCTTGATCAGTATGTTGATCGACGTGCAAGGATACTCGATTGATGAGAGAGTATTCATATTCAAGGAGGTGAGCGTTCTACATTTCGAACCTTTTGACGAAGCAAACTACAAGTTCCTTCCTCCGTTCAAGATCGACGACCTCTCCGCATCGAGCAGGAGGAATGTAGATTGGGTGACCGACTATTATCACGGACTATCTTGGTACGGCGGAGAAGTACAGTACTCGAATCTTCGTTCTATCATGATTTCTCATCTAGAGCGGTACGCATCGCGACTATCAATCTATATTAAAGGAACTGAGAAGATTACTTGGCTACAGAGTGTCATCGGCGCCGATAGTGACAAGTACGACTTTTACGAGCTAGGCAATCTCGGTTGCCCTTCTCTGAGTAAGCTTAAAAATCTGTACAACGTAAACAAGTGTTCCACTCATTCCGGTACCGTCTACTCGTGCGCCACAGAAAATGTCCGACTACTCCAAGAATGGTTTAAGAATTTTAAGTCTGATCAGCCAAAACTTTTGCGATCTGACCAAGAGTGCGATGCGGAACGATACGGGTTCGGTTATTCCAGCATTGCTTCATATGATAGCCTTGATAAACGAGTATAAAGAGTACATCGATTTCGATAAGTTATCATGTTTCTGCGGTCAAGATGAGGTTGACACGGTCAGACGGAAGAAAACTGCTGGCACTTCTAAACGTACGCTCGGAAAGAAGAATAAAACTTCTGAGAAAGCGATCGAGGAGCCTACGAAGAAGAAGCTACGAGACGAGTTGAAGGATGCGTAACTATCGAAACTCTTGAACGAGTGCTTTAAGTCAGAGACAAATAGATCGAAAAGGTTTTTCTTAATTTTTTCATCGATCTTTCTTGGATACTCCCTAGCTTGTAATGTATCAATTATTACTTTGTATTTAATCAATTAGACAATAAGTATAGGAAAGAAAGTCTCAAACTTTTTTCATTTATCCTTCTTGAATACTTGTAATATATTAATCATGTTTTTTAAAGATTATTACTTTGTAAAACATTTTTTAATCAATTAGAGTATAAGTCTAGGAATCTATAAAAAATTATTCTTTGGAAATAAATGTATAAGTCTAATCAATCTTTCTTGGATACTCCCTAGCTTGTAATGTATCAATTATTACTTTGTATTTAATCAATTAGACGATAAGTATAGAAAAGAATGCCTCAAACTTTTTTCATTTATCCTTCTTGAATACTTGTAATGTATTAATCATGTTTTTAATGATTATCACTTTGTAAAACATTTTTAATCAATTAGAGTATAAGTCTAGGAATCTATAAAAAAATTATTCTTTGGAAATAAATGTATAAGTCTAATCGATCTTTCTTGGATACTCCCTAGCTTGTAATTTATCAATTATTACTTTTGAATTTAATCGATTAGACGATAAGTATAGGAAAGAATGTCTCCAACTTTTTTCATTTATCCTTCTTGAATACTTGTAATGTATTAATCATTTTTTAAAGATTATTACTTTGTAAAACATTTTTTAATCAATTAGAGTATAAGTCTAGGAATCTATAAAAATTTATTCATTGGAAATAAATGTATAAGTCTAAGAATGTAACAAAACTTTTTTTTAAATAAATGAATTAACGATTATTACTTTGTTCGTATTCTTTAGATAGAGATGTATAAGTCTATGAATCTAAAAACCTTTTATTCTTGGAATATAAGTCTTAGAGGAGAGGATGTATTTAATCAATTAGACGATAAGTATAGGAAAGAATGTATCAAACTTTTTTCATTTATCCTTCTTGAATACTTGTAATGTATTAATCATGTTTTAAAGATTATTACTTTGTAAAACCTTTTTAATAAATTAGAGTATAAGTCTAGAAATCTATAAAAATTTATTCATTGGAAATAAATGTATAAGTCTAAGAATGTAACAAAACTTTTTTTAAAAATAAATGAATTAACGATTATTACTTTGTTCGTATTCTTTAGATAGAGATGTATAAGTCTATGAATCTAAAAAAACCTTTTATTCTTGGAATATAAGTCTTAGAGGAGAGGGAGGGTGAGGGAGGGAGGGATGAAAGAAATAATAATAAAAAACAACACACAATAACCCCATTTAATGAATATAATGATATACTATTTTTTACACACAGATACATACTAAATTAGTATTTTCTTTTTCTTCAGTTAATAATGATAAAGTTACAGAATATGTGGTACAACATAAATATTTTCTCAAGTCTTTTAGAAGTACTAACATTTTCTTTAGACAATAGTGATAAAGGTATAGTTCTTGATTTTTTTTGTTTTCTCTTCATCATGAATATACATCGACATTAATTATTAATATTTTCTTAATCACTTACACTATAGACACTTTTTTCATAGAGACGACAGGTTAGTATCGAACAGTGGCTCTTGGAAGGAAGTAGATGCCCGCTCACTTATAGAGTAATGGTACCATGATAGAATATTAACTGTACCGAGTACTATATCTTATATCGAATAGTGATAAAGTTGTAAATCTTGAATATACATTGTTACTTTTAGAAGCACTGTATTAATATTTTCTTAATCACTAGCACTTACACTATAGACAAAATTATTTTTTTTCATAGAGACGACGGCTCAGTATCGATCGGCGCCTCTTGGGAGGAAGTAGATGCCTGCCCACTTATAGAGTAATGATACCATGGTAGAGTATTGACCGTACCGGGTACTATATATCTTTTATCGTCGATAGAGCATAGGGCGACCCGATTGAATTTTTGAGTGTAAAGTTTGAATCCTACAGCTCTTATTGAACGAGCCTCTCTCATGACTATCGTCGCATCAGTCAGACAATTACGATAGTCCTCTAACGAAAGCGTTCTTAACGCGCTACTCTTGACCCCTTTAGCCTTGAGCGTCTCGCCATCTCCTTGTACCGCGAATGAATAGAGTTTAGGACGTAAACCTATGAATTCGGTGATGATCCGACCTCGAGTCTCATCTTTTAGTTTACCGAGCACCCCTTTATTTAGTACAGGCATCCCGTAAACATTGTCTTGTCCGTAGGCGGATGTGTCCAGGTAGTCATTAGCTAACAGGATAAGTCGCTGGTACGCATCCTCAACAGTCATGTAGTAGAGAAGTGAGTCCGTATCCGTGTATTGGAGTTTTAACGCGCCTGCCGGGAAGGCGGGAACCATAACCTGATAATGTAGACCGTACATGACTACCTTTGAGATTTCCAAAATGGCGAATCCTGCATAAATCGGCATATCAAAGTAAATCTCTTGCGGTTCCATCTCGATGATGACCAGGTTTTCCGACACGATCGTACGGTTTTTAAAGTTTGGGCTAGCTATGAGGTTACCCGCTCCAAATTTCCCTCCCCACCTGGTAGCTATCTTTATCGTACGGTAGGCCCTCTTGTTAGATATAAGACGACCGAATGCGGCATTGTTCATCAGTTTGAAAAACATGTTTTCAAACTGATTGCTCGCTTTACTCCTCATTTCCGCGTTCAGCTTGACATACGGAGCCATCCATGGCGATTGCTTGAAACTAAGAACCCTGTGGACTCTTGTCAGTTTCAATCCATTCGCCAAACATAGCTTTAGATGACGGTAGTGAATGACGTACCTAGTCTTATCAGCTAAAGTCGTTAACAATTTCTCGTGCTTACCTACGGGTGGAATCCCCTTCTCGGGACAGAACGGCAAGTCGGAATGAGCATCGTGTACATCTCGTGGATATTCGAGATCTACCTGCAAGATATACCCCGTCTCCGCATCGTCCTCTACTTTTCGCACATCCAAACTATCAATTTCATCATCTTCGAGCCACCTGAACCCTTCAAAGGGTAGTGAGGACAGCATACTAAATGAATAGAGTCCATTCACGTCTAGATAAACAAGGTAAGACTCCGGCTTGGAACGGTCGAATGAGTCCATATACCGATTATTCGCTACAGAGTGCCGATTAGCCACAAAACATACCCCTCCTCGGATACCTCCCTCGATGAATTGATGTATGTTCACATCATCGATTAATTCGAGCCGTACCCGGGTTATTCTCAATAGAGCCTGGTACGCAAGACTAGGAGCTGTAAGAGACCATCCGGGATCGAGTCTATACGTCTTCATGCAGAGATCGCGAAAGTTCTCAAAGACGTCAGCCAGTAGCGTTACGTCAGTATACAGGTAGAGGTTCGAGTAGTCCCAAAGATTCTTACATTCAAATAGTCGCCAAACCTCGCAAGCATGATCATAGTCTTCCTGAGCGATATGACTATCTGTGAGTGCGTTGTAAAATTTATCCTTGCTCGGTAACTGAGTCTCGTTCAGTCGCTCGAATGAATCTATATAGTCATAGGGGAACACGCCTTTACGAGTGACTAGTTTGAACCGTTCATCCTCAGGATGACACTTACGGGTGATTTTAAGTTGGTCGGGTTCAAGGTAAGATACGCATTTCTCTAGGGACGTACATAGAAAGCTGAAACTATCTATAATTTTAATCGTGATCCCTCGAAACCCGTGCCGAATATATTTCATGATTACTTTGAATCTTCCCATAGTCTCTCCAATAACCTTGACTTTTCCCGGATTGACGAGAACGCTCTCTCCCGTGAACGGATCAGTCTCTCTACGTTCGACAAGTGATTCAAGAAGGAAAAAATTGTCGTAGCAACGCGCGTTATGGATTACTACGCTCAGGTGGCTCGGGTTCTTGTAATTAATATTGCATGCCGCGTGACTGCTCCCGCGATAAAGTCCCGTCAAGTGGCAATGATCCATAACGCGAATATCATCATTCGCGTAAGGCTTTTCGCATATATGACAATGAGAGGCCGTATTATGAGCATCTCTTTGAGCAAGCGTTAGTGGTGTCATCGGAACGACGGTACTATAACAATCTAGTACGCGCTTTGCTGTATCTACGAGAGCTTCAACAAATTGATCTGTACAATCTCTTCCCGTGAAGCGTCGGTACTCTGAGAGACTATCGTCAAAATTACATTTAGTGTACATACCTACAGAATAAGCCACATGACGCTGTACATTCTCGGTATAAGAAAATTTCGGGTCGGGATCGCTCGTCTCTATCGGCACGAGTAAGCTCTCCAGGTCCGCATATACGATAAATCCTGTTTTCTCCTGATGTTTATACTGTGAGAACGTGAGGAATTTATCCTCTCCTTGAGGGAATGTACTCCTTACCGCGGCAAATTTTATACACGTATCTTTATGTTTTACAAGTTTGTTTTCGGTCAGAAAAGCGGTCAGACATCGATCGCAAAAGTACCTACGTCTTTCGTTAGAATTTAACGATAGTTGCGGGTTTATTAACCGGGACAGATTTTTTATTCCGCTGAAATGATATGTTTCCGTTCCGTGCACTCTTATCATGAATAAATGAACATGTCTGGCGCGTTCTTTAGCGCTGACGTGCACGGGAACGATCACTACTGTTTTAGAGTTGTCTGCAGTGTCAATATAAGAGTCACTCCCGTCGTGTTTCGCGGTGTACACATTAACGGATATATCGTTAAGCCTTTCGAAGCGTTCGATATACCTCATTTCGAACGGGAGCGGGATTCCATCTAGATTCAGCACATCTCGAAAATTAGGATAAGAGGATAAACGTTGAGCTTTTCCCGTCGGTTCAAAGAGGCACGTCAATACGGATACGGGGAAGCAAAGTCCTTCTTCAGATTGTACATTTATCAACGCTCTACGTTTGGCTATAATTTCAGGGATTTGAACACGAGCTCCGATCGAGAAAACCGAGTTTTTCGAGAAATTTATTCTCATTTCCAACGTGCCGTCATATATCCATCCCGAGTCTCTAGAAACGAACGCCTCAATCTGAGCAAGGAGTGGAAAGATCACGTTATTTTCATATAGCTCCTCCAAGTTTATCAGGGTAAATATATCGCATAGAGTCGAGTTGAAATAACCCTTTTCAATTCTATCTTCGGTAGGATGCCTAAACTCGCAGATGAGAGTACAATTTACCTTTATCGGGTTATTTGCAATTGATTCTTCTACCGTCTTTACGTAAATATCCCCGCACGCAACGAGAAACTGAACAGGATCCTTATAGGGTAGTTCATTGGTGATAGAGTACGTCTTTATGCGTTGGGCGTACGCTTGCTCGATAAGTTTGATAGATAGTCCTAGCGGCTCCAGGTAAAGCCTAAACTGCGTAAATCCTATACCTAAGTTTCGTGACAGGGTCATAAGTCTTTGGATCTGTACGTTTATATCGTCCTGCCCGAATATCAGTACGCTCGAGGTTTTAATCTGTCCGGGTATATGTTCTATGTAAGCATTATATACCTTCCCATCACGAGGAGCGATATCATGTCTCAGGTTTTTAATTAAAAGTTGTTCATTAGAGGTTAATTCATCGAGGGTATACACCTTATTACCGTTAGTCTGTCTAGATACGATGATAGGAGATGACAGGCGAGCTCGTTTTGCCGCGGGTCCTGACATGTTTCTAAGTTTGCACGCTATGCTCTAAGCAGGCACTACTCTCCTCGCATTATTCTCTTCATTTCTGTATGGCTTGCTCTAGGATCTCATCGAGTGACTCTGAGACAGCTATAAAAACAAACAAACAGGAACACCTAGTTAGTATTGGTTTTTTTTTTTTACAGATAGCAGATCATGAAGCTATGATATACAAACATTGGAGTAAAAAAGCTAATGTCTTAACTCGTGAGCAATTATTTTTTTGTTAAAAAAGAAAATAAAATTTTTTACGATATAAGTCTAATAATATAACAAACTTTTTTAAATAAAAAGAAATAACGATTATTACTTTTTTTCTCTGTATTCTAATAATATAACAAGCTATGATATACACACATTGAAGTAAAAAAGTTAATGTCTTAACTCATGAGCAATTCTTTTTTTGTTAAAAAAAGAAAAAATTAATTTTTTATGAATAAGTCTAAGAATGCATCAGTATTTTAATCAATTAGAATTTATAAAAACATTTTTTTTTATTCTTTGGAAATAAATGTATAAGTCTATGAATCTATAAAACATTTTTTTATCCTTTGTATGTATAAGTCTATGAATCTATAAAACATTTTTTTTATTTAATCGATTAGAGTATAAGTCTAGGAATCTATAAAAAGAATTAACAATTATTATTAGTTAGAGTATATGGTAAACGATACAAAACTAAAACATTAAAACGGTGCAAGATAAGTTTAAACTGTAAAGGTTGATAACTAAGCACATTTAAAAAATTAAGAGTAGGTATTCATAAAACTATAACATTGGGTGAATAATATAACGAGCTATGATATACAAACATTGAAGTAAAAAAGTTAATGTCTTAACTCATGAGCAATTCTTTTTTTGTAAAAAAGAAAAAATTAATTTTTTTATGAATAAGTCTAAGAATGTATCAGTATTTTTAATCAATTAGAATATATAAAAAAAATTTTTTATTCTTTGGAAATAAATGTATAAGTCTAGTATAAGTCTATGAATCTATAAAAACATTTTTTTATCCTTTGTATGTATAAGTCTATGAATCTATAAAACATTTTTTTTTATTTAATCGATTAGAGTATAAGTCTAGGAATCTATAAAAAGAATTAACAATTATTATTAGTTAGAGTATATGGTAAACGATACAAAACTAAAACATTAAAACGGCGCTAGAGAAGTTTAAACCGTAAAGGTTGATAACTAAGCACATTTAAAAAAATGAAGAGTAAGTATTCATAAAACTATAACATTGGATGTGTGTGTGTGTGATTTGAATGTACGCTTACCTTCAAAGTTTAAGATAGCCGTCTTGCTAAGCTTGGAGATACCCTTGTATACGAGCAGCAACTCCGCCTTGGAAACGTCTTCTAGCTGCGCGTCGGTTAACAGTGAGAAACGGTTAGGTAACCATACATTATACTTCCCGTCTAATACTGTAAGCACTCTCCGGCCGAAGCGCGTGTTCAAAGCTTTTATACTAGTTACACGATAGCCGTGACCAATCTCTAAATCCGTCAACTTTCTCGATACAATCTCACTCGACCCGACCGTACTTAATAATACTGCTGCGTATTCACTAGACATTGTTAGTCTTTAGAATGTAGATGGTAGCTAATGATTTCTCCTAGAAAGGGTTAGCTCTATATATAGGGAACGAGAGTATTCCAAGCCACGCCCTCTACTGAGCGTATGACTCGAGAGTATTCCAAGCCACACCCTCTACTGAGCGTGTGACTTTAACCGAATCAGATCTTCTCAGGGATGCCGGAAAGTTCATAGTTCAACAACTCACGCAGATGTTCACGTGTGAAAAGATATTTTCTTTTAAGATTATCGCAGCTCCCATGTCACAGGGCGGAAGTCGTCTTTCACCAAGCTGAGAGAAATAATAAATATTGCAACCCTTAGGAAGAGATATTCACAGTCACCCCCCACACGTTCTTGTCGCAGAGCGGAAGTCACCCATCAGTGTAAGAGAACCCTCCAGATGTTATCAAGATTCCGGCAGGTGTGTGAGGTCTTGGAGAGAAGCTGTTTGTCTACAGGATCAATAAATATCTACCTTAACCCCTCAGCTTCCCTTGTAAGAAAGAGAAAGGGAGAAGGACATCCTTTCTAGATTACATTCTGATAGAGAGTACCCTTTTTAAGATTTATAATAATCATTGTATGGAAGATATATAAAAAAAGGATAGAGGAAGAGATTTTATAATAACACCCACTGTACGGAATATATTTATGTATTGTTTTGAGAGAGAGAGAGAGAGAGAAAACACCCTTCCCGTGGTCGCCGCCGCGAAAGAGCTTGCCACCCCCCTCCCCTCTTCATTCCTAATTTCCCTGTAAGAGAAAGAGAGAGAGAGAGAAAACACCCTCCCGCGGTCGACGTCGCTTGCCAACCCCGCCCCCCGCAGAACCATCCAACACACGCGAGCTATAAACCCCCCCACCATCCCACCCCCACCTCCTACATCAACACATCATCACGATACCTCCCCTACCTTCCCCTCTCTGCCCTGAAAACCGTACCTATGTATAAGGCCCTATCCCAAAAACTACCCACCCCACTATTATGACGTCACTTCCGCCCTGAGGACCGTAAATGATCCCTACTTATAGCTTGCATATGACAGGGAGATTGGGGTTCGAGGGTGATTTTCAATGGATGGTTTTCCACTTTCACTCCACACAAAAGCTTGTATATTTCATCTAAATTCAACTTTCCTAATCCCTAACTCATTAGCTTAGTACATAATATGCACCTGAACAGGTAGTAAGACGCGGTGCAAAATAAAAAAAATGCAATTGTACTCGAAACGAGATGTGGGGGAGTTTCTCTCTAAAATCTGTTTTGTACGCTGCGGTTTGTACGAAGTGTTGCGAATGTTTATTTTTGTCACAGTTAGTAGGAAACAAACTAACACTTTTTTATTCCTAGAAATTTAACGAGGCCGCCATGTTTTATGAGGCCGCCAGTTTGTCGCCGTGGGTTTTTTCCCCCTCCCTCTCTCTCTCTGTCTTCTCTCTCGTCTCTCCCACACCCCCCTCCTTTCACTCTCATGATGTGCAGACAGTCATTGGTTGGTTGGCGTAGCCTCTTCCTCCCTGGAACTAATTTGCTTAAAAGAATAGTTCCAACAGAAGCGAGATGTCAAGTAGGCAGTTCTGTTTATTCTAGTTTGTACATTGAGCAGTTCCCTAGAATTTGCCGACGGAAAATAATGGAATTAATATTACTTTAGATGATAATCTTGACCACCTCCGTGGTCTAGTGGTCAGAGTTCCTGGCCAAGGACCCAGAGGTTCCGGGTTTGATCTCCGGTGCTTCTAGAGTTTTTCTTTGAAACATTGGGTCTGGAACGGGGTCAGCTCAGCCTCGCGAGGACAAAATGAGGAACGGTTTGAATTAAAAAGTGATGGCTCCGCTCTAGAAAACTGCGTTTAACGACTGAAGGGCTCGCTGTGCTGGCCACATGACACCCTCTAACCGCAGAAGTTGGCATCATCCCAGCCAACAGCCGGCGGCCACTCGGTCAGTATGGCTTGATTGTAGGCTGACGCCATGGAGATAGATGGTAATCTTACACATGAACATTACTGGCGTCAGTGACTCGCATCGGTGAGCACGTGGACTAAATGCGAGGCTCGTCTAGTCTGGTTGATGGGAAGGTCAATGGGATCAAATCCAGCCCAGGTGTATTGAGAGTGGGTTTTCCTCGTTGGTCCTCGTTGGTCGTTCCTCCTGCCACGCAAATATCGGTAAATTTTCTCTTAATAATACCCTCTTCATCTCTACCCCCCTCCGCTCTCCCCTCTCCCAGGCGCGGTGGCAAAAAAACAACTAGAAGTGGACACATGCAAAGCCAAAGATGGTGGATTTGATTTATGAAGATCTGTCCTCATCCCCTTTCCCCCCCTTCTCGTCTTCTCTTTACACAACAGAAATTTAAATTACTACTAAATTTAATTAAAATTAAGAATCACCTTAGCAAAACAATAGGGGATTAGGCGTTATACCTTGGAATTAAGCTATTGTAAGTTGTAATTAGTTGGTTTAGAAATTGCGCTTTAAGTATACAAAATACATTTTAAAATGTTAAATCCATCTTCTACGAATTCTTAAAACTTGGCTTCATGTATTTAGCAATTTACACTAGGATTTTATTAGGAAGAACCTTTTTAGAAAATATAAACTTTTTCTTAGAGTCAGATGTCACTTGATATTACTTCCATGTATTCATACGTCGAATCATGTTATCTTCAGCTGTCAATTTGATAGATATTATCAATACCTATAAGCTAAAAACTAATAATATAGTAAACTGTTATTAATGTTGGCTGCAAAAAAAAAGTGTTTGAATTTTCTAAAAAAAATCCTCCTTGTGAAAGTTGGACTGTAGTTGCAAAGCAAGCACAATTTAAGAAGGTTGCGAACACTAGGAAGAAACACTAATAAATAAAGCGTAGAATTTGTTGTAAATAAAACTTTAGTATCGTTCTATCTTGACCGATCTGGTTAGTGTGTGTCATGATGTTCCCGACAACCCTCGCCAGTTCTTGAACCCAGATCCGTGTGTGGTCGTGCTCACTGCAGCCGTGTCAACCGTTAAGAAGGAGAAGCTCACATTCGGACATTTGCTGTTTTCCATCCTCCACAACCTCATCACCGTCAACAAAGAATAAGGAACGAGGAAATTCTACATTTTGTCGGGGGAAAAAAAATCAATACACTAGAGTCGCGATTATCCGGCCCGGTTTTCGGTGCAAGTGCGTTTTAAAATAAACAAACCCATTATAAAACGTTAACTGAATTTATTATGTAATCCATTTGACGCTCTATTTTCACTTGTTCCTACTTTGGAGCCGATGTTCCATTTCCAAAATAAAGTACTGGTTAGTAAAGATTTTAAAAATGTATTTCTCTTTTGATTTTTACTGTATTCCTATTTTACATCGCAATTAGAAAATGGGCAGATTCTATTAAAACAAAGTTAAATGTTCTGTGAAAATTAAAAAAGTAGGCAAACCCATATTGACAATCATTTGCACTCGGAATCCGTACTATCCGGATTTTCCACTACCCGGCCAGGAATGCCGTCACTATAGTCCGGATAGTTGTGATTCTAGTGTATGGAATTTATAAAACGAATAATTATTATCTTCAATAAGCCTTACAAGTTTTTGATGGTGAAAATTTTTAATCCATTTGTGAATTTTTTGGAAAAATATATTTCTTCCATTGAATCTCACAACCCATTGGGTTGTACGCGTTTTTATTGTTTGTTTTTTAGCACCACGTCTTATTACCTGTTCGAATTATACCCTAATGCACTAATTACGCTAATGGTTTTAGGGATGAAGAAAGTCATGTTTAGAGTAAGTGTACCCGCATTTGCGTGGAGAAATTGGAAAACCCTTTCAGAAACATCACTCTCATTACACCCAACCGAGAACTGAACCTTGATCTTCCCAGTCTAGTCTATTGCGAGAGTGACCCCTTAGACCATATGACCACCGAAGTGGGTCAAATAAAATTGAGTGGTACCATTGTAACCAATGATTTTAACAAAAACCTCGCTATGTTAGAACGGTAAGGTATGTATCGACCCTTAGAAGAAATAATTTTATTTAAATTTTTAGTGTCTTAATTTTTTTCTCCCTACGTCACTATGTACAAAAAGTAGAATTTTTCAAATTTGTATTAAAAAATCTAATATGATCACCATTGTGAATTTTTTAAGGTTGATTTACTTTATTATTTAATTTAGTTTTTCTCTTGTTAAACTTAGAATATTGAGTCTTTCATAGAAATAATTGTCATGAAATTAACTATGTTTTGTGCTAAAATCAATTATATATACTATTAGCCATGTAATTAAAATTGTAAACGTCTGATCGATAAAAGTTTACTATAGTTATTTTTTTTAGATACTTTTATATATATATATATATATATATATATATATATAAAAGTATCTAAAAATATTATATATATATATATATATATATATATATATATATATATATATATATATATTATAATTCTCTTAGTTTATCACATGTATACAAGACTTGGCTTTAAATTGGTATATGAATCTAATCATTATTTTGATTACAAATGTACTTAACTTAGATTTAAGTACCAGGAAATTTTATAAAAATAGAACACAGAGAAAATGAGACTCGAATCTTGTCACACTGAGCACACTAACTTTTTTTTTCAAAAATCTTCATTCATGTTTCACTTTTCCACATACCTAGGTATTTATGTTTTCTTTATTTTTATTTATTTCTCTTTGATATATTCTGCACTATTTCTGGTCTGATGTGCTATAATTATTGTTGCACATATTTATCCATCATATGACAATGTGTAACTGCTAGGTATAATATGCATCCTCTTTAAGCAGGCCTACCTCAGCTTCTATTTTACTTCCGCAATTGAAATGGCAAACAACATTTATTACTAGTCATATTTCTTTGGACGCCGAGGATAAATCATTCCATTGATTGACTTATTAAGGTTCTATATCTTTCAATACAAGCATTTATTTTATAAAGTATATATAACTGTTGCAGTCATCTTTCGAATATTGGTCTTATAGTTCAAACTACATCTAGAAGTAGGAAGGTGGCTCTGCCATATGTTTATGATTTTATAACCTACCATTAGCTTTATCTCTTCATTAGGAGTATCAGCTATCATTTCCTTTTGGACACGTTTTATATAGCGGCAAATCATCACTCGCCGATAGAGGAAAGAAAATTCCCCATATAGTCTTTGACATTCAATGCCGCTGGTGCTAGCGCACAGAACAATGACTAAAATAATGTTGCATCTTATAAATCGTGGCACCGGGTCAGCCACTATTTTCTCTAAGATTATTTTTTTCTGGCACTAAATTTCTCAGTGAAGTTCCTGATCTCTTCTGGTAATGTCCCACACAATTAATTTTGGTAATTAATTTACCTTTGCAAAAATAAAGGTCAGCTGCACATGTCTCTAAGAATCTCCATCTACAAAGAATTGAATATTTTCGAAATTACTTTTTTTTTACTATTATCGTTGAAATCATCCTTATAATTCATTTCATACTGCAAGGTTAAGTGCTAAAAGTACCCTTTTCCGTTTAAAAATGTGGTTTTGTTTTTATATAATAATCATTAATCAAATGAAAATGATAACATATTTTAAAATTAGATAAAACGTGCTTAAATTGAGATAAAAAAAAGAGGTTTAAAAATACTTTTAGGGTCGATATATACCTTCAAAGTAGATGTTATTCGGTAGTTTATAGTCCAACTCCGTTTGTAAGTGGGTTAAGCAAGATACGTCTTGCTATGGAACTGGAATAATGTGACCGGGAACTAAGATAATATCTTCCTGTTTTGTCTCGACGGAAGACTTGCTCGGTGTTATATTTCGTGCCAGACACAATGTAATCGGACCTATTCATTTCTTCGTCGTTCGTTCATTCATTGAGTATTCGTTCGGAAACAGATTGGTTGCTTGTTGCAGCCCTTGCGAGGTAATAACTAACATGGGATAGTGTTAACGAGCGAGTGAGCGCGTGTCAAGGTTGCCAACCGCCTGGAAAACCGAAAAAACACAGGACTTTTTTTTTGTGTTCGAAAAAGACCCGGGAAAACACAGGAACGTTATAAAAAAACTATAATATTTTTGAATCTGGAATATAAAACTGCAAGCTTTAAATATTAGGCCTTGCATAAAAGAAAAGGTGAAATGAAGAACAATAAACTCGCTGATTCGAACATTTCATTAAATGAACAGATTTTATGTCCAAATTTCTGGTATCCTCTCTTAACCATTTCATGAACTAGAAATTATTGTACTATCTACTAAAAGCTTAACTGAAATTCGTTTTCAAATATGTAAAATATATATTAAGAACTACACACTAACTCAACCCAACTAAACCTAACCTTCAATTCTTAAAATATTTAAGGTTTGGACCAACCTGTTCTTCGCTTGTCAATCTCACGGATCGGTCAAAAAAAACTTGTCTAATTAATGAATTGGGTGGCGTCTGGAGCTGCCCAGTTTATCAACTAGCCATTCCATGAACTGAGCAGCACAATTACTACCCAATTCATGAACCGAACAAGTTAAATGGACAGTCGAAAAACCCAGTTTACGGGAATGGCTCAGTAATATGCCCAATTCATGAAATTGCCAGTTTCACTTTTGGGGTGTAACATAATATATATAATGTATATTAGGTCTTTATCTATCGGAACGTTCTCCTTACGGCGATCCGACTATAGTACCTGGGGGATCCTATTGCAAGTGCGGTTCATACCTATAGTCCTATCCAAACAGAAATGAACTTTTTGACGGTTATAAAAGTTACTAAAACATTTTTCATGTGGTTATATATAAAGTAATTTGATCTGCAACAGTCATTTATGTTAGATATTATCAATGGCTATGAAATAATATTCAATATTATAAAATGTTATCACTGTTGTTAGCAAACAAAAAAAATTGGGGTTTTCCAAAAGTTCTCTACCTCAAAATCCCAGCTATACGCTGCAATGCCCAAGCTATATACTATTCCTATTTGTTTGTTTTAACTTTTCTTTCTTTCTATTTTTAGTTAGGTTTAATAAATATTCAGTACCGACACAGCTCGGTCCCTCCTGCATAATGGATTATGGTACTATCTAAGTCATGCTGGGTGTAATCAATTGTTAAGACACATATGGCGCCTTATCTCTCCTCCGATCCTTCCTCGTCTTACAAACGATCAGTCAAGGGTGAAAACTTGATTGAAATCGGTCCACAAGTTGTTTATTGGTGGTGATCGGTTTAAAACGATTTGAATATTCAGTCGTCTACTTGTTTTGTTTGGGGATGCGGGCTGATTTCCCCAGTGCAGCTGGTAGGGATAAAACCTTGACGTCTTGGCTCAAAGTCATAAAATCCGTGCCGTCAGCCCTGCTGGTGTTTTAACATAGTTCCTTTTTTTTATATATAATATTCACCGCTTTTTGGAGCGTTTCTTACTATACGCATACTTTAGCTACACCTATGGGATAGGGATGAGGAAGGTAATATTTTAGATTAAATGCAACCGCTTTTGTTTGGAGAAAGAATGGGGAAACCATTAAGAAATAAACATAATTAGTAATTGTACCCAAATGGGACTTGATCCCCGATCTCACTGTTATCAGCAGCCCAGTCCATCACGAGAGTGACGCGTTAGAGTGCATAAATGGGCAACATATTTCTCAATGGAGCCACCACAGTTGTGGCGAATGAGAAGTGAAAGTCGCCACACATTGTAAAAATTGAGAAAAATAATTGCTCAAACGAACATTTAAAATAGCACACTCTGTTAGAACAAGTTTATTCAAGACATGGACCTACACTTTGACTACTCACTTACAACTGCCTAAGACGCAAATGATGACAATTGTTTTTATTGAAAATGTAAGATAATTTAGTGCAAGATTTGACAATCCTTTGACCTGAATGTAGAGAAAAAACCAATTTTTAGTAAAGGGATTAGAGGGGAGTATTGTATGGCAGTGTTGCGTCAATGACCCGTTCCAAAAAGTGGAATGCCACATGTGGCGATTGGCGACAGGGCTACTCACCCCGAAGTTAAACCATGCGAGCAACGATGCGGGTAACACTATTACTGTGGTTCACACGTACATTGAAAAACGGGCGCAGAACAGAAACGTGGTCACGTGATGAGCTCTAAGCCAATCACAAGATTTCCACCTCATCGACAAGGGCTGTTCAGCTAAAGTTCAACTCATCTCCACTTCGTCCGCTCTACTTGAGATCTTCGGGCTTCGGCACGGGAGAACTAATCGAATCTCAAAACCAACCATCTCAAATCAGGGTGCGCGCTCATTTGAAAGCGCATGCGCTGTGGAGCTAGAAGCAAGCAAACTTCTTTCATTTTTTGAGGGGAGATTTGAAATAATCCTTAATGTAAAGTGTGCACATCGATGTATTGGATTGTGCCACGACACAGCGTCATAATTTGAAAACATCCATCGGGAGAATGATCTAAAATATGTTTATACACTAAATAAAATATGTTGATAATTAATCAGCTGTTTTAAGTAAGCATTGCAATGAATCATAGGTAAAAAAACAGCGTGTGAATATTTTCCGTCACTAAAGTATTTTCTTCTTTCTATTTACAACGAAAGTATTAATCGATTTTACTCTTAGGAAAAAAAAGCTAACGCTTGAACAATTAATTGTTCATGAGTATCGAATCTTTAGAAGATGTAAATTATCTTTAATTTACGGATATAGCAGCATAAAGTATCATATTTTTAAAATTGAAAAAATGTCTTAGTGCGCCACTACTCTATGACTGAGCTATCCAGGATTCTTCTAGTGCTAAGGGTCATTCTTTACTCATATTTTAAGGCAGAGTCTGTGATGGACGTGTGGATATCATCGGCTACTATGAGCTATTTTTGATTTTACAGCCACCGGCGAGCCTTGTCTTAAATATAAGTGATACTGATAAATAACTCTGTGTTGGGGTGAATTCTTGAATCCTGGATAGCCCAGTAATAAAGTATTGACGTATTAAACCAAGGGTCCCGTGTTCATGTGTCTTTTTTACTTTATAAATACCGTCACTCTTGTTGGATGTATTTGTTTATGATGTTACTACGGCCGATTATTTTTACAAAAATAATTTTATCTCTGATAAATTTATGGAAGAAAACTGTCAAGATTTTTCTAAACATATTCAATCCTACATTCTTGAAATCTTTCTTGTGACTTTATAATTGGTTCTAGTGAAAAACCGTCAACCAAAACCCCCCATGCCGTTAATTTACACAAGCTAATAATAAATCATATTCCACATAACCTACATACATGTTCGATTATGCAAGGGATCGAACCCGGGACCCTGAAGATGGTGGTGATAGGAGCTATCCAACCCGCAATGGTGGCCACGTGGTCTGAATGTTAAGCTAATCGCGTCTGGTTTGCCAGACACAGAATGGTTCAAATCCTATTGACTTATTTAACAAATCGGGGACACCCGCTTCATTGGCCGAATGGTCTAAGGAGTCACTTTAGTGTTAGACTGGCTTGCTGATGACGGGGAGATCGGGACTTGAATCCGGTCAGGTCTTTTCTGGTATTAAATGGTTTTCCACTTTCTTTCCACGCAAATGTGGGTATATTATCTCTAAAATTCTTCCTATCCTATCCCCACACCCTATTAGAGTAAATGATAATATATACATATAGCCTGAACAGTTAGTAAGACGCGGCGATATGAATAAATCGAGGACAAAAGCTTTATTTTGGTCAACGAATGGCCACCTCACTCAAGCTAGTCTCTGGATAAAGTGAAATCGATATTCGATTCACTTTGTGCTTTACGAGCAGTTGAGTCCTCCGTTAGTAGAAAAGTATAGTCCGCACAAAGGGTCCTTTTTTGACGTCTGGGGAGGGTTGTAGGGGGTGAAACTTTATACTCTTCCAGTCCGCCCCCTCCACCACAGGGATCTAGGAGAAGATAGAAGCGCTCTACATATGGGGGAGGGTTGGTTTTTTATTTCCGAAATAAGTAATGTCTTATCTTTGTATTTTAATATGAGCCCTTGCATAAGAAGGATAAGGGCAGTATATATGTGCGTGTGTGCGTGGTTGGAGGGGTGGGGTGGGTGGGTGGAGGGGTTAGGGTGGGGGCCAGACTGTCGTTTGTCTTGGCTCGTGTTTTTCAGCTACCATATGGTGGGAGCGAACAGGGTGGGGCTGGTATGACCCATTGGGGATGACAGCGGTCTATGTCACCTTGGATCTAAGGGATGATTGCGAGATAAAAATGGTATTCTCGAAATTCTGTCTTAAAAAAAAAATCCGCTGCATCTTAATTACTCGTTCGGTTTGTCTTTACGCATACATTAACTATGCTGATGGAATAGAAACGAAGAAGGTAGAATTATAGAGGAAATAATGTACCCGAATTTTGTGTGACAAAGGACTCTGAGTGTATGTAGGCATACAAACCTTCTCCAGTGGCCGAATGGTCTAAGTCGTCAATCTCGTGTTAAGACTGATCTACTGATGATGGGGAGATCCGGATTCAAATCTCAGCCGGGTATATTAAGGGTGGTTTCTCCTAAAGTGTTTCCCACTCACTTTCCATGCAAATGCGGGTAGATTACCTCTAAAATTCTTCCTTCCTCATCCTTATCCCCATTAAAGTAATTATCATGTATGCATGTAACCTGAACAGGTAGTAAGACGCGGCGATTTTTTAAAAAAGAAAAAAATAGTTTGCACAAAGGTTTAGCTCAGCTTTGAGAGACCGGTTCGAACCGCGGTTGGGTAGGATCTGAGTCCTTCACGAGGTGCGAGCGATATTGATCACACTAGTAAATCTTGTTTGAAGCGCATTTAAAGTAGTTACTTCATGAAAATGAATTTGTTTTGGCCAACATCCTTTCTCTCTCCATCTTGCTGTCAGTGACTGGAGTGGAGGAGGAGGGGGAGGTGCTGTCAGAGGGTGGTAACGGCAATGTCTATCACAGACCGTGTGGATATTGATGAGTGCGCTAGGGTCGAAAGGACGAGGGAGGGCTACTAGGCCGCGGGCTGGATAAAATAGAGGGCATTGAGGGGTGTCCAAACACCTAACCAACACCAACATTCATTTTTTTTATATAATATTTTATTTTTTATCACCGCGCTTTTTATTACCTGTTCAAGTTGTGCCCATACGTGATAATTATTCTAATGGGGTAGAGATGAAAAGGGAAGCAATTTAGAGGTGGTTTGCGTGGAAGGAGAGTGGGAAATACTTTAGAAAAATCATCCTCAGTAGATACGACTAGGATTTGAACCCTGATCTTCCCCATTATCAGCAGGCCAGTCTAATACGTGAGTTGACGCCTTAGACCGTTCGGCCACTGAAGCGGGTATATCTAAAACCAACTAGTAGTGCTCAGTCCACATAGATCCAAGGTTTTGATTATAATATCAAGGTACCTATTGACATATCTGGGCTATAGCGGACCGTATAGCCAGAATGTAAAGGACACTTTTGCATTCTACCACTAAGTGCTCTAGATCCTTTCTGGTGTTTTTTGTGTGTTTTTCTTTTTTCAAAAGAAAGAATGTTTTACTTTAGGTTGAAATACAGGGAAAAATCACTCATAAATTGCTCAAGTTTCTCACTTCCACTACTATAAAATTAACGTACAAGTTTCATGATAGTTGGTCGTTAAAAAGGGGAAATGGTCGACTTGTACTGAATTGAGTGCTAGAACATCTCCCTATGTATGACATTAGTTTGGGCTCGCGCCGCCAGATGCGAAGCTAATGATGTCTGGGTGAATATACAACACGATGACAAATGATTCCAGGGGTGGTCTGACTGGAAACAAGATGGTTGCTCTTGGTGCGGCCCACCGCCATGTTCCTCTAATGATATTAAACCTCGTCTATACCCTGATTTTGTTAGGAATTCCGTTCTGGAAGGCCTTATTCCGTACTCGAATACTATTGTACAGTAGTATTTTAGTATAGTAAAAGGCCTTCCAGAACGGAATTCTACAAAAGCAAGGTATGCGATACATACATACTAAACTCATGTCACCCATTTGGGAAGTATAATATTTTGTCCAATCACATTTGTCGAAATATATTTTTATTTTTTTTTTTTTTTAGAAAACTATATATATTTAATCCACATACTAAATATTTTATTTTTTATTTTCCAGTTAAACCAGTTTTAAAAAAAAATCAATGGTGCCTTACGCGAAAATTTGTGCGTCTGAGATTAAAGCAAAAAGGCGAAAAACCTTCAAATAAAGTCATGTTTTGGTAAGGTCACAACAGACAGTTTTAGATAATGTGGGATTGTTTTATCAGGTCTTATGTAAGTGAGAAAACATTAATTTTAAAACACTTTAAGCTTGAAATTTAAAATTAAATGGTCATAACTTTCACCCACATTTTGGCGAAAACAATATTCAAATGTTTATCAAGCGTTATAAATAATCCGCGATTTCTAAACGTCTTCAACGTTTCTTAGTGTTCTTCCATGTAACATCTTTAAGGTGGGGATGTAGGAGACGCGAGAAAAGGTAAGTGTTTTTTTGCAATTTTTGTATCAGAACCTTTTTTGGTCAAAATAAATCAAACATTGATTCATTACAAACATAGAGTTTAATTTTCTTCTTCCACAACTTGTGAATGTGTGGAATGCCAGGCCTCCACCGTGGTTCGGATCCCACGTTAAACTGTAGGTCCTCCATTTCATCTCACAATCACCCTACCATTACACATTAGCGTAAGTGCGTATAACCGAACGGGTAGTAAGACGCTGGTGCTAATAATAATAGTAATAATAATAATTTTTCTTCACATGGTGACCTCAACAGTTGTTGAATATCTGTCAAGGATGACCTAAAATTTAATGACATTGTCATCTAATGCTGCTATGCTAATGACATAATAATCAAGAACTATTTATATCACTGTGTGAAGAAAATTAATCTCTATGTTAGCGCAGGAGAAATATTTTATTTATTTTGCCCAAAAATTATTTTACTATAAAAACTGCAAAAACACATACCTTTTTTCTTGTTCTCTACATCCCCACCTTAAAGAATGTTAAAGTTTGATCAGAATGTTACGGACTTAATATCGGAACTCGGCCAAATAACGCAAGCTGTCATTGTGGAGTCGACCTCTTCTGACATTAAAGTTACAGAGTGTATAGACGGGACTTTACAACTTGCAAGGGAACATTCAGTTTCCTCATTGCTAGCTGTCGCACACTGATTTAATGAATGGACTTGCTCTGGCCCCCTCCTTCACCCTAAGTGGTACCAATCTACCGAGATTTAATTCTTGCTCTTCGGTCTAAATTAGCACACAAGAATGAAAGCTTGAAAAGCCCTATCCAGAATAACTATGTTTTGGATAAAATTATAATCCTTGGTTAGGTCGTTATAGACAATTTGTTAATAAACTTTGGGTTTGAAAATATTTCTAACATAATGGTTAAGAGTGGCTGTCCACAAGTAGGTAGAGGATCCTTGTTTGATTACAGCTGGTGCTAAGCTTTTCCTTTTTAAATAACAACCTGAAGGTTGGTTTGATGTGATTTCTATCCATTCGGAGCTGGGCATGGTCTTAGCCCTTAGGCTGGTTAGTGCTGCCTGCACCATCTGGTAGAAATCCCATGTACTAGGGAAGTTCAGGAAGTGTGGTGGTTTTCCGTTGTCTTCCATACTGAATTTCTATGAGCAAGTGCTAAAGGGTCTACCAATTTCTACGGGGAAGGTATTTTCACATGCCTTCCAGGGTTCTTTTACATTAACAATTGACATGAGACCGACGGCTTTATCTTCCCTCCGAAGGAAGTTTTGCTACTGATTTTTATCGCTTAAGAAAAATATGTCGACCTCAGCTGGGTTTGAACCCACGAACATTTGAGTCCTGAGTCAAGCACTTTCCCTCAAAACCATTGATGGCAACGGTGAATGTACAATTTGTTTTAAAAAATTCAAATAGCACAGGGAATAAAATCACTTAAAACTTCGTTAGTTTTGAACAAATATAATAAAATTATAGATCTATCACTCTCGTGTCTCCATTTTGAATAAATATGTTATATTTGTTTTACATATTTTGCAGTAAATTGGCCTAAGCAGGCCGTTAAAATTATAACAGCATTAGAGGGAGTGGTCGTATATTTTTTTCTCAAATCTGAGTTCAATTGCGAATCTTTAACAACACGACAAGTGCTTATCGTAAGATATTTTTCCCACATTTATATGATTTTATTTCCTTTAATTCTCATATTCCAGTCATTAAGTGTTAAATTAATTATGCGGGATGTGGTTGTTAGGTTTTTATCAACTATTTTGTTGATGGAACCCTTAAAAATCTTCATCGTCAAAGCTCTAAAAAAAAAAAACCTTAAATATTCAAAGGTTTCAAAGAGCCTATCACTAATTTTTATTTTCCGGTGAGATTTGAGTTTTTAAGATTTTCTTTTTAGTTTTTTTTTTGGTATGTAAGCTTAATATTTAGACGTTCTTCGTCATCCCTGTCACGGGCTTCAGAAAAACAAGAGACGGTGCAGTCTCCCAGGGGGCCTGGGTTATTTCAGTGTAGATTTTCAATCCACTCAGTCTCTTGCTGTGCTACCAAGCGTTGCCAACTTCAGAAAGATAAAAACGCAACAAATAAAATGGTACGAATTTTACCACCTAAATACTCTAATTGCAAGAATAATTGAACATGGGTCTAAGACTTAATTTCGTTAATCAATTGTTTTACTGAATTATTGTGGAACTAAACTTAAATGTAACTATTTTATGTAGAGCTATGCTCATTTTGAAAGTACAGTTTAATTTGCATAAAAGACACTTGGGGAAGTTTCTACATTTTATATACGTTCATATATTCATATTATGTAAAGTCATCTGGTCTTCAACTGTCCCTTTGGATAGATATGATTAATATCCTTAAAATAAAATAATAATATTAAAGTAAAATGTTAACACTGTTAACCGTAAAAAATATGTTTGTATTTTCTTGAAGGCTCTTTTAATTAAAATTAGACTGAAGTGTTAACTAAGTTAGCGACACTTGATTTGTTAAGTTTCTCTCTCTTATTGTGAAGAAAGGAATAGCAAAGAGGGACGAGAAAGGTTTAGCTGTACGGAGGGGGAAATCGGAAGAGAGGTGAAACAAGATAAAGGGTCTCGAGAAGAAAAACAGATCTTGGTTAGCTTCCACATACAAAGAAAAGAAAACATGTCAACTTTGACCCAGGCTAAGTAAGTTAAAATGCCTCAAGATTTGAGAAAGAAACGGGGGAGATAAGATGGAAAAATGGGTTTAGAAAGGAAATAAACGGAACATAGTGGCCGTCGCGTGTTCGTTAAAGTCGAGTAAAGATGGGGAAAAATGGATCTAATATATTAGAACAAATACTTAAGAGCCCAATTTTCAAAGAAAATACAAACTTTTTGGCTGTCAAGATTGATAGTTTAGTGTATTATTATTGCTATTTAATAGGTATTTACAATATTTATCGACGGTAACAGCTACAGATCACATTACTTGACGTATGATTATATGAAAGTAGATATAGTAACTTTTTTAGATGTCAGATATCACCTTCCTATGAAAATTGGATCGTACTTAATGCTGAAATGGAGACGCTATAACTTAGCGCCTCTTTTGTATTAAATGTTTATTAGTCTTACGTAGGGTTTCTCAAAACAAAGTAAATAAACTTTTATAAGGGTGTCTACAGCTCTAAATATTTTAGACATCTAATGCCTCCAGAATGTATTTGGAGGGTGTTTACCGTGACCATTAGGTGGAGGGTGTAAAATTGTCTAGAACATTTTACGAGAACGAGATAGGCCAAACTCTCTCTCTCTCTCTCTCTCTCTATATATATATATATATATATATATATATATATATATATATATATATATATATACTTTTTTGAGACCTTAACATCAATTTAAAATTTGCTGCTATTATTTAATATAATATTTATATAATCCATAAAATCTTATATTTTAACCATCAAAATTAGGCTTGTTAAAAGTCAACCTATTCCCAAAACGAATATCAATGCATTTACACTACAAATCGTAAAATGGGAGGGTGAAAATAAACCTTCAATAAGTTTGATTGAGAAAATAAAAAGATTGTTTGAATCCCCAACCTCTTTGCTTAGCCGCACTGAACTAGATCTAAAGTTAAATTTATATTATATTAAAATATATGAACATAACCAAAAACACTTATCTAGTTTTAAGTTAGCCTGTAAGTCTTATGCTGATATGATATCTGCTCTTAGAATGCATGTAAAATACCCTAATAAAACACTGGCTAAGAGATGGAGTAATTTGAAAGCTCCCTTTTATTTTCCATCCCGTTTTTACGCGGTGGAAAAGTATGAAATGACATAACGATAGGTAGAGAAGAACAGAAGAATTAATCACAAGTTGTGTTAAATTGTGAGGCAAAGAAAGAAAGGCTTGAAATAAGGGAAGTTGATAAAAAAGCCTCTTTTTTTTTTTCTGAAGTGTCAAGATAGTACACCAAACACATTAAAATATTGGGTTCGACGAGACAACCATCCGAAGTGCAGAGGGGAGGAAAGGAGAAATAGAAGCGTGCGTGAAGAGATTAAAAGGGAGAGAAAATAAGGGGGAGTGATAGGATTTAGAAAAGGGGGTTTGAGATTTCAGTTTGTAGGTTCGACGAGAGAGGGTAGGCAGTGCCGGTTGTAGGGGGGTGTGTAGTTAAACGGCGTCTCGTATAGCTGGAAGACACACAGAACACACTCTTTGCCGACATCATCTGGTTCGTCTGGACCGAGCGGAGGCTGCTTCATCTCTAGGAGGGCAGATTTAGAGTGAGAGAGTTTAGCTGTTCTCTTTTATTTTTTTCCCCCTCTCTCAACTCGACTACTTCCAGGCAGTCGCACCCACGGACAGTCTTCACTAAACCATAGCGCGCGTTGGTCGACCTCGTTTCGAGATGCAAGTACGGTGATTGAACGAACTGCGTTTATTTGAATCGTGTGGCGTTGACCCGATGGTTTTTTTTCTTCGTGTGTGATCCGTTTATCTTATTAATAATTTACATCCTGGCGCGCGAACCTTCCTTCTGTTAAAAGTCGACGATACTCTTTGACCAACAATTTCCGGTGTCAAATTTATATTTTTTGTCTCGATACAACCAAAAGTGATTTTTTGATTTGTTCTTTTTTTCTGTTAATTTAAAAAAAAATCCAGTTACATTTCACCATTCGGGAATTTTAATCGTTATGACGTCATTTCTCTCTCAAACGACGATGTAAGTGGGGGGTGAGGCAGAAAACATTACAATGTAGACAAGTTTTTATTTTCAAATGTGTTTTCTTACTTTTTGACGTGTCGTGTGTTCGAAACTAAGCTTTGTGGATCGAGTTGTATTTGTTTTGTGTGAACATGTCTTGGATCCGACGCTGTTCGGAACCGCCGCGGCCCAAGAAGTCGGAGGCGTGCGTCATTTCCGGAAGCCTCGCTGAAAACTCTGGGGACGAAGACGAGGATGAAGGAATGGTAAAGAAAGAGCTACATGTTTTTTTATCCCTCCCTCTCACACACTTTAGCGTCTTGGCTGAAAGTTAGCTGAGAACAAGAAGGGCGCATCTGCGCTTTACGAAAATCCGTAGAAGCACTCCCTATATTTAGATCCGTTCAGGCTGAAAACCAATATTACTCCACTTAAACAAAATTACCTAGAAGTAATTATGCTGTACAATTTAAAATTGAGATGAACATATTTATTCGGGCAAGATTTGGTCATATTTGTGTTTGTGGCGATTTGATCATGAAAAGTAAGTAGGCTTTTGGTAAAATTAAACTTTTAGAAACTACAAACATATTATTTTACGGTCTACATTGTTAACATTTTACTATAATAATATTTTATACTGGTATTGTCTATCAAAAGTGACAGCTGTAGATCACATGACTTGACATGTTGGTACATTTCCTCTTAATTCTCCCTTCTCCATCTCTACCCAAGGGTAATTTAAAGTTAAATTTATATTATATTAAAATTATGAACATAACCAAAATTGCAGCCAGATCTTAAATATATACAATTATATTTTTTCATAAAAATTAACAAAAGAAAGTAAATATTGTAGCGTGGTAAGGGTGTTGGAGCCCCCTCTTATCGCCCATTTATGAGTACCCATACCTCTATACCCCCTTAGTGTAATAACCAGGGTCCGGATTTTGATGACTTTAAAATTGCCTAAAAATGACCTATAAAATGAGGCTATAAACTCTAAATAATGACTTTAAATTTGCAAAAAAGACCTAATTTTTTTTATCAAAATACCATAATATGATGTATTTACTACAAGAGTTAGGATTTACATTGTACACGTAAGCAAAAATATCTCTCCTGGTCTGTCCATTTCCAGTTTTTACTCAGTGTGGACTCGTCTGGAATAGAATGACCCGTATACAGTCTCAGGAAATCCTTTAGTTTAACATTGTTCAGTTCCCACAAAGGTATGTTCGCAGATACCAGAAATTCACACAAATCTTTATAAAATGTTGAAGATTTGTCTTGATTTGTGAATGCATTTTGTGCAAGTAATAACTGAGAGGTTTTCTTTTTATCGATATTCTGGATACCAAGGACATGTTTGTTGCGATTGATATGCTGTTGAATGGTTAAATCTTTTATCTGATGCCAGTCACTTTCACTTCACATATTTTATAGAAAAGTATTTCACTCTCTGTAGAAAAAATATCCTCTTCGAATTCAATAATAATTTGCCTCAAATGACTTGCTTTGGATGGTTTGGTTTAAAGCATTTTAAATACACTTAAAATGATTGCCAAAGAATAAATATAACGTTCACTTTATAAATGAAGAATATGCATTTAAAATCTTTTGACAGCTAAAATCATGTGTTCTACTTAACATTGGAATACAAATACCTGCTTTAAAAGCGATAACTCCCCACTCCCCTGCAGCCCTTCCAAAACATGGTATAGTGAGTGACTCACCAGGAATATAAAGACGGTACAAAGTTCATTTGAACTCTAAAAATTGCTCTCCCCTCATCCTGCAACCTTTTACAACTTAGGTGTAGTGAAGGTCTCAGCAGGGATGTGGATTTTATAAGCACGCCGGTAAAGGGGTACAAAGTTTATTTGGACTCGTACATTATCGTCTTGAGTTAGCTAGTGTGTGGTAAAATATTTGATGTTTGGGTATTCATGTTTTATCAAACCACCGATAATTCATATATGTAACCTTTTTAAAGTCGTTTTCAAACAATTTTAAATTTACTTTCCTAAAAAAAAATCTTAAAAATGACTTATTAAAAAAAAAAAGCAAGAAAAATTACCTACAATTCTAAAATGGCACTAAATGACCAAAAAATTACCTATAAAATATGCAAATCTACAACCAGGGGATCATGAGCAGAGTTTATGCACAACTGAGCATTGTCTCTGATGGACCAAAAAAGAGATGACAGGTCATCAAAATCCGGGCCCTGGTAATAACTAATAAATATAACCAGGATGTCCAGAACGAATAGTAGGCTGCAATGCACGTAAAACCAAATCCATACCATAATTTTTTGAAGGAATCTCATTTCGGAAGGCCTTTAATCCTACCAAAATACTACTACAGAACAGGATTTTGGTACGAAATAAGGCCTTTCAGAGCGGTCTTCCTACCAAACACAGGGTACAGGTTTCTTTTACTGTAGAACGTGAGTGTACTCGACGCAACTCGTGCCGGCTTGTATCCTAATGACACTCCACTTGTTCTGAGGGTCTCTGTTTAGAGGACGTGAGCTCTAAAGTGACAATGTGTCCCTCCGGGGTCATCACTCATCAAGAGAGGGGTCGAGCCTCACATTAGCATTCGGTAGTCGCTGTTATACTCTGCTCGGCGAGAGAGGCGGGCGCATGTAAACAAACACGTTCAATACACTCCCATTTTCAGAAGAAGGGCCGTTTGTATCCAACAGATAGAGAATTAACATCGACCTTCGTATAACCCGCTTAGGTGGGTAAATGGTCTAAGGCAGGGGTCTCCAAACATTTTACTTTGCGGGCCAAAGTAACGTTCACCTGTTCTTCAAGTAGCATTATTTTTGCCCTGAATGCCTTGACATGTGCAAATAGATCATAAATCAAATTTGTTTCAACATGCAAATTAAGATTCAAGACATAATATGGACAGTCACGCCTGTAAAAAAAATGCCACTTTCTGAGGCCAGTCAGTGTTTGACGTTGATTCTTCTCTGTGAGATATGAATCAATTTATATGTAATAAATTATATTCATAATAATTATTAGTCAATATAATATTTTTATTTGGTAACATCTTTCAGGACTTTACTTTTATAACCCTCTGCCGGGAGACTTGGGACTACCTAAAAATCGTCACAGCTAAGCCGTTCTGTTTTAGGTATAAGGAATGGTTCCTGCGATTGAAAATGAGGGTTTGCAATTCCGACAGTACTCTGGCTTGGTGTCATGGGGGAGCACTCTGGCTTGGTGTCATGGGGGGGAAGCATTCTGGCTTGGTGTCATGAGGATAAGCACTCTGGCTTGGTGTCATGGGGGGGAAGCATTCTGGCTTGGTGTCATGAGGATAAGCACTCTGGCTTGGTGTCATGGGAGGAAGCACTCTGACTTGGTGTCATGGGGGGGAAGCATTCTGGCTTGGTGTCATGAGGATAAGCACTCTGGCTTGGTGTCATGGGGGGGAAGCATTCTGGCTTGGTGTCATGAGGATAAGCACTCTGGCTTGGTGTCATGGGAGGAAGCACTCTGGCTTGGTGTCATGGGAGCAAGCACTCTGGCTTGCTGTCATGGGGGGAAGCATTCTGGCTTGGTGTCATGGGAGGAAGCACTCTGGCTTGCTGTCATGGGAGGAAGCACTCTGGCTTGGTGTCATGGGGGAAAGCACTCTGGCTTGGTGTCATGGGAGGAAGCACTCTGACTTGGTGTCATGGGGGGGAAGCATTCTGGCTTGGTGTCATGAGGATAAGCACTCTGGCTTGGTGTCATGGGAGGAAGCACTCTGACTTGGTGTCATGGGGGGGAAGCATTCTGGCTTGGTGTCATGAGGATAAGCACTCTGGCTTGGTGTCATGAGAGGAAGCACTCTGACTTGGTGTCATGGGGGGGAAGCATTCTGGCTTGGTGTCATGAGGATAAGCACTCTGGCTTGGTGTCATGGGAGCAAGCACTCTGGCTTGGTGTCATGGGAGGAAGCACTCTGGCTTGGTGTCATGGGAGGAAGCACTCTGACTTGGTGTCATGGGGGGGAAGCATTCTGGCTTGGTGTCATGAGGATAAGCACTCTGGCTTGGTGTCATGGGAGGAAGCACTCTGGCTTGGTGTCATGGGAGCAAGCACTCTGGCTTGGTGTCATGGGAGCAAGCACTCTGGATTGGTGTCATGGGAGCAAGCACTCTGGCTTGGTGTCATGGGAGCAAGCACTCTGGCTTGCTGTCATGGGGGGAAGCATTCTGGCTTGGTGTCATGGGGGGAAGCACTCTGACTTGGTGTCATGGGGGGAAGCACTCTGGCTTGGTGTCATGGGGGTAAGCACTCTGGCTTGCTGTCATGGGAGGAAGCACTCTGGCTTGGTGTCATGGGGGGAAGCACTCTGGCTTGGTGTCATGGGAGGAAGCACTCTGGCTTGCTGTCATGGGGGGAAGCATTCTGGCTTGGTGTCATGGGAGGAAGCACTCTGGCTTGGTGTCATGGGGGAAGCACTCTGGCTTGGTGTAATGGAAGGAAGCACTCTGGCTTGGTGTCATGGGGGAAGCACTCTGGCTTGCTGTCATGGGAGGAAGCACTCTGGCTTGCTGTCATGGGGGGAAGCATTCTGGCTTGGTGTCATGGGAGGAAGCACTCTGGCTTGGTATCATGGGGGGAAGCACTCTGGCTTGCTGTCATGGGAGGAAGCACTCTGGCTTGGTGTCATGGGGGGAAGCACTCTGGCTTGATGTCATGGGAGGAAGCACTCTGGCTTGGTGTCATGGGGGGAAGCATTCTGGCTTGGTGTCATGGGGGGAAGTACTCTGGCTTGGTGTCATGGGGGGAAGCACTCTGGCTTGGTGTCATGGGAGGAAGCACTCTGGCTTGCTGTCATGGGGGGAAGCACTCTGGCTTGCTGTCATGGGAGGAAGCACTCTGGCTTGGTGTCATGGGAGGAAGCACTCTGACTTGGTGTCATGGGGGGAAGCACTCTGGCTTGCTGTCATGGGAGGAAGCACTCTGACTTGGTGTCATGGGGGGAAGCACTCTGGCTTGGTGTCATGGGAGGAAGCACTCTGGCTTGCTGTCATGGGGGGAAGCACTCTGGCTTGCTGTCATGGGAGGAAGCACTCTGGCTTGGTGTCATGGGAGGAAGCACTCTGGCTTGGTGTCATGGGAGCAAGCACTCTGGCTTGCTGTCATGGGGGGAAGCATTCTGGCTTGGTGTCATGGGGGGAAGCACTCTGACTTGGTGTTATGGGGGGAAGCACTCTGGCTTGGTGTCATGGGGGTAAGCACTCTGGCTTGCTGTCATGGGAGGAAGCACTCTGGCTTGGTGTCATGGGGGGAAGCACTCTGGCTTGATGTCATGGGAGGAAGCACTCTGGCTTGCTGTCATGGGGGGAAGCATTCTGGCTTGCTGTCATGAGGGGAAGCATTCTGGCTTGGTGTCATGGGAGGAAGCACTCTGGCTTGGTGTCATGGGGGAAGCACTCTGGCTTGGTGTAATGGAAGGAAGCACTCTGGCTTGGTGTCATGGGGGAAGCACTCTGGCTTGCTGTCATGGGAGGAAGCACTCTGGCTTGCTGTCATGGGGGGAAGCATTCTGGCTTGGTGTCATGGGAGGAAGCACTCTGGCTTGGTATCATGGGGGGAAGCACTCTGGCTTGGTGTCATGGGGGGGAAGCACTCTGGCTTGCTGTCATGGGGGGAAGCATTCTGGCTTGGTGTCATGGGGGGAAGTACTCTGGCTTGGTGTCATGGGGGGAAGCATTCTGGCTTGCTGTCATGGGAGGAAGCACTCTGGCTTGGTGTCATGGGAGGAAGCGCTCTGGCTTGGTGTCATGGGGGGAAGCACGCGTGCGGACAGAAACTGTACTTGTCAAATAAAGTGCGTGGTTAATAATAGCGAAGAGAAACAATTAATTTGTTTTTTGATAAAATCTTGAAACGGGCTGGATGTGGCCCGCGGGCTGTAGTTTGGAGACCCCTGGTCTAAGGCTTCACTCTCGCAATAGATTGGACCACTGGTAGCGGGGAGATTGGGATTCAAATCCCATTCGGGTGTACTGAGGGTGGCTTTTCTAAAATGTTTGTCCACTCTCCCTCCACGCAAATTAGTGTACAATTCCTCTAAATTAAACCTTCCTCGCCTATAGCACACTAGCGAAATTAGTATATATGCGTAGAGGCTGAACGCGTAGTAAGAACCTGTGCTAAAATATGTTATTTATTCATACGTCAAGTAATGTGATCTGCAATTATCACTTTTGATAACAAAAAATTCATCACCGCGTCGTACTGCCCATTCGGGCTATACGCTAATGTGTTAGTGATGATGAAGGTTGAATTTAGAGGAAGTGCACCCAAACTTGCTTCGAGGGTGAGTGTCAAAACATTTAGGGAAAATCACCCTCAGTGCACCCTTCTGTGATCGAACCCCGTCTTCTGTAGTCTATTCTATTGTGAGAGTAGCGCCTTAGACCATGCGGCCACCGAAGTGGGTCTGACCATTGTTGTGTCTGGCACTGCGAATATTTTCCATTCAGAGAAGTTGGAGGGGTGTTGTGTGTAGAATTTACCGCCGTGATCTGAATAACCAAATTAGCTCTCACCGAGTTCATTGTTCATGGCGCGGAGGTCAAGTTCTCTCGCGTTAACCAGAACTGTGTGGTAATTGCTGCCTCCACGGAGGATGGGAATAGTGAAGACGATCTGAATATAGAAGTCGCGGTCAAATACCTTGAAAATAAGCCACTAAATGTCTCAAGTGGCATTTTAATTATGGTTCGTGGTGAAATTACGTCATGAATATATATTACAAAATACCACTTGTTTAAATTTATTTACAGTAAAATCTTCTCATTGCGTGATTAATTCGTTTCAAAGGTTTCCGCAGAAGTTAAAAACAGCTTAGATCAAATTATGCTTAAATACGCTGTATTTTTTAAAATAAATTTTCGTTTTAAAGGACAGTAAAATTTGGCTTACAATAAATGCGTAGGTTCACCAGCAAAAGACAACTTTCACACACGATAGAACCAAACGGGTGACCTGGTGGTCTAGGGGTAAGGTGTCGGACTTCTGTGCTGGGGGTCCGGGGTTCAATCCTCGGTCCCGGCAAAGATTTATCTGATTGCCAAACCCTTCCTTCACCTCTGACAAGACATGTATTAATCACAACTTGTGAATGTGAGGAATGCCATGCCTCCACCGTGGTTCGGATTCCACGTTAAACTGTAGGTCCTCCATTTCATCTCACAATCACCCTACCATTGCACATTAGCGTAAGTGCGTATAACCCGAACGGGTAGTAAGACGCGGTGCTAATAATAATAATAATAATGATAGAACCAAACAAACAAAATGGCGATGAGATTATCAACTGTGCGTCACTTTTTTTTAAAAAACGCCATCTTGTTTGTTTAAAGTAGCACTTGATAGATAATGTTGCTAGTAATAAGTCAAAATACTGCAATCGCGTACATACGAATCCGATAAACTGAGATCCGTATAAGTCTAAGATTTACTTATACGGTTAAAAAACTATGCAAATAAATTTTAACATGGCGTTTCACGTAATATTTTCATAATATACTAACATAGGCTAACTAGGCCTATATAATTTATTTTTATAAGATATCCTTTTCATACAAAAACAATTCAAATAGAGTGATAAACATTTAAATAATTTATAGTGCGATATTTAAACACTATTAAGAGTTTGATGCACAATAGGGATACGTGATTTTGGTCAAAACGCGCTCCAAGAATGTTTTTTTTTTTCACCGTGTGTTCGGGTTATACGCATTTATTATAATTACTCTAATGAGGTTGGGATGAGGAAGGAAGCATTTTAGAGGTAATCTACCAGCATTTGCCTGGAAGGAGAGTGGGAAATTATTCAGGCAAAACCACCCTTATTAGATCCAACTGGGATTCGAATTTGAATCCCGATCTTCAGTAGGCCAATCTAACACAAGAGTGACGCCTTAGAACATTCGGCCACTGAAGCGGATCAAGAAAGTTTTATCGGTTTAGTTAGGTGTAAAATTACTTAAAAATTTGTAATTTTAAAATAAAATTTTCATTCATAAAATAGATAATATATAAAGGCCTTTATTGTTTGAATTCTGGGGTAGAATAAGACACCCTATTTCTGCGCGTAATGTTCATGCTTATAAATCCGCCTCTGGATTACCAACAGAATGTTTCTAGAAACAGACTCAAAATGTAGATGAACTATCAGTTTTGACAGCTGGAAGAAGTGGCCTTTTTGTTATTGTTGGTTTCTCTAGATTTCTTACATATCTTTTTTTTAAATTACACCCAACACGATGGCTAGTAACGATTTGTTTGGATTCGTTTAGAGTTCATGCACCCGCATCATCGTGGTTGAGTATGAGAAACCCACAACGATAAATCATAATATGTAGTAGTAACCACCCCAAGTACGCTCGGCCGACATTCGAATCTCAACGTCCCCGTCATCGGTGATCCTGTAACTTTCGAGACTAACGACCTAGACTTTGCGATCACTGGTTTCGTGTTTTAAATACTCTAAACTGTTATTTTGGCGACCCTTAAATTCACACCTAATTAATTTACGAACCTTAATAATATGGTAAAGTGTTATCAATGTTAACTGACCCTCTTGAATGGTCAAACGGTCTAAAGCATCACTATCGCATTAGACTAGACTACTGATTACGGGAAGATCGGGGTTCGAATCACGCTCGGGTGTATTGAGGGGAGTTTTCCGCTTTTTCCTAAATTACTTTCCTCTCCCTCCACGCAAGTATGGCTACAATTCCTCTAAATTCAACCTTCCATATCCCCAACACATCATCGTAATGTGTACGTACATATCCGTACAACTCGAACGGTTATTATTATTACTATTAGCACCACGTCTTACTACCCGTTCGGGTTATACGCACTTACGCTAATGTGTAATGGTAGGGTGATTGTGAGATGAAATGAGGACCTACAGTTTAACGTGGCATCCGAACCACGGTGGAGGCCTGGCATTCCACACGTTCACAGGTTGTGATTAATACACATCTTGTCAGAGGTGAAGGAAGGGTTTGGCATTAAGATAAATCTGTGCCGGGACCGGGATTGAACCCCGGACCCCCAGCACAGAAGTTTGAAACCTTACCCCTAGACCGCCAGGTCACCTGCTCGAACGGTTACTGAGACATGGTGCTAAAAATTGTGTATTTTCTAAAAGGCTCTTCGTATGAAAATTGGGCTGTCACAGAGTTTCAGAGATGTTATCTTATCATGAATCAGGGAAATAGTTCTACAGACACTCGACTGTTTATAACCCTCGAATTGTTTTCTTTCCCTCCATTGACCTACCGCAAACATCAACAGTCTATATGAGTCCTGTTGTCCCGTTATTTCTTGACCAGGATGTTTTCATTGAATCGCTGGGCCCCGCTCTTCAAGTTCTCGGTGTGTTTGTTCTCTTCCCATTCATAAGAGCGGGCTGCTTGCTTCTCTTTGTGCTTTATGCATGTAAACTGATTCATTGACGGCGATGATCTCATTGTCAAGGTTGGGCGACTCTTTTATAACGTGGTACCGCGTATGACTTTTATAGTGAGATCGCCGCAGGGAAGAACAGGATTGCCTGCCCGCACAGATAGCAGCTGCATGATTAAGGTGGGATGTAGGGGACGTGATTTAAGACCAGTGGATTTTTTCCCCCTGTATTTATAGAAAAACTTTTTTTTTTTTTGTAAAAATAAATCAAATATTGCCTCATTACAAACATAGAGAGTAAATTTCTTCCCATGGTGACCTCAACATTTCTTGATTATCTATTAAGAGTGTCCTGGAATTTAATGACAGCATTTTATCTTCATTTAAAACGTTTCTCATATAATGCCGCTATGCTCGTGACATATTCAACAACGGTTTATATCACCAAGACCCGCCTCGGTGGCGTAGTTGGCTAACGCGCTAGTCGTGTTGAGCTCGACCGCCGAGACGGGGAGATCGAGGTTCGAATCTCGGTCGGGTGAACTGGGGTGGTTTTTCCTAAATGGTTTTCCACTCTCCCTCCACGCAAATGCGGTTCACTTCCCCTTACTTCAACTCTCCCATTTCCTAATCCATTAGCGTAATTAGTACTTAAGCGTATAACCCGAACGGGTAGTAAGACGCGGTGCTAATATTATTATTATTATTATATCACCAAGTGAAGAGAATTAAAATCTCTGTTTTTACTGGATTTATTTTGGCCAAAAAAACTATTTTGCTATTAAAACTGCAAAAATACACTCCTTTTCTCGCGTTCTCTACACTCTTCTCACCTTAAACAGGGCTTACCACGTATCTGAAGAACCAGGAATACGAGATAAACTTTTGTATCTGGAAAAAAAAAATGCAAAACTCGGGGAATTTTGCCAAATTTAGTGAAAATACTGTAATATTTGTTAATTTGGGACATTTAACTAAAAGTTTAAAAATTATAGTTCTTAGGATAGACGAAGAAGTGAACTGAAGAATTAAGCACATTGATTCACACGTCTTATTGCCCCTTAAACAAGTTTTGTGAAGTGACAGAAGCTGTATTTCCCAATCAATCCTAAATCATCCTGTTTTAAACATAAGTTAGATGTCTTCACACTTAGTCAATTTGATTACAAATAAAATGTTACTACTCTTATCCTCAATACAAACTGGCTGAAAAACGGGGATTTCTTCTGGAAAACCTGGAAAGCACAGGGAATTTGGTAGTAAGAAAATAGTGCCATCTCTCTTAAAGGGTGTTGTGGTTTGAATCCCATCTGGGTGAACTAAAGGTGGCTTTCCAAGTTATTTTGCTTTGTCGATCTTCATACACTTCCTAAAAAAACTTTTGTTATAATCTCCAACCTTTAGAGTGGGCAGTTCCCTTTCCCCTCACCCCTTCCTTGCTCTGCGTCCTTCTAACCGTCAGAGCTATCTGTATATTATTTACACCAAGATTATAAAGATATAATTTAGAAGAAATGCACTCAGATTTTCGTGAAGGAAGTGTGAGAAACCATTTAGGAAAAAAAAACACTCTACGGTACACCCGGCCCGAGATTCGAACCCTAACCTCCCTGTCATTGCGAAACTAAACAGGGCGATACTGATGACGCCTTTGTCTGCGTGTTCACTGATGTTGAATCTACAAAAAAAATATACAAATAAAAGTAGAGCATCCATCATTGGCAAAAGTAAGATAGTTCACTTTAAGCTATTAAAGTTGACACTATCTATTACAAGTGACAGTTACAAAACACATGACTTAGCGTATGAATACATGAAAGTATATCTAATATATTTGGCTATGAAATAAGTTTCTACATTCGGCGATCCAACTATATATATCACCTTACAATTCTAGTTTTAAATAATCATTTTTTGTACCAGTTTTATGAATTACGAAAATCAAAGAGAAACACTTAGCCATGATTTCATTGTTTGAGTTGAAGGGTGGTTAGGTTAGCGTGACGGATCACGATAAAGGTGGTGGGAAAAGGTGAAGATAGTTCCCAATTGAGAGGGTAGAAATCAACGTTACGTCACACATGGGTCCCCTCCCTATATTATTCAGACAATGACCTCACCGCATTCGTCATCACTTTATGGATAAAATAAGCGATGCACAGTAAAAATCTTACGTACTAAAACTTTTTTCCTAATATCCCCCCCCCCTTCCAGACCCCTTACAACACTGCTTGAATGGGCCTTCATTTTAGAACCTTTGTAATGAGTAATACATGTGTACATGTCTGGCTCAGTTGCTAGAACGTCTGACTAGACAATAATTAATTGATGGAAATAGGTTTAATATTCAAGCCAAGGCGGGGATGGATCCAAAGAGGGATGAGGGGCGCGCGTCCCACTCAAGAAATTGTTTAGTTAGTATTTAAAAATAACAACTAAAAAAAAATTAACCAAATAAATCTATGTTATAGTCATTACTAATTGTACGGTCAGGTGTCACAGTAATATCTCACTATTCAATTGCCTCGCGTGCGTATAACCCGAATGGGTAGTAAGACGTCGTGCTAATATGAATGATATAATAATAATAATAATATGCTTCGCGTGTCAATCACCATCAATAGTTGATTTAAATTTTTACATATAATTTAATTACCAAAACCTAACAAAAAAAACCACAATGAACGGATCCTTTTTTTTTCTTCCAAATTTTCTAATTAATTTCTAAATTACTCTCAAATTTTGAAGGAATTTTTTTCCGTCAAAAATTTCCCGAAGGGATACCTCCCGGCCCGGTCTCGTGAAAGCAGTCACACCCCCTCACGAAACTCTTGCCCCCCTACCCCCCGTAAATGAAAACCTCCCGTCAGGGACGATAATATGCTATTTATATAACAATGTGAGTGCCCACTTCTAAAGTGGGTTAGTATAGTTAAAAGTATGATTTCTGGTTGTGTTTTTAACTTTCGGAAAAATTACCTAAACAGATTATTAAATTACGGAAATAACTTAATTTGGCAAACGTCTTTGATACGTAGGTCTAATAATAAATTCAAAGGTAGGTTAAGCGGGTCCCTACAGAGCATGGTGGTGTATGGAATTATTAATATATTTATTAGGGAGGATGGAAAGGGGGGTGTTAGAATGGGTAGTTACGCCAGTGAGATTCTGGGCTTGCCGTTTTCACGGATTTTATCCGGTTTTACCCTTGAATTTTAGAGGTATAAAACAGTTGACAGGAAATTTCAGTGCTTTCAGGCTACTTTCACTTTTTTGATGTTTCAGAGGTCACGCTCGATTCGTACTTCGTATTGAAATATTATTCTTAAAAGATCGATTTCGATCGATCGACTTTTCGATTCTGGCCATTAAAATTGAACTAATTAGATCCAGGGCAAGGTTAAATAACATTTGTATGGACCTTGCAGCTATGTTTGTCCAAACAAGATAGATAGAGCATCTATCTCACTCACTGTCGGCTATGTTTACATGTTGAATCAAAAGAAAAGTGATATTAAAATGAGGTAAAGTCATATGAATTTACTAGTATTGGAGCTAAGAATCGAGGAATCGAAAATAAACTTGATCATCAATTCCTTTAGTAACAGTAGCCTTATAATCGAGGGCGTTGAGATACCGAATTTGACGTTTTGAACACATGTTCCCCGCCCGCCCACCCACACCCCCAATTTGTCCTTTGTTTGCAAATGTTTCTCATGTTTAAAGATGACAAAAAATAAGGGACAAGCTTCATTTTATTTTAATAAAACTTAACCAGAACAAAGCTGTCAAAATGTGAGATATTTTGTCTCATAATTTACCATTCATCGTTAATAAAAAATCCGCACTTTCTAAATTTGTACTTGTATATATTTTCAGGATTTTACATGATTTTTTTTTATTGCCAAGGACAGGACTTTTAAAATAATTGGGGACAGCTCTGGTCTATTGGTTATTGAAACAAAGTGTACACTTGAGCCTCATTGTGAGGCCTCGCCTGTTGGGTCCCTTACTTCCTTTCTATTTAATTGTCTCATCCCTCTTCCGAAGGGAGGAAACGTACCCTGTAATACATTTTTTTCATGAGAGTGGGCATTGAGGGGAGCGGGAAGTAAGTTGAGCCCTTTATTGTGTTAAATTTGTCCCCCTAAGTAAGGGCCGACACGTTATAAATATGTCTCTCTCCCTCCCCCTTCTTTCTAGGTTTAGGGTGGCCTTGTCTTGGTCGTAGAGCGGTCACTGCCTTCTAAATGGACGGCTTCCCCTACAAGTGCCAGGATGCGTTTCGGCCGTTCGTGCTGTTATCTAGATAAAACATTTAATTACCAATTTAGCTACTCGGCAGAATTAAAACTTCTGGTGCGTAGACACTGTGTGAGTAAATTCCATCACATATCATTGAAATTAATGGCAAGGGCTACCAACAGGATGCATATCTTTCAAATTAAAATAAATACATGTACAAAAAAAAAAGTCTAACAAAAAGAAAATTAAGAAAGGAACTTGTTTAAATTTAATACTTGAACACTATAAACCACTACCTATCACTATATTACTATAACGTCTGATTGAAAACACGATAAGTAAACTGGTTTAACTTATTTTTTTCACCCGTCCTGGCTTAGGTCATTTAATTATACTTATAAGTCAAGGATGAAAAGGAAAAATTTAGAGGAAGTGTACTTGAATTTGGGTGTAAGACGAGGAGAAAACCACACTGATAAAAGAGACCCCCCCCCCCCCACTTAATCGATATAAAATTTTCTACACTGTACCAAGAATCGAACTATGACCCCTTGCTTAGCTAATTTTTTGGACGCGCTACCGACTGAGAGGATTCTAATAGTAAGCACCATATATGATACATATATATCCTTACACATTTTTTTGTAGTCGGTATTGACATAATTTTACTATATTATTAGTATAATTAATATTATCAATCAAGAGTGAAAGCTGTAGATCACATGACCTGTCGTATACCTATATTGAAACAGTTTTAGTTTAATTTGAAACTGTCATGAAGTTACTTCCTTTCAGCTATAACACGTGTGGGTAGATTTTAACTTTTATTTTTGTCTGTAAAATGTCTTCTAATCTCTTTATCTCCCATCATGTGTACAAACATCTGTCCTATATATATTGTGATGTAACTGGCCCTGTGAACATTGGAAGCTGACCCCCAAGGTCCTAAGTACACTTACAATTGATCAGGGACCCGCTTGGTGGCCGCATGGTGTAAGGCGTTACTCTCGCAGTATACCAGACTGCCGATGACGGGTAGATCGTGGTTCGATCCTGGTTGGGTGTACTGATTATAGTTTTTCATAAATGGTTTCCACTTCTTTCTCCACGCAAATATGGGTACACCTCTTCTAATCTCAACCTCCTATCCCAACCCATTGGCGTGATTAGAACTTAAGCGCATAGCCTGAATGGGTAGTAAGACGCGTTGCTAAATATTATTTTATCATTGTGGCATGTTTGTTTTCAAATGTAATTTTGTGTCGCGGCTATTACGGAAAATGCTTGTTTTGTAATGACAGTTCCGTTATGAAATGAGTCATTGTTCAAGGAAACGGCTTAAATTACCGATTAATACTTGATAAGTATCATCTATTTATAAAAAAATCAACTAAGTGCTTCGAAGCAACTTGTGAATTGAGGAATGCCAGGCCTCTACGTGGTTCGGATTCCACGTTAAATGTAGGTCTCCATTTCATCTCACAATCACCCTACCATACACATTGGTAAGTGCGTTAACCCGATTGGTTAGTAAGACGCGGTGCTAATAATATAATAAATGCTTCGAAAGTTATTCTGAAACATTTCAAAGTGAAAGCGATGTTGTTCATATGGAATTTTTAGGATACCACATTCACGGTAGATTACTATCTGAAAGGTTCTTTTTCCTACCAATATCCTACTATAAATAGCTTTCAGGTAGGGTTAAAGGCTTTCAGAAAAACAATTCCTAAGTGAACAGACTTTATGTGCACAATAATGAATTTTGTATTATGTTATAGCTATAGTTTGTATTTTATACAAAGGCTCTTCCTATTAATATTAAAATATACCCATCCTATATTGGTAGACATGTTGTGCACACATCAGTAGTCTCTCTAGTTATGTGAAAAAACTGTGTAATAGTTTGGTCGAGTGGCACCTTGCTTTTTCTCTGAATGTCCTAAATATAAACTACTCCTGTATTAGGAACAAGACACGGGTAGGATTTATTGTCCCTCATTGTTTGGCCCCGCCCTTCATTCTCCTCTCCTTTCCAGTTCTAACCCCTCCCTTCTCTGTCAACCTTTTAGCTTTTATTGTCAATCCGTCCGCGCCAACCCCTGTCCTATACTAGGGAAAAGGAAGACTTATTTTGTGTATAGACTATTATAGGATAGTGTAGCCAAGAGAGGGTATATCTATCTCTCTCTGTCGGTCGTTGAAGCGAACTCTGGTTCTTATCTGTGACGCGCAGCGCTGGGTGTAGCTTCGGGAAGAAACGCACGGACTCGGCTGTCTTGGTGAACACAGGTATAGATGGCGTCTGTTAACAACTCCAATGTGTACTTTTTTTTTTACTAGTGTCGTAGCATCTGTTGATGTGATAGTTTGCGTCGTCGAACTGGCATTACGAGGGACGGAGCTTATTTTCTTCCCGTCTTCGGATATCCGCTGAACTGGATCGAAAAGCAAGTTACTTTACTTCCTTCTTTGTATGTTGTTTGTTTAAAAACTCGTTAAATATACATGCCTAGGGATTTTAGATATCTTTTTTCGGTCTTCTCTATTTGAAAGTGTACCAAGGACAACTACGGAGACGCATTTTTGGAAAGTTTAGATTTTTATTGTTTTATTCTGTTAAGTATAATTAGTTCCGTTATCTTTATGAATGTCAATTAAAAGCTGTATTTATTATTTTGTTCATGTGTCTTTCCCGTCATACTACTTGTCCGGGATATCACCTTATTTACACTTGCAGAGTAGGTATGAGGATGATAAGACTTTGAGGAGCTGTACCCGCATTTGCGTGAAGAGAGAATGGAAAATATTCCATAAAAATCACCTTGCACTCAGCTGGGATTCAAACTCCCCATTACCGGCAAACGAAGATAAAACTAGAGAGAGACACCTTTGTTCGCATGTCCACCTGTGCGCTCATAGCTTAACAACTAGCCAGTAGCCACTTCTACATTATTGCTGATATAATTTCACATATGAAACTCGGTAATATAATAAATATCATCCATGGCTAATTTATTCATTGGTTGTTTTTTATAATAGATAATATTTTTATAATGTATAATATTCCTTATAATATAATGATTCTTTGCAAATTGTAAAATGGTCATCACGATATCCCGACTATCTTTCGAACGACGACTATTTAAACCTTGGACCTGTTCTATTCATAAATTTGATGTCATGCTTAGACTTACATTTTGCTTCGGGCTGTACTTTATATTTTTACAACAGAAATAAAATTGTGGTGTTGTGATAAAATATCAACCCTACCTGCCCCTCTAGTTAACCGCTGTCCGTATTATGTCAGCATTTTTTAAAAATGTTACATTGATAGCACATTCCTTTTCACACTTTGCGAATAAAATAAACGCCAATTTGGGTTTTATCAACATACAGCTTGTGTTCCAAGGCCGATATTTAAGACTGAAGGACGCGACACATTTCTTTTCCGCGCCATTAGTTTCGCTAGCGGTATAGTGAGTGGTGATGTGTTTCCTCGTCTGGATACAAGATGGCAGCACGTATACGCGCTTTCGGTGACGTCACTTAAGGGAATGCTGTGAGAATGGATTTGCTTGTTTTTCTCAACGAGTTCCCGCAATAATGAATAATTCAAGCGTTTCTATAATACTAGGAAATAAATTGCTCTTTCTTTGTCAATTCGTGTGCAAAGAAAACATACCGATAAAATTAGTTTTTCTGTGTTGAGACGATTGAACTTTTTTAAAGTATTTTTTCCTTTTGTCTAAAATTGCCACTTTTTCCAAGATGTCACTATTGGCGATAACGAGTTTATTTATAGTTAAAAAAAATACATTCTAGCTTTGTGTGCCTCCAGAAGCTATCGGAAGGTTTTTCTTTCATTGGGCAACCTTGGCAAGAAATGTAATAACGTGAGACCATAAAGAAAGGGATAACAGAGATAGTATACATTTCTCTATGGTAAGACTAATACATTGAATACAGTCCAATTAGCATAGGATGAACTTTATCTGACAGCTGCTAGACAAGTTACTAGATCTACTTTCAATATGTATATGTCCATTTATGTGATCTGCAGTCGTCATTTTTAATATATATTTTAAAACCTAGAAAATACAACTAAACGTTAAAATATTATCACTTTTGACGGAAAAAAAAGGGTTTTTGTTCTAAAGGTTCTTTCCTACTAGAATCCTTACATGGCAGGCACTCGAACCTCATTGACCGTAAAGGTAAAATTGAGAGCTGATCAGCTTTGATTGTAAACACCACTATTATTATTTTTTTATCATCGGTCTTACTACCTGTTCAGTTTAAAAGCATATATGATAAATTACTCTAATGGGGTAAGGGATGAAGAAGGAAGCATTTTAGAGGTAATATATCCGAATTTTTTTGAAGGAGAGTGGGAAACCATTTAAGGAAAACCACCCTTAATAGACCCGACCTGGATTAGAACCTCTATCTCCCCGTCATTATCGGGCCAGTATAACACGAGAGTGACTCCTTAGACCAGGGTGGTCCAAAGTTTTTCATCTCCAGGGCTAAATTTGACTATTGATTTGCACCGTGGACTGAAGATATATTTAGTAATCTCATCCACTTAATATAGACCTACACATATTAATTATTAATAAACAGATTTTATAAAAATGATTGATAACCATTCAATTAATAATAATAATAATAATAATAATAATAATAATAATAATAATAATAAGCTATTACAATTGGACAAGAATTAAAATTGATTAGTTCCCACTCAATAAAATAAAATAAATCATTAGTTAAAAAATTAGTACCTAATTTAAAAAGCCCTAAAACTAATATAAAGACTAATAAAAAATATAACTTAATATACTTAATGATATTTTAAATAAAATTACCTAATGTATTTTAATATACACCTTTGAAATCACAAATCAATATTCTATTTTAACTAATTAACTAATGGTTGTTAGAATTTTTCAAATTTTACTAAAACGAATAAAAAGTGTATTTACCCTGACAAAGCTGTATTAGGAAATATACACGCGCACAGACTTTAACAAAACAGCTTAGCACTATAAATATATATTTATACATAGGTTTACTGATCAAATAACTGCACAATAAAATGCAATCATGACCTATTTTAAATACATTTTTTTATTTGAATCATTAGTTACTTCACATCTGCCAACGAGGTTTTGTTTCCCTTTAATTTTTCTCCGGGATGCTGTGAGGGTTACATACTTTAGTGAGCGCGGGCCGCACTTGGCCCGCAGGCTGCCAGTTGGGCCACACTCGCCTAGACCATTCAGTCACTGATGTGGTGGACAACACCATTACACGGTTATATCCGTTTTATACTAATTCATTTTCATATGAAGCTACTTTTAGAAAAAAAGTATTTTTGGTCAAAATTGATTTGATAGCATTTTACTCTTTATTAATGTTATTTTATAGGTATTGATAATATCTACCATAAGTGACAGATATGACAATCTTAGCCCAATAGTGGAAAGATTAGCCAGTACTAACGTACCGTTGCCCAGGGCACGCCCGAACGTACTAATCGTACATTCTTTAGATGAAGGCTATTTCCATGTCTCGACGAGATGAGGTGATGGTGATAGTATGAGGCTGTAGAACCAGTGGAAACACTTAGGGCGGTATGCAAGAACGTATAGTGAACGCGTAGTAGACCGATAGTATGGTCCTGAGCACACTATCGCTCCACCTTTTAACCTGTGTTGAGGCAAGCAAACCCACGCTAGTGTCAACAAAACATCCACTTAGTCAAGTTCTTGCATACGGCCCTTAGGGTTCGGCCAGACTGACAAGCGAGCGAGCGCGCGCCAAGCGACTGGTGGCCAAACTGGCGGGCACGTGATTAGCAGATAGCTCTCGATAGTTGTTGACGAGGCTCAGAATCTTGGTTCAGTGAATGAGGGTGGTTTTTGACAAGTGATTTATTGTTGTGGTTTTCTCATCCTCTCTCCACGCTAATGGTGATTCTTATTTGTAAAGGCCTACTTTGATATACTATTGAATTATTTTGACATATCAGTTATTTATATATATATTATATATAAATAATATATATATGTATATGTATATATATATATGTACATACATATATTATGTACATACATATATATATAAATATATATATATGTATATGTATATATAGGTATGGTTTATGATCTTACAATTCATATAGGTCGTTAGTAGCAAGTGTGCTAAACCTTTCGATAATTATAAAAAAGTTGTCAAAATGAGATTTTCCTAGCACTCAATGAACCAACATACAATAATATTGCCTAGCGCCTGTAAACTAGACTGTACCTGGTCGAGCGCGCGCTCCAGTCTGGCCACCTCTCATTACAACCAATGTGTTCTCTTTTATATTTTGGTCACTCGCTCACTCGGTCTGGCAGTACCCTTAGACCTAACGTGAGCCTAATTAACTAAGGTACCAGGTGGGAATCAAACCCGGACCCCTAGGCTCGTACCACGGAGCTGGTTGGGATGAAGATGGGAAAGCTAGACTTGTATAGGGTATAGAGGGCGAAAAAATTAATTGAAAGACTACCCAAAATTAATCTGCCCTTGATTCGAACCCGATATACCCAATCCAATCCAACACGAGAGTAAAGACACTTCGTCCATTGAGGAGACCAAAACCAGGTGCCTGATTGCCCACGACCAAGCAACCAATCACTCGAGGAGCTTTTGTATTTAAACAATACTTGTCGATCACGGCCAGGTGCTCAGTTTCCTGTGGGGTCGTTGCAGCGAACTTAGGCCGAGCTTTCATTTCCATTTGTGCGAGCTTAAAATTGCTATTTCCTTACGTTTTTTTATGCAAGTTTTGACTTTTTGGTGACAAGATGCCACAGACAAAGAAAGAACAAACGGCTAATGGGAACTTGTTCTTGAGGTATAAAATCACCTCTGTCTCTACAATTTACTCTCTTGAATAGTATTCGAAGTGGAATATAGTTTACGCAGCTCGGGGGAAAAAAGTTTCTAAACTCTCTAAAGCATATGGAGGGACAGGTAAAATATATGTAGCCCACAACGAGGTCCTCATCAGACGATGGCATTCTCGCGAATGATCAAAACTAGGTTTCTCGCGGGAACGAAAAACAGGCAAATAATCGTACGTGACCATTCGCTGACGATTTATCGCGTCGCGTTGGTTTTATTGGTGGACAAAGGGCCAAGCGCGTTCTGCCATGCGACCATCGAAACGGGTATTGTTATTGGTAGTTGTAGAAGTAATAGTGCGCACGTGTCAATAATGGATATCATTCATTATGAGCTACGAGAACGATACGAGAAGGATAGATTTCAAAGAAAAGAGCCATCACTCGCCTGGAGATAGTATTTAAAACTAACTCCATGGCGTCAACCCACAATCAAGCCATAACGACCGAGCAGCCACCGTGTATTGGCGAAGATCGCCAGCTTCTGCGGATAGAGGGTGTCATGTGGTCAGCACAACGAACCCTACGGGTGTTAATCTCAGTTTTATAATCCGGAGCCGCTACTTCTTTATTCAAGTAGCTCCTCATGTGTTCTTCCTCCCAAGGCTAAGTTGAAGCCGTTCTAGACCTACTGTTTCACAGAATATCTTGAAGCACGGAGGATCTAACCGGGACCCCAGGATCTGTAACCAGGAGCTCTGACTACAGGACTACAGAGGAAATGCAATACGAGCATTCCATTGTTTCCGACAAATCTAGAGCTAGCATCACGCGTGGCCTTGAAATGTCTGGGAACGACATTCCCCGGCGACCTCGTTTCTCTGACCTCTGTCGCGTCGAATTTGGTCCAGCCAATGGAAGCGTCCCGGGAGTTCAGTTACCTCTTTCGTCGTCTGGGTAACCAACCCCTCTTTCATCCCTTACTCCAACGCTTATTCCTCTCGTCCCGGGCTCGCTACCTCCTCCTTCTTCTAGCGTCCTAACCTCTTCATGCCGCTCGCTGCCAAACTTCTCCGGGGACGTGAGAAAACCAACCCACCCACCCACACGCCTTCCTTTCTTCGATTTATTCCAAAACATTTTTTTCTGTGGGAAAACAAAATCTGGTATCAAATACCAAAGTTCAGACCTAAGGAAATATCTCGTTAAAATTTTATATCAATATTTTCGGTTTACACTGAAATTAATATTCCTTTTCAAGAATAGAAATTAAAACTTAAAAAAAAAAAGTCCATTGTGGTTATTGCTTTTATTAGTTTCTTGAATTAAATTTCGTCAAGATAGAAGGAAAAAAAGTAATTGTGTTTTAGGGTTAGTAATTATATTCATGGTTTTGTTTATGACTTAAAAAAATGTTTGTTCATACGCTGGTGATCACGTGGAATTGGATGTACGAGTGGGGGTTCGAATCTCGGTCGGGTGTAATTGCGGTGGTTTTTCAAATTCCGCAATGCTAATGAGAAGGTCCTGGATTTTGATGGCATGTATTTATTTTTTTACACCACCCCAGATGATGTATAGACCTACATAAATTATGTTCATAATCCCCTGGTTATGGAAACGATGTTTTACAGATATATTCTGGTTATTTTTTGTCATTTTGGATTTTTAGATAGTATTTTCTTGGTTTACGTCCTTGTCATTGTTAGCCATTTTTGAGTGATTTTTAGTCATATTTGATCAATCTTTCATGTTGAATAAGTATATTTTTTAAATACTATCGACATTTTATACATCCATAAATACTCAAACATAAATGTTTTACTCACACAGTTGATGAAATGAGAAGATAATACCTGATAGGCAATGAACTTTGTATCCTCTTGCTTGTATGATTGTAAAACACACATTCCCGAGACACTGCAACTAGGCTGGAGAGGGTTGCGTTGGGAGGGGGCAGCTATGTCTTCTGAAGCACATATTTGTAAATCAATATTAAGTTTACCAGACTTCAACAGTTTAGTTGTCAGAGGCCATTCACTGTATTGATTATTTTTAGTTTAGATTTTGTAAAGTGCCTGTTTGATTTATTCATGTATGTTCATTAGGAATTTTAATTAAAATGTAAAGTATTTTTTTTAGGATGTCTATGTGTAGAAAATTAAACTGAACGTGTCCACAGAAGCAACATTTTATTTATATTTGCCAAGAAACAAGCTCTTTTTTTTCCCTATAGAAATTGTAAAAAATTACTGACCTTTACTCGCGTTTAATTCTACCCCTCCCTAGTTTCAACAAAATGTTCACCATACCAGCAGCATATGTGAGTATCACATGTTCACACACTCGTACTGTTCCTATTACCATGAAGGGTAATTAATGATACAACAAATGTATAACTTTTTAACAATGGTACATGTATCCGATAATCATCTAGATCCACCCTCCATTTCCCCCCTTGTATCGTGCCCCTTTTAAATACTGAGTCACGTGACGCGATTAACACGGACACGAATGCGTGACGTCATTTTTTTTGTAACTGACTCAACCTGACAGTGATTGGTGGCAGTTAGAAATAGAGGGTGTATATATATAAAAAAAGGCTAATGGTCGTGTTTGTAAGGGGGGGGGGGGAAGGTACAGGTATGAAAAAGTTAATGGCTGTCAGTGCTAGGGTAAGCGGTGTCGGCACTCCTCGCACCACCCATCCAGAGAGTAGTTGTAGAGATGGAAGGGGAGAGGTAGGGTCGACTGAATCGTATCGATCTGTGCGATGTATCATCATCAACACGACCGCCAACAACAATGGACCAGGATGTGGAATGCTGCTCTCTCGCTTGATTGATAGCTCTGGGACGAGACGAGAGGGGATCGTGCCATACTAGTTTCTATAGAAGTGGCCCATCCCTGGATTTTGATATTAGAAAGTGGCATATCCCTCAATATTTAAATTAGAAAGTGGCACATCCCTTGATATTTAGATTAGAAAGTGGCACATTCCTTTATATTTATATTAGAAAGTGGCGCATTCCTTGATATTTATTTTAGAAAGTGACATCCCTTAATATTTACATTAGAAAGTGGCACATTCCTTGATTTTTATACTAGAAAGTGGCACATTCATTGATATTTATATTAGAAAGTGGCACATTCCTTGATATTTATATTAGAAAGTGGCACATTCCTTGATATTTATATTAGAAAGTGACATCCCTTAATATTTATGTTAGAAAGTGGCACATTCCTTGATATTTATATTAGAAAGTGGCACATTCATTGATATTTATATTAGAAAGTGACATCCCTTAATATTTATATTAGAAAGTGGCACATACCTGAATATTTATATTAGAAATTGACACATCCCTGGATATTTATATTAGAAAGTGGCACATCCCTGGATATTTAGATTATAAAGTGGTGCAGCCCGGGATATTTATATTAGAAAGTGGCCTAGTCCTGAATTTGTATACTAGAGAGTTGCCTACCGCTGTATTTATATTTTTTTAGCACACTTCAATGCCATAAAATGATATCAACAACTTGATATAAGGGGTAGAAGCTTAATAAGAGTATTTTATTGACAAAATACACACGAATTCGCTCTAAGAAGAAATGGAAAACCACATTGTTGAAATACCCACCCCTCTGATTCCGGGTATTGCTTGAAAACTGTTATCATTAAATGCATTAATATGAGAGTTATCCGCACCGTTGGGTACGTGGACTAAAGTGTCAGTTTATTCTGGTCTAGTTTGCCTCTGACGGGAAATTCAGAAATCGAATTCCGGCCTGGTGTACTGAGATGACTTTCCTAAATGATTTTGTCATTCAAATTCGGGTAGATATTATACCTTCATCCCCAACTTTTTAGTGTAAATATTTGGATAGCCTGCCTGAATAGATAGTAAGATGCGAAACTTAAAAAATAATTACTTCAGCCATGATATTATGTTAGCACCTTGGGAGGAAGTGCATTCACATTTGTGGGAAGGGGGAGAGGAAAATCATTTTAGAAAACCACCCTCAGTACACCCGACTGAGACTGTAACCTCAATCTCCACATCATCGTCAGTCTAGTCCACTGCGGTAGTGACGCCTTAGACCATGCGGCCACTGAAGTGGGTTTGGGATATTTAAAGTAACATCTATTTAAATTAGTCACGTCAAACACGGATAATACCTACAATTTGCTTACCCCTTAAAATTATGGTGGGCATATACTTTAATATTTATTGATGTTTTGTTTATGTTTTACCTTAAGTTATGTATAAAAAATTAAAACTTAACTAATGGTTCACCTTTTATGATTGAATAGGTTATATTAAAGAATTGGCCCAAATTTTGTTTAAAATTGCATATTTAATCTCATAATAAATATATTTAAAAATTGTTTGGATTTACCATAACTATAGAACATCTCTGCTCAAAATAATACTTTATTGTTATTACCAAAAAACATAAATAATAATATAAATAATGCAAGTTAAATGATAAATGCTAGAAAACCCCCTAAAGATTGACAAGTCTGCTACTTACAAGACAGAAGTGTATGCCGAGTTGCGTTCTTATTATTAGCAGGATCTCGGGACCTAATAGTCTTCTTTACTTGTAAGTAGAAAACATAGGTGGAAATACAAGTGGGAAATATAGAAGTTGGCTAGCGTAGGAAATAGAAAGACTTACCTTGATAGCCTCAGTTCATCAACATGTTTTTTTTATCTTTTAAAATCAAACATATTAAAAAAAAATATATTCTTAATTGTTTTGTTAAAAAGCTCTTACATGGCTTTTTTAAAGTTTATTTACTTAGCACCGCGTCTTACTAGCCGTTCGGGTTATACGCTTAAGTACTAATTACACTAATGAGTTAGGAATTGGGAAGGTTGAATTTATAGGAAGTGAACCCGCATTTGCTCGAAGGGATAGTGGAAAATCATTTAGGAAAAACCACCTCAATTCACCCGACCGAGACTCAAACCTTGATATCCCCGTCCTTGGCAGTATAGCTCAACACTAAACTAGCGCGTTAGCTAACTACGCCACTGAGGCGGGCTTGCATGGCTGTTAAATCAAATAAATTACACACATATATATATAGATATATATTTAAATTATATACATGTAGACTCGGTTTACCCTGAAAGATATAGTCCTTACCTTGAACAATTACAGTATGGCCTTATCTTATAAGCTACACCATAGTATAACACGTCAAGGTAAGCTCAGGGTAAACGGAATATACAGTACATTGCGTCCTACTACAGGTCCAGACATCTGAATATTTCCATCAATATAATAGGTATAAGGAAGGTAGTATTTACAGAAAATGTGCCTACATTTCCGTGGATAGAGAATGAAAAACTATTTAGGAAAAACAAATTTTGAAGTACCCTGCCAGGGATTTTAGCTCCATCCTATTTACCACAGAAAAACACACACACATATCAAAACGAGACAGACGTCTTTGTTCATGCGCCCATCAGTGCTACTGGCGCTTAGAGTTGCGATTATTTGACTACAAATTTAAACCAAAAGTCACAGGTTTAGGATCGTGAATTTTTAGTAAATTCCACCAGCATTAAGACCCACATTGTAAAAGGGGATAGAGATCAACCTTGCTATAATCGGTCAGGGTCAAACCAGGTCCTCAAGAGACTGGCGTGCTGACCGCTCGTTTCTTGAGCCATTCGCACATGTCTCAGGGCGCTCGGCACATAAAGTAGTAGTGTAGAGCGCATGCGTTGACGAATGCACATGCGCACTGATTTGAAATGGTTGGTTCTGAGATTTGATTGGTTCTCCTTTGCCTAACATCTCGAGTAGAGCGGACAAAGTATAGAATAGTTTAAGGGCATTACTACCACTCGCAACTCTAGAGCTTCGCATGGATACATGACTTCAGCTTTATTACGGTAGTGCACGTCAAGCAGCCTTGTTTTGTCGGCACAGAGGCACAGACGTAAGCTGATACTCCGTGGGTCAACTGTTTGAACTTAGGGTTTGATAATTTCGTTGGCTGGTCAATGATGAAGCATCCGAGTAGCAAGGGCTAGGATGTGTTGATAAGCTTGCAAAAAGAGCAATACATTCAGTAGAGTTCTCTTCGATTACATTTCTGACAGGATATCCGTCAATTACGTCCGTAGTTGGTCCATCATTATGAAAAATTCAAATTTTTATGATTGCAATCGTTTGTTCTGGATTGTTCCGAAATAATTTTTGTTTGTTCCATTTTGATAAATCCACAAATGGTGTGTTTATATTGGGATTTGGGGGGGCAACTTCACAATAGACCCCCCCCCCCCCATACACTTTGGAAAATTGACATTTACATGGTTGCGGTAGAGTTTGTTCCGCAAAAAGTTTCGTTTGCTGTGTATTTGTTCTTGCACAAATGGTACGTGAATTTGAAACTTTGTTTACTCATGAGGGGCCAACTTCATGGAAACCCCCCCTCAAAAAAACCTTTTAAAAATTCATGGTGTTTTGATTGCACTCGTTTGTTCCGTATTGTTAGACACAAATTTTTGTTTATTCTGTTTTAAAAAGCCCACACATAGTATGTTTACATTGGGGGGAGAGGGGCCAACTTCACGGTAGCCCATTCCAGTTTTAATAATATCCAGGAACTTATGTTAAATTAGTATATTTTTTTAATGATATCGATATTTTATAATGCATAGATACTCAAACCTATTCTTTTTAATCAAACAGTTATAGGGATGATAAGATAATGTTGAAAATTAACTATATATCCTAATTGTTTGTCATGTTTGTAAAATCCACATAACCGATTAGACGCTGAAATTAAACGGTGAAAAGTTGCGTTGGGATGGGAATTCTTTTAAAGTAAATTTTTGTAAATCAATATTATATTTACGAGAATGCAAGAGTTTAGCTGTTAAAAGACTTCATTGCATAGCTATTTTTAGTTTCCATTTATAAAGAACGTTTTTGATTTAGTCATGTGCATTCATTTCGATTTTTTGTTTAAATTCTTAGTTTGTTTTTTTGGCAAATTTGTCGCAATTTTTTTAGAATTTCAGGCTATTCTATCACAACTGCACAAATAGACGAAACCAATATTTTGGAGCTTAGTAGGAAGTGAGGTCCATAAAAATATTTTTTTTACTATGAGTTTTATGGCATGCAATAAGTTGTAGACCAAGATCTACCTAGTTTTTGTATTTCTGACTTGCTTCACCTTTTTATTGTTTTTTTGTGCGTAATGAGTGAATCAAAGGCAATATTTTTCATACTTTGACACAGTGTGTGGGACAATTCTTTACTTGGGCTCTGTGGGACCATACAGATCGCACACACAAAAGGCCATCATTACTAGTGACACTAGTTTATTTAGCATTTGTAAGAGATATAAGAACTAACAAACTAAAATATAATGCACAATAATCTGGAACAAAATAATAAAGTTATAAAACCAAGAATACAAATTTTGTTATATTTTATCTAGTTGAGGGAAGGAAATGGAGCTTAGCATAGTGATAAAAATATATTAATTTTAAAACTATCAACATGAAATAAACACATTTTTTTTAAATAAATTCAGAACAAAATAAAGATAAACATGTTAAGGAACTCAAACAAACTAACAACAAACTTTAAATAAAAAATGTTCAAGTTTTGAAAGAATGTGAGAGAGCTACTACTAGAAAAATTTATCGAGGCTTTACAAAAGGAATAAATGGAAATCTTCGCAAAAAGAAATCTAAATGAACCAAGAACGAATTATTGATTGCAAAGATAAAATATCGATTTTTAAAAGTTGTGTGTTCATGTGGTGAATATGGTTGCCATAAAGGTGTCAATCCACGCTCCTAGTGTAAATAAATCTTGTGTTTTCCTGCCAAAACGAAATGTGCGTTTATTTTAAGGAACCATCCGGAACAAACTAAGAACAAACGATTGCAATCATAACTTTTTTTTAATGTTATTAGGGGAAAAGGGCGGTGAAGCAGCTTCATGGAGGTCCAAAATAAACATATCATTTGTGAGCGTATCAAAACGGAAAAACTGATTTTTTGCGGAACAATCCGGAACAAGCGAAGAACAAACGATTGCAATAAAAAAAAACTTGAATTTTTAAATTGGGGTGGGGTGGGGGGGGGGGGGGCAAACCACGGACATATGTTTTTCACAGTTGGACCTACCCATGGTACAAATGGTGGGATTATTTACATTTGGTTAAGAAAATATTAAATATCTATCCATTCCTGTTATATTATTTTTGACGGAGGTATCGTTCTCATCAATAATCTAGGTATGTCATCATCACTTTCCTATACAACTCAAAATTCTTCATTTTCTATTGAATTAATCTCACAACTATCACCTTCCTCAGAACTTTGGAATTCTGAATCGGTACATTCAACATCAGAATACTTATAGCTAATAATGTTATCAATTGGGGAGGGAGGGAGTTCTTCCACACCGGACATGTACTCCGTATCACATATGTCTTCTCTGTAATAGAAAAAAATATTAGGGCCTAAATTATCATCTCAAAATGTATATTATTTATTCTAATCAAGAACAGGCAACTAATGATTTTGCAATAGAAATAAAGCGTATTATAAAGATAAATATGGTTTATACACCTATATAAGTTGTAATTATATATATATATATGAGAGAGAGAAAATTGAACAATACTGATGATTACGTTGTTCATTTGTGCAAGTCATTTGACATATAATAATATATTTTTTCAAAGTGTGCATATATTATATAAAGCTAAACTTCGATAAGGACTTGAATCAGTTGGTTAATCAGGCCAAAAATATTTATTCAAAAAATTACTAGGAACTTGCAGCAATAAACTCGAGTTTACAAAAATAAAAGTTAGGTTTATTAATAATTTACCTATACAAATAATAAAAATATATAATTTTTACATATTTTTAGGTGGCTTGCCACATGAGTTCTCTTTCTATAGTTTCCCCATCCACTCTCCACGTAAATAGGGTGCATTTACTAGAACAATTTGTTTCCTTCTCCTTGCACCCTAGAATAACTCAAACCTCCAAACCTAATCACTAAATAATTCAAAGTACCTAAAAACATAGGAGAGCGATTATATATAAGTTTATAAGCTACATCTTGTTTGGATAGTAATGCTTTAGTTATTTAGATTATATTAATTCAAATAAAAATCGTGCTCTCTCTTTCACACACATTTTTTTTATTACTCATATGTAATAAACGACATCCCTTTGTGAATGAAATAATTATTTCATTACATTATTTATTTTCAAAAAAATAATAAAAAAATTGGTAGAAAGACTGTCGTTACAATAGTAAATAGCGGTTTTTCATTTGAAGTAAATTCAGAGTGCTTACACACTTGCAAATGCAAACATCAATTACTACTATAATATCATACTTGGGCCTAAAATTACTCTCTAAGTGAGTTCGAAATATATAAATAATGAACACTATACCTTCCTATATTGTTTAGGTACCCAACAGGATATCTCACTGATTGGGACATCATTATAGACTACTTCTAACTTGACCTGATTATACCCTTATAGGTGGGACTAACAGAGAAATTCTAAATATTCAAATATAATAGTTTCCAAAATGTAAGCCATATAAAATGCTGGAAAAATTGCCAGCTTAAACGTAGATTCTTGCATTCACACAATTTTTAAGGTGATAAAAATATCTATTTCTTATCAAGCATATTTTCAAGAGGCCACTCAATTAATAGTTTTACAGCTGTGGGAGGGAGCGTAAGAAAATATAGGCTATACATGTGATATAATGATAGTACCATAGCCCGACACGTTAGCTCACTTGCTAGCAGGATGGTCTACAGTGCAAAAGGTTTCGGGATCGATTTCTGGTAGGGGTGTAATATTTATTATTTGATCAATTCTCGGCCTTCTTCTAGATGTTGTATATGTCTTAGAACTCAATAATTCTTTTTAACCGTGTAAACTTGCAGTATTCCTAAAATTAACAAATATTTGAACAATATAATCAATTTAATTGTAACCACTTGACTTTTTGGGTTTGCTACTTAAAGTAAAATGTATATATATATATATATATATATATATATATATATATATATATATATATATATATATTTTATATATATATATGTATATATATATATATAAATGCTTTCATAATCACCATCTATGCACACATTATATTTACCTATAGCCTATGGCTAACTAATTTGAGGAAAATCGTCCAGATGATTTAAAATGTAGATAATCACAAAATTTTAATGTTAATTAAAATGTAATTGATCAATAAAATTTATCATGCAGATAATCCCATATGAACCAATATCTAAGTCTGACTGACAGTATAAATATTCTTACCTCTAATTAAAAATATAAATACATATTAAAACATAGATAATTTAATTGATATTAATAATTGCAGTTCTCACTAAATTGAAGATCATGAAACTATTTTTACTATATGTATATTAATGTATTGAGGGTATTATTATTATTATTATTATTATTATTATTATTATTAGCACCGCGTCTTACTATCCGTTCGGGTTATACGCACTTACGCTAATGTGTAATGTTAGGGTGATTGTGAAATGAAATGGAAGACCTACAGTTTAACGTGGAATCCGAACCACGGGGTAGGCCTGGCATTCCTCACATTCACAAGTTGTGTTCAGGGTAATAAGTTTTGCCAATTTAAGTTATATAAAATAATGCCTTTTTCTGCATAAATAACGACTAAACTAGTTCAAATAGCTAAGAAATTAAAACACTATAAACTGCCTAAATTACTTTATTTTTCATGAAAAAGATTATTTTTACAATGGCTGTAAAAAGTGCTTTCAAATATTAATTATTTACTTCATCATTCTTGATATGCGATGTGTCGAAGCCTTGGGCTATCGCTTACAGCCATTTATCGTTTATTAAATTGTATATTCTGTGTTACTGATTCTGGAAAACCCTTAATATATAAAATAAACATAAAGCCTATCTGCCCATATAATACATTATGCTCATTCTCGGTTTCAAAGATTGACGTTTTCCATTTTGTAATGGAAGAAACCATTGTTTATTATTTTAATAATTTTATATATATATAATATATATATATATATATATATATATATATATACTTTACAGTTCACAGAGATCACAAATAAAACACAAATCTTTAAATTACTACAACATGTTTCATTAATGAAATAACTCCGGCATTGATATAAAGATCAATATCACTAAAACATGAGGCTAATTATTTCAAGAGACAACTTGTGAATGATCGTTCAGACAGAAATCTCGCATGGACGGCAGATTACTTGGATTTCTGTGATAATACAGCTGGAGTAGCCGCTGTGTGTTGCGCGAATTGTGGAGGCGGGCGCTATCACCCTTTCTTGTAAACTAAGCTACACTTCCCTACAAAGTTTTGATCTGGCGAGCCAACTTGGAATTTCAGTGCATATTTTAATGTCATACGGAAATCAAGTTATTCAGTAAATCGTTTCATATTTAAATCTGAATATATATTTTATCTTAAGTATACACATCTATAAATCGTATGAATACCAATATTTAATATTTATAGATTAATTAGTATTAGTAAACAATTGTTGAATTGTGTTGATTTTAAGAGAACTTTAAGTATACATATATAAAGTATGCTTCTACCTACGGTAAAATCCCAGCTTTATCAAATAGGTATAGTATTAAAGATACTAAATTTAAATTTTCAAATTTTTATTTCAAAAACTGTGGCCTAAAACCTGATTTGGAAAACGTAAAAATGGAAGTTTCTTACCCTCATAGCTCGTTAGAAAAAATACATAAAAATATATTTATGGTGTGTAACATTTCATAGAAGAAAACTCTTGAATGGTGAAAAAAAAATTTTCTGTACATATGGCCTTAACTTCAGCAGAACAGCTCGCACCGACCGGAAATCTTGTGATTGGCTTAGAGCGCGTCACGTGACCACGTCTCTGTTGTGCGCCAGTTTTTCGGCGAACGTGTAATAAAGTTTTATCGTACGTACTGTCCCGGATTTATCGGAATAGAAACAAATGTCTCATTTCTCTCGATTGTACCGCGCTAAGCGGCGGACATCAATCGTCTGGATCCTTCCTTCTTGCTCGCATCTCCTCTGCCTTTCTACTGATCCTCTTTTATTACTGGCCCTGGTGAAATAAAAAGCGCGGCAGTTAAATCGAATAACAAACGACTTACTCTTGACTGATAAAGGCGACAGCGCGTGCCTTCAGCATTGCTTGCTAGATTGGATAAATATTCCAATAATTATTTTATTGATTTATTTGTTGGGACGTTTATTTTAATTATATGAAATATTCATTGCATCGTTCAAAACCCGAAGTATTTTTTTAAATATATATTTTTAGCACCACATCTTACTAGCCGTTCGGGTTATATACATACGTACAAATTACGTTGATATTTTTAGGGATGAGCTAGGTTGAATTTTAAGTAATTGTACCCATATTTACATGGAGAGAGAGTGGTGACACATTTTAAAAAACAACTCCCTCAGATCCGAACGGGATTCAAACCCCAATCTCCTTGTCATCGGCATTAGAGTCTATTGCGAGAGTGACGCCTTATACCATGCTACCCACTGAAGTGAGTTAGTACCCTTTTAAAATGTAACATGTATTTGTAAATGTTGACAAACTTTGCTAATAAATATATTTTCCCCCTCATATGTAAGGAAAGTTACCATTTCCCCACATGGCCACATTAGGGGGACCGTCAACCAGAGCACCAAGACGCGTTGCAGACGTCCAGAAATCTCGATATATTTAAGGTGGCCGTCTCGGTCAGTGAGAAATTATCAACGCCGTTAGGCCACACGGCTTTAAATACAATGATATGTGTCGTTTTCTAAAACTACTTCTCTAGCCTGTCTAAGATTATACTCCCTTTCGCTCTTCACCTAAAACCACGCTTTGTCATGTCACTAGGAAAGATGGGGAAAGAAAACTAAAAGACTTTTCATCTCGAGGTAAAGAGGAAAGCTTTAATCTAGTTCTCAAATATCTTGCTTATGTTGTGAGCCTATCAAACATTTACTGTATTTATTAGAGCAGTGGTTCTCAAACTGTGGTACGCAAGCAGACACGACAATACTAACATTTTCCCCTCAATTTGAGGAAATTATTTGTGACTATTTGAAGAATATTCTGAATTCCTTTGTATAAGAAACCCATTCATTTGGATAAAATTCCTGGAACCCTAACTAACAAAGAAAGAGAGTATTTGATATAACTATCCTGCGATGGAGGTTTGAAAATGGAATTTATCAAATTAGAGTTAGGTGAATTTTGGCTAAAGGCTAAAAATGAATATTCATCGCTATTCATAAAAGCATTGTTGTTTATAATTCCACCTATTTTGTTGTGAAACTGGATATTATGCTATGGTGACAATAAAAAAAAGTTTTAGTAAACTGAATCTTAACCTAAATTTGCGCTTAAAATTAAGTACAACTGAACTCTACATTTATTCGCTTGTTTCATGCACGCAGCACCATCCTTCTCACTGAATTTTTAGACTATAAGAATATTGTAACTTTTTTTATAACTAAATAACAGATACTTTCAAAAACAGTTTTAATTTTTTACTGCTTTATCATTCTGAGACATAGCTCTATCTAAATGAAAATTTTAATAGTTCAGTGTGGTACGCGACTGATCCGCAATATACGAGAGAGGTACACGGGGGGAAAAAGTTTGAGAACCAATCTATTAGAGGAAGGCTAAATCTAGAGCCCTTTTTTCACCAACTCAAGTCTTACAACTTCGCAAATATTCTTAGAAAGTCGTTGAAAATGAGCTAATGTTATAGTTTTACACATTTTCTCTAGCAATAAAACTCAAAATATAGGGTTGTTAAGGAAAAAGAACCCTGTTGGAATCTTTTGACTTAGGCGTGAATTATATTTTGAAATAACGCATCGTAGAATTAAATATTGCGTTAGAGCTGAACGCTTGCGCGGCAATTTCTCGCTTGCCAGGGCGGCCCCACTTAAGAAGTAGTTTGTTAGTTAAAAATATGGTTCACGCCCAAATGTAGGCGAAAATGTATCAACGTGTCCACCATTTTAATTTAAAACCTTTCATTTCAGGTTTTATATATTTTTAAATAAAAAAAGGGAAACAATTATAAGGGCCCTTAATAAATTGATGTTACAATATTGTTCCACGAAAATATAGAAGACAGCAGAAATTCATTTTACTGCTAATGTTTTCCAATCTCCATCAATCTCACATGGTATTCTCAGCCGTCCGTGTAGGTTCGTTCGAAATTGCCACGATGTTCTGAGTTAGACTTTCATTAATTAAGATTGTAATAAAAGTGAAATAAACTTGTCCTTTCACTTTAGCACGTTAGTGAGTTTTTCATCAGTTAAGGTGACCGCCTTAGTAAGCTAGAAGTCGTCGCGCAAACGTTCAGCTCTAACGCAATATTTAATTTTACGATGCGTTATTTCAAAATAAAGTTTATATCAAAATAAAGTCGAAGGATTCCAACAGGGTTCTTTTTCCATGACAACCCTTTATTTTGAGTTTTATTTATAGAAACCTATGAGGAAAATATGACAATGTCTCATTTTCAACGACATTTTAATCATATTTGCGAAGTTATGAGACTAATTAATAAAAAAAAGGCTATAGATTTAGCCTTCTTCTAATAAATACTTAATTATTTTATAACCTCACAACAGAACTAGCAGTGAACTTACCTCTTTACCTTGAGACAAGAAGTTTCGTAGTTTTCTTTACCCTCTTTCCTATTTGTTATTATTATTACTATTATTGTTGCTGTTGTTGCTGTTGTTGTACTACACGTTCGGGTTATATGCTTAAGTACTAATTACGCTAATGGGTTAGGAATTGGGAAGGTTGAATTTGAGGAAGTGAGCCCACATTTGCGTGGAGGGAGAGTGGAAAACGATATAGAAAAAAACCCCTCCCCAGTTCACCCGACCGAGATTCAAACTTCGATATCCCCGTCCTCAGCAGTCTAGCTCAACACGAAACAAGCGCGTTAGCCAACTACGCCTCCGAGGTGGGTCTCCTTCCTTTGACATGGCAAATGGTTGTAGGTGAAGGACGAAAGGAAGTATAGACTTATAAAAAATAGAAAAGTAGTTCAAGAAAAGACACAGACCATTATATTTTGAGCCGTGTGGCCTGACAGCGATTGATATTTTCTCGCTGACCGAGGCGGCTACCTTAAGGTTCCTAGTTTCGACTCCCGGTGGTGGTCCCAAAAAATATATCACTCTAAAATGTGATTGGTTTCCAACTCTCTTAGCGATTGGTGATAAATTAAGGATCTGGTTGGTGTGTTCTCCCTCGAATATTGTTCTGATAATCCGCTTTTACGAACAGACATAAGTGCGTAAACAACTCGAGTATAATACTTTATAGCTATTTATAGAACTGATTGTTTTTATTAGCATTGTAGGGCCTACGGCATACCGGGTGTTCTTTTTTTTTTATGTTTTCAGCTATTTCTCTCGTAAAGTATGCGAGATACGAAATATTTTTGAACAAAAGTTGTGTGCTTTCTAGGGAGACGTTTTCATGATTATTTATGTGTAAACTTTGTTTTGTTTTTTCATTGGAAAGCTCATTTGACAATAAAAAATTTATATCACATTTTTAACAGGTGTATGATATAAGATATAAATAATGATTTAATGATCTCAAATCATTACAGTTCAAGAGTTATAGGGAGTCAAGCTTGTTCTTTTTTTTTATGCCTTTTTGCGTTCCATTGTTAAGGTAAAGTAATTAATGTACGGGGCTGAAGTTTAGTATAGCTGGACAATCATATGAAGTGTACACAATGAAATATTTATAATGTACACGTCTTGTAATATACACTTGTTAAAATTGTGCAATTAAATTTTTACTGTCGAGTAACCTTATACGTGAACCTCCGGTTTGGAGTAGAGCTGTTGCCATACCGTTATTTTTTCAATCATTCAAAGTAGTCCACAACTTTGTAACTAGATGAGAGTATTTCTCTCTCTCGAGGGTCCCCCAATTAAATGTTCCTTTTCAAGTTTTCACCCTCCCTCCTGTCTCTCGTCCTGGAAATACCAAGTTAGACACTAGAGTTCTCTGCTTGCGGTTCTCACAATATCGAGCTGTAGTCACCAACTTCACCATTTGCTTCTGGAAAGTTGGCACTTTACTCGAGCATTTTCCACGTTAGGTTACTTATTTCCTTTTCTTATCCCTTCTAACCCACTTTCGCAATAGACTAGACTGCCGATGACGGGGATATCGGGGTTCGAGTTCCCGGTTGGGTGTACTAAGGGAATGGATTTTCCCACATGGTTTTTCATTCTTTCTCCATGCAAATCAAGGTACACTTCCTCTATATTCAACCTTTCCATCCTTAACCCAATGACGTAGTTAGTACATAGGCGTATAATCCGAATGGGGTTGTAAGACACTAAAAAAACTTTTATAATATATAAAAAGATATATTAAATTATATGACCTTTTTAAACTGATTATATCAGCACACTATTACAAACTAACTTATTTCTATAGCACAACACACCAGTTTCCCACCCGTTAATTCAAATTGCGAAATGGGAATCTCCGATTTCACCAATGACGAATTTTCTGGCCAAGTCGGGAAACGAAGCCAGTACCAGTCTACAGACAGAGAAAGGGGTCGGACTACATAAACTTAATAGTTCACTTTTATAACAGACACAACACCCAGTCCTTGATCGTTGTGCGATCACTGAGAAAAGAGAAACTCCAATTATTAATTTTTTAAGGTAGAAAGAAACTAAACTAAAAGCATTTATCAGTCAAAATTGTAGAGCTCAGTTCCAGAGGTATAGTAAGGACCTGCTGGTTCCAGCGTGCTTTCAAAATTAAACTTAAAACTTTTAAGGTACTTTAAGGTGGATGGAAGGGGATGCAAGAAAAAGCTGTGTGCGGTTTTTGTTTTTTTTTTTTGCAAAACACTTGTTTGGCCATAATAAATAAAATAGTGATCCAGTACAAAAAATAAATTTAATTTTCTTCACATGGTGACCTCAAAATTTCTTGAATGTATGTAAGGGTGTTCTAGAATTTAATGACAACTTTTTATCTTAATTTAAAAAGTTTGTTAGATAATGCTGCCATGCTCATGACAGATACTCTGGAACTGTTGATATAAACATGTGGAGAAAACTAAACTCTTATGTTTGAACTGAAACAATATTTGATTTATTTTGGCAAAAAAAAGTTTTGCCATAAAAAACTCAAAAACACCGACCTTTTCCCCGTCCCATTCCATCACCTTAAAGATGCAAATGTGTTCATATAATGAACACACCCCTCAGACCTTACCTACAAATGTATTTTGATTGGAAGCACTATCCATGGTAGTTGGGGAGAGGGGGGGGCGGTAGAGTCCCACAACTAGATATCGCAATGATCTTTTTTAAAGCCATTCGATGAAATTCAAAGTTTTTAAAAACATAATTAGGGTTGTATGTGTCATGAATTTTATGAGACACCAATAGGTTACCAACAAGACATTGAGGGGGAAAACAAAATATATATTACTAATAATACTTTTAGGGAGGGGGGCATGTTAAACATAAAAAAATATACCCCCCTCGTTAAAGCCCTGACCCCACTGTTCAGTTTCCTACATAGGAAGGTTAATGTTCAGCCCTCCTTTATTTTAAGTCGCCACAAATAAGATTACCCCCCTCCCTCAACACGTGTGTCTTCTCAGCAGATTAGACTAGCAGTGGCCTGACAGGATTACAGGTTAACGTCAGACTGCTGGGGGACTTCCCCAACCAACCTCCCCCGACAGACACGTCGTGGGAGCTAAATGTCGCGACTACAACTTTTTTTTGTGTGTTTTTTTAACGGAAACCTTTGTATCTAATCCCATTTTGTGTGGTTAATTTAACAAGTCTCTTGAAATTGAGCGAACCTTTTCTTTAATGTTGCGTGAAAGAAAACCCTTGTTGAGGAAACTGTTCTAGGTTTTTATCGATCTTCTTTATCGATCTCGTTTATTTTTAACCGTGTTGTAGCATATATATTTATTTTTGTATTTTATTTCCTTCGTGTTATGTGCAAGGTCTTGGAGTTGTTTTTTAGATGGGTGAAGGTTAAACAAATAACATAGATGACTAAATAATTCTATTTCGTAAATATCAAGTAAATTATTAAGAGAGTTATTTAACGTGTACTTAATGAATCGACTTACACGACTTATAAACTAACTTAAATCTGGAGCAGACACAAAACCCAGCCCCCGACCATTAATTCATCACTGTTAAAGGGGAAATACACATTTCACAAACTATACATATTTAGGCCATGCCAGGAATCGATCCCGGGACCCTGAGTTAAGTAGACAGTCACGCTACCAACAGAGCTAAGGCGTCCCTAGTAATTACAGTACAATACCACATAGCTCAGTTGTGGTTCGGATAACTTTTAGACCTACACATGAACAAAGCACACTAATTGTGCTCAGGTAGAGTTTTACGCACTGGTGACTTGTGGTCTACTAATTAGGTAAAGGGTCTAGTTGTATAAAGTGGCAATTAGGACTTATTACATATAAATACATGAACCTAAAATAGTGTGTTGGGTGAAGAGTGATGGATAGAGGAGAAAGTGTTCTTAGCAAATAATTAGCCGGCCTTAAGGGGGGTTGGAAGGGCACGCGAGAAAAGACCAGGGTTTTTGCAGTTTTTATGGAAACACTTTTTTTTGGCTAAAATAAAAATAAAATTGCACCTCTAGAAACCTAGAGTTTAATTTTCTTCACATGTTGATATCAACAGTTGTTAAATATCTGTAATGGGCATTGAGGCATTAGACGAGAACCATTTTAAATGAAGATAAAAAATAGTTATTAAATTCCAGGACACTCTTTGAGACAGATATTCAAGACATTTTGAGGTCACCATGTGAAGAAAACTAGATTCTATTTTTGTACTGGAGCAATATTTTATTTATTTTGGCAAAAAAAAAGTGTTGCTATAAAAACTGCAAAAACACTGTCTTTTCCTGTTTTCTCCTTGAGTCAACAAAACAAAGGTTGGTTTGATGTGATTTATATTTACCCAAAGTTGGGTATTCACTCAATCTTTCGGCTGGTAAGTGCTGCCTACACCATCTGGTAGAAATCCCTGTACTAGGGAGTTTAGGAAGTATGGTGATTCCCTGCTGCCTTCCATACTGAATTTCTATGAACGAGAGCAAAAGGGCCTACTAATTTTGCGGGAAAGGTATTTTCACATACCTTCAAGGGTTATTTTACATACAACAATAGGCATGGTACCAACGCTTTACTTCCCCTCCGAAGGAAGTTGTGCTACGGATTTTTATCTCTTAATAAAATAACATTGACCCTAGTTGGTTTTGAATCTACGAACATCGGGTCCTGGAGCGAGCATTTTACCACAAGACCACCGAAATTAACACGGGAATGTAAGAGAATTGTAATCACTGGGATTGATCTATTGAAAAGTATTCAATCAGTTATATAAAAAAAAACACCCAGAAATGTTTGAACAACTGAAGGGTCTAAAAATACTTTTCTTGATTCTTCTCTGATTAGGGTTTCTTGAATCCACGTAACTTTCCAGTCGACAACCCTAATTTTCTCTTTTGATCTCCAGACATGTACAAACCAATTGGGCATGGTTCAGTGGTACGATTATGCCCCCACCCCCCACCCCACCCTTTTCCTCCGCTCTTCATCTTCTATGATCACAGGCGGATTTACTCAAAGGTGACGACGACATAATATACTGTAGTCTACCGTGAGCCGTGAGGAAAGAGAACACTTTGTAAATATCTGATATTTTAAATTTTATTGATTGGATTGGACATCAGTTTCCCTGGAGAGCTTGCCCCTAACTATCGGTGAGAGCGGTAGAATCGTTAACACCGTAATTGTTTCCATTGATTACTGTGGGGTGCGCTCTTTGTTTACTTGTAATATTGAGTGGGGAGATCAGGGGTATAGGCCTCCTCCAAACATATAGATGTGACTTAGATCCTTTAAGGTGGAATGCTAGGGGAAGCGAGAAAAAAATAAGTAGTTTAGCATGTTTTATATCAAAACATGTATTTGGTCAAAATAAATCAAGTATTGCTCCAGTAGACATATATAGTTTAATTCTCGTCACGTGGTGAGATCAACAATTGTTGAATATTTGTTATGAGCATAACGGTATTAGATGAAAAAACTTTTTAAATCAAGATAAAAAAAATTGTCATTAAATTCCAGGTCACCCCTGACAGATATTCAACAACTGTTGATATCACCATGGGAAGAAAATTAAACTCTATGTTTATACTGGAGAATATTTGATTTATTTTGACCAAAATTTTTTTTTATAAGAAATGAAAAAACACTGCCCTTTTCTCACGTCCCCTACACTCCCACCTAACTTGAATATTGTTGGTGTGAAATTTCTCTAAGATACAACAATATAAATCCTCATTTTCGAAAGGTCAAGCTTTTTTTTTCACCGCGTCTTAGTAACCGTTCAGATTAAACGCAAACATTAACTAAAGTCTGTTCACCGTAAGAATTGTTTTCTGAAAGGCCTTTTTCCCTACCAGAAGCTATTATATAGTAGGATATGGTAGGAAAAAAGACCTTTCGGAAGTAATTCCTACCGTGAATGGAGTATACGTTAGCGCGTAGACGTGAGGGCGTATAGTTTTAAAATAAATGCAACCACATTTGCACGTAGAGGACGGTATAGTTTTAGAATAAATGCAACCACATTTGCACGTAGAGAGAGAGAGCTTGAAAACCATATAGCAAAAACCACCCTCGGTACACACTATAGGAATTTTGTAGTCAATAATTTTGACCAACTATTGACTACAATCTATAGTAGACTAAACTTTTATTTTCTTTGCTAATAGGCCTTTGCCTCAATCTTGAATAAAAAATCATGCGGAATGTTTGATTAATTATATCAATTCTGGCGGTATTTGAGTACTATAGTTTGGCAGCCCTGCGAGTCCAGTGTCGTGATGCGTGTGATAGCCCCGCAGGCGTGGCTGCTCACCTTTGCTCGTTGAGAGGGAGAACACCTATTGTTGAATACACACACCTCTCCCAGTTTTACGCAGGAAGGTGGAGAGGAGGGGGAGGTAAACACATCTGGGACTCTTTCCATACCACTAGAGTGAATTAAATAATACACGAAGGCCTCATGACTACTACAGTCCAGCTAGAAAAGCTACTATAGCCTGATTTTTATAGGGAGGAGCCTCATTATTTGAAAACTGGAGACTGATGTTCCCATATTGGCGGGAATTAAATATTACAGTTTTATTTACATTCTTAGGCCATTTAATTAATTATACAAATAATAACTATAAAGCAATCCATAAGTATTATTGAAGGATTTTGATAACTTTTTAGATTAACTTTATAACTAATAAATCAAATAAGAAACACTTATAGATTGCCATATTTTAGTGACTTTCAATCATTGTTAATGGTCGAAAATTGACTTTCTATAAAATTCAGGGTTTAAATCTTATTTCATTGTATTCATACGTCAGATCGTGTTATCTACATCTGACTTTTTGATAGATATTATCAATGCCTATAAAATCTCATTAATATGTTTGTAAAAGGCTATCACTTTTGACCGCGAAAAATGTGTTTGTATTTTTTTAAAGGCCTTTTGGGTGAAAATTGGTCTGTACTTGCTACTTGCATCGGTAGTTTAAAACAATAATAATAATAATAATAATAATAATAATAATAATAATAAAACGCCCGCGCATCGAATTTTATCTAAAAAATAATTGATATTTATATTAGAATTTACGTTTTTGAATATTTGTTAAGTAAGAATTGTGACTGATTTCATGAACGTAATAATTACGTAGGCCTACACTACCCAAAAAAAATTTTTTAATGCCTTGGATCTTACAGCTTACAGTCCTGGTTTCAGTGGATTTAGAGGATGCTTTTTTTTCCCTGAATGGTTTCTCACTTTCCCTCCACGCAAATTCTGATACAATTTCTCTAGCTTCTACTTTCCCCTTCCAAGCCTCATAAAGGTAAATATGCGGATATCCCGTAAATGCTGTTTGGATAAAAAAAAAGCTCGTTTGGAAAATTATAAACGTTTTTAATGTTGTAATCTCGTGAAGGAAAATATTCATAATTTCGTATGCAAATGGGGTAGAAACTCAACTCGCTAATATTGTCTGAGCCGGTGTGGAGGGAAACGACCTGATGTGATACGTCATAGTGTACACATACCTTAACGAGATCAGTAATTCGAAGTGGAAACTCTTGTTTGTGTCTTTACCCGCACTTCCTACTATCTCATATTCTCTTGACTTCATTACTATCGCATCTTATTGCATCTTGAGGAAATATTTCGGAGTTGGGTGTTAAAACAAAAACCATTAAAAAACACACTTTTACTTTCTCATATAGTAAAAGTATTGTAATCATGAAAAATAGATTATTTTGTACGTTGGCGTGCCCTGAACACAAGAAAGTGGGTCTTACTTATATTATCTAACTCTCCGTTCGTCAGTGTGTCACTCTCCAACTGGAGCTAAAGTCGAAACGTTTTCATGGATTTCGTTCATACTTGATATTCAAATGTTATATGGTCTTACCATTATATTAAATAGGGTTTTTTATTCTTACCTTAAAATTGAGAGTAGTTTGCTGAGGATTAGTTTTTGTACATTTGAAATGGTTTGAAAATGGCTCTAAACTAATTTGTTCAAAGTGATTTTCTGGAAAGTGTTTTACGTGATAAATAGTGTGAGACTGTATTCACTTTTCTGTAAAATTAAATCCTTAAAGAAATTTAATGATTTTTGAAAATTCTAATTTGATTTAAAATATGAATGTACATTTTTTTTTTCGAAAGTTAGATATGGAGAATTTTTCATATTAAAAAGTAGTTAACCAGTAATAGCTTTTTGAAAATATTGTTCCTAATTATAATAGACTTATATACGTCACACCATTAATTACATTACTCTTCTGAAATACAGATCCAAAGGGTCCCAGGTTTGATCCCCGGCACATCATTGGGTCTGGAACGTGGTCACACTCAGCCTCATTAGTGCAATTGAGCTACTTGAATAAATGAAGTTGCAGCTTCAGTCTAGAAAATTGAGATTAACGGTGGGAGGGTTAGTTGTACTGACAACATGACACCATCTATCCGCAAATGCTGGTACTACCATTGCTAACGGTGGTGAGCGCTCGGTCGGCATAGCTCGATTGCGGGCTGGAGTTCTGAAATGTATTTTATACGAACAATCAACATAGTCTAATGCACTATTTTTGTAGACTCCTACTTTTTCCGAAATAGTTGTGTACCTCCTACGTTTAATCTCTGTATGTATTTACGCGTAAGTCCATGCATGAGTTCCGCCGCGTCTTACAATCCATCTGGACTATCCACGGAATTCCATTAATGGAATACTAATGAGAAAGGTATTACTTTAGAGGAAATGTTGCTGCATTGGCGTGGAGGATGAGTGAGACTTTGACCTCAAACCATAGTGCGGGGAAAGGGGGGGCATTGGGGGTTAGTTTATATATTTGTTCCCCCCCCCCCCCCACGCGTAAAACACAAGTGAGACCTCACTTTAAATAAACTTCAAAACATTTGCGTTCGCACCACACTAAAAGAACATCCTACGACTCCAGTGGAGTGTGGGGCCTCGACGATCCCGGCCCCTGGCCAGATGTTGACTGCGTGGTGGCAGCTGTGCGGTATTTTGTCAGCCAAGGTGGTCCGAGATGGACCGTGACATCCTGACATCATAGTCACTGGGGGGGAACAGGTGCTCCTGACTTGGGTAGCAAGTAGTGTCTTCTCACCTGCTGGTTGCCATTCCGGTTCCTGTCCTATCTGTCTCTCTCTCTCACACACACTCATACAACAACACACAACACACACAACACAAAACACACACAACAACTACTACATACAATAATACATTACATACATAACTACACACGTACATAATACAACATACCCATATATAATAATTCCATAATACTACATAGATACATACACTACGTGCATAAATTACACAAACTTCCTCAAAACTCACAACTCCCAAACCTAATCAAACACTTATATTAGATTAAGAAGAGCCCCGCTCAGTACCAAACTATTGACCCCTGTTCATCAAGCTTGCCTGGCCACTCGGCCACAGGGGACGGGGAAGGATGGGGAGAGGGGGGGGGCTGGTTTTCTCTGTAGAGCCCTACAATATGTAGGATAGGACTAATCTCTCCTGTAATTGACATACGGTCCCCTGGCGCGTTCTCGCGAGAGACTAGTGAAATACTAGAGCATCTACACACGCACGCACTTGCGGCGTGACCGGAGTTGTCACGCACGCAACACACACACACACACACACACACACACATATACTAGATACAACACACCATATGCTCCATTAGAATTAGTGCTGTGAAACTAAAATAATAATATAAAAACAAAGGTGTGGACGTTTGAATGAATTAATTATCGATAATTAATTTCACTATCAAAATAGATAAAAATTCCACATTTGTGTTTAGACGTTTGTAAATTTAAAAAGGTTAGCGCTTGAAGAATACATCTGGAGACCTCAAAACATTTCTTCACACTAATATTAAACATGCTCAATAACGACAGCTAGATTTTACAATATAAAGTATAACTAATTTCTTCTAATCGGGTTTGAAAAAATAGTCAATCCTGATTTACTGATTCTACTCGTATTAATTTTTATATTGTGAAAAACAGATAAAGAAAATAATACAAAGGTTAATTTAATAACATTTAAACCTTGTCCATGCCCCCCTACCTCCTTACCAATACCCCATGATTTGTTAGCTCTCTAATCTTTTAAACAAACTTTTTTATTTGTATGCAATTTGGCACACTTCGGTGTTATTTTTTAATGTTGCTGCACTCTATCACATTCTGTAGTTTCTTTTTAGTATGATTATCGTATAGTTTACATGTAAATCAAAGATAAAGCTTTTCATCAATAAATATAACCTGGCTATTTTGGACAACCTTTATTTGCAGTAAGTCATCTCATAACGTGAAGTGCGCTGACATGGCTAAATATATTTCACATGAGTACATAGTGGTGCTGGTAGGTGGCTGAGAAGTGGTGGGAGGAAGGAGGGGAGGGTTAGTTAGTAAGAGCGGAAAGAGGGGGAGGGTTTGAAGGACAGAACGTGAGGGGTTGGCGGGGGAAGTTTTTAGGGTACGGCTGCATCGATCCGGATTGTTGTAGTCTCGCGGAGTAAAGTGTTAGTGTGTGTGTGTGTGTGCGTGTGTGGAGAGACGCCGATGCCCGAGCGCCCTCTCCTCAGCATCAGTCAGCGCCGTGACGTCATCCTCGTCTGACTCACAGGTTCCTCGTGTGCTAGGGTTGAAACTAATTACATTCAGACGACCGTAGCTCATTCATCATAGTGCTATACCGGTATCGATAGTGTGGGACTTCATGGTCTTCAAAGTTTTGTTTTTTTGCTGTGTCCTTTCAAACTTTATAGATGGCCAAACTCCCTTTTCATCATACGACAGTTTTTTATTTCCCTCCATCCGTCTTTAGTAAGTGCTGCCAACGTGACTTTTAAATACATTTTTATTCAAACACACTGATAATTTTCTAAGATTGTGATGTCTACTATTTAAAAACAAAATTGAAAATTCGTAAAAAAAAAAAAAAAAAAACCTTTTCACCTTAATAGTATTTAAAAAAAGTGTAATTATTATTATTTACTTTGAATAGATTCTAAAAGAATTATAATATTTGCGTGACGGAGTGCTGTCAGTTCTAACGAGTTGTTGGAAAATGTCGAGTTGAATAATAGTTTTGTGGAAAACGAAGTGTGCGCGCGGTGTTGACGTGTGTGTCGTTCTAGTCACACGTTCACTTACAGGTAATTATTAACACCTTCCCTCACACCTTTTTTTTCTTGTATGACCATTCTAAAAGGTAATGATGACGTAATGATGAACTAGAATTTTCTTATGAATTAACTTATCTAACAGCCTTGGTAAATTCATTAAATCTATTTTCAAGTATTTATACGTCAATACAGGTGATCTGTGGTTGTCACTTGTGATTTATACTATAAATACACATAAAATAACACTAATAATATAGTAAAGTGTTAATAATGTTGACAGAAAAAAATCTTTGTATTTTATTAAAGGTAGGCCTAATCCAAATGTCCATTCATGTGAAAATCAAGGTATAGTTTCAGTCCCTAGTATGTATCCTTTTTGAGTTGATTTTTTCTTCATCTATAATTTAAATATCGTATGGAATAATGCTATAAGTTACATATAATTTGAATATTACATTATTGCTGAAGTTTTAACTAATTATTTATACTTTGTAGTTGTTGCAAACTTTTGATTTTAAATAAGTTAAAATTATTGATGTTCATAATAATATTGTGCTAGTTTTTCATAACAATGTAAATATAATCATCAAGTTTGAACAATGTGAAATTATTTCAGCCGACGTTTTATTTACGGTGTGAGCACATCTATCACAAAGCATGTATCTTGTTTATTTATATATAAAGTCATGTGTCAAAAAGCGTCAGCTGTCAATTTTGACAGTTTTAAATTCAATACCGTGACTTTTTGTCAATGTATTCTACTCTATATTTGTTTATCTATACAAAAATCTTTTAGTGTGTTAAAAACTCTGGTTATCCGACTTGAGTTGTATAAAGTATTGGGAATAGTACTCAAAGAGGGCGGAATTTTTTATGTCGTAAAATGGAAAATTTAATATTTTTTTATCATCTATATACAACAAAAAAAAGCAAATTTATATTGGTAACAAAATTAATATTTTATTTAAAATAATTTTATCTAATTTAAATAACTAAAACAAAACTCACTATAATCATAGAGGAACGTTAATATTTAGAACGTAATTATTTAAAATAATGTTACAACATGGTACCCAAAGTATTTTAATACTTTAATAATTTTAATGTAAAAGATTCCTGGAATTTGTATGAGACACCTTTCTGGCAAAATATATAGGCTCTTTCTCACTCGTTTATAGAGATTTAGTGCGGAAATCAACGGGACTTCCTTAGTGCTTTCTCCCAGATGGTGCGGGTGGGCGACACTAACTAGCTGAAGGACGGAGTGCTTGCGTTGCTCTGAATGTAGGTGAAACACCAGGACGTTTCAGAGAAAGGATCTTTTAAAAAGCTTACTTTTTTTGCAGCCAAAATTGATGACATTTTACTAAATTATTAGTGTTTTAAGTACTGATTTTATAACTCAAAGATGACATCTGCGGCAGACCAAATTACCTGACGTATAAATATGTGGAAGAAGATCTAGTAACTATTTTAGCTGTAAGATAAGGCCCTTTCTATGAAAATTGGACTTTTACATGGTATGAGGTGACGAAAGGTACCGTAGCACTTTTTTTTTTAAAGCAGTCGCACGTGTTTAGTGTTCGTTTCTGTTTCAACGTTCCGGGTGTGTTATTTTAGTAAAGGTTTACTGGTGTTCCAACCCCCCCTCCCCCAACCCCTCCCAACACCCCATATCATCCCGTTCGAGATGAGAGAGTGAGATATACAAATAGGTGTTATTGAACTCTTTGTCTCTGCAGCGACCCTCGTGGGTCAAGCAAGGTCATTTGAAGGTGAGTGCAGTATGGTCACCGGTTTGCTGGGTTTTTTTTTTTGTTGGATCCTAATAATTGCCATTGCGCATGTTTGCGAGGATGGCGGGAGGTTTTGTATGTGGGGGAGGAGAGGATGAAATCCATTACGTACACACGAGAGCTCGATAAAATGTTACAGTTTTTTATGCTGGTGGAAAAGGGGTGGGGTGGGGAGGGGGTTGATGTTCAACACCCACGAAACCGTTCCCCAGGCTCGCGTGAATGGACCTGTTAACATTTAGATGGCTCATGCATAGAAATAACGAGAGCATCGTCTTCGGGGAGTTAAAAGTTTCACGTTAATTAAGTTGTAATATTAAAAGGTTTAGTAAGTAGGTCCCACCTATTATGGTGTGACCATGCTAAGAGTTTATTATAGTACTATTTATTGAATTAAAAAGTTCACCTACTGTTTGACAATTAATTTATATTTTTATTTAGGGGTGGATATGGAAGATAGGTAATGTTTTCCGTTTTAAAACAATTTCGCTTTCATATTCTACATTTTTGTTACCCCTTGGGTAGAGAAAGTATTGTGATCGTAAAAAAAAATTGAATTCTTGATTCTGATGCCTATCGACGGTTCATGACCCACTGTAACTGAAAAAGTGTTTTCGGGTTCTGTCTTTGTGTCCGTATCTCATTTTTACCGATCGGGCTAAAACTTAATATAATATTTAGGGTTTTCCTAAGGCCCCTTGGAGTACTTGTCAGTGCACCTGGCTCCGAGCTTAGGAGTCCCGAGCTCAATTCCCTGCTGGTATCTTGGATATTTTTTCCCGGAAGGGAAACTGACCTAGCGCCCGCCGCCTTTAGCGATGATAGTGCCAACATTCGCGGATAGTGGGTGTCATGTGGTCAGCACAATGAACCCTCCAGCAGTTAATCTCAATTTTCTAGACCGGGGCTGCTACTTATTAGCTTCTAATTTGTCATCACATGGCTGGATTGGATCCCGTTCCGAACTGCTTCACAGATAAATTTTGGAAGCGCCTGGGATCGAACCCGAGACACTTGGATCTGTAACCAGGAACTCTAAAAAAAGGAATACATCTTATTTTAAATAATGAGGTCTAGTGTTTAATCTTTATTAGTTCATAAAAGTATCAATTATTACTAAAAAAAAAATCTTGAAAAATTAAAATTAATTTTTATATAATATATAAATTCAAGCCCTCATTTAAAAATTATTAAAAATTAAGTGTAGGTTAATTTTGATATTTAAAATTATAGTCGTATTTATATTATATTTATGAGTCTGAAATGTTGAAACCTGCAGTTTTTAATAAAGAGAAAACTTATTTATGATGAGAACCTTGAAGCTAATTTTTTTATGGAGTGTTCCGTATAATATCTCTCCACTAATCCCATAAGTCCTTTTTTATTACACATTTTATCTTACCCTTCACTTTAACTTCTCCCGCCCAATTACTATGCAAAGTAGGTTCCATGCGTCCTCTTATTTACTCGAGTTATATTTCAACTTTATTCTTGTCATATTTGTTCACCAAGCTGTGTGATTTAGAACCTTAAACTGTTGCCGATACCTAAGGCTTACCTTTATATCTTGTCACATGAAGTTTACCTGCTATCTCTTCTTATGTGGGTCACGTTGGCAAGACTGTTTCAATAAGAGATAACGTGGAAATAAGGGAGTGCAAGTTATGACTAGTAATTTTGCAATTTTTATAACACATTTTTTAAAATAATAAATAAAATACAGCTACACTAGATAGGCCTACGTTTTAGTTTAATTTTCTACACATAGTACTCTGTACAGTTCTTGAATATTTCACAAGAATCCTGGAAATTTATAACTTTTTCTCTTCATTTAAAAAGTTCCTATCCAAATGGCATTGTTCCCATGACAAGGGATGGCAACGATATGTCGATATAAAAATATATCGATTTATTTACATTAACATTGATCCATTTATATCGATGTTTTATTATCCGATATATCGATCAATCTATTGATATATTTCATACATAGGGATAAGCATACAAATCAAAATAAATTTAAAGATCTTTTCTCTATTTTATTAAAATTGTCTATTTTTAAGAGCTAAATAAAAAGTTAAAAAGTGATACAGATACTAATCTACTACATATCTTAATACCACCGTTTTATTTCGCCCAGATCAATGCAATTCAATATAGGCTTTCGATATAATTTGATCGGAATAAAGTATCTTTTGGTATATACCTCGCGATATACCAAACTATAAATATATCAAAATATTAGAGAAACTTGCCCGGGGTTCGAATAGCGGTCGGGTGTACTGAGCTTTTTCTAAAATTGTTTTCCAATCTCCATCCACGTGAATGCTTGTACACTTCCTCTATGTTCAACCTTCCTAATCCCTAACTCATTAGCATTTCAATTAGTAAGTATGAGTAGGCCTACAACCTTAATAGGTAGTAAGACACGGTGCCAAAATAAAAAGTGATAACGTGTACTGAATTATCAGGCTTTTTTTTTAGCACCGCGTCTTTCTGTCCGTTCGGGTTATACGCCTATGGGGGACCTGGCGGTCTAGGGGTAAGGTGTCAGACTTCTGTGCTGAGGGTACGTGGTTCAATCCTCGGTCTCGGCACAGATTTATCTGATTTCCAAACCCTTCCTTCACCTCTGACAAGACGTGTATTAATCACAACTTGTGAATGTGTGGGATGCCAGACCTCCACCGTGGTTCGGATTCCACGTTAAGCTGTAGGTCCTCCATTTCATCTCACAATCACCCTACCATTGCACATTAGCGTAAGTGCGTATAACCCGAACGGATAGTAAGACGTGCTAATAATAATAATGATGATAATAATAATAATAATAATAATAATAATAATAGTTAATTTGTAAGCGCAGTTTCCTGGAATCCTAAGATTCTGGTCTACACCCGATATAACTGCTTAAAAGATCACACTACTTTGCATTCCAACTTCATTAAAATTGGTTAAAAATCGATCGTCCATTTTTATTTTTATTTCAGTGCGTTTCATCCGTCAAATGGGCAATTAAATACTCTGCATGAGGGCCCATATAAGTTACGTTTGAAAGTCGTAAAAGGGCATTTCTCAAGATCGTATACTACGCCCACTGTTATGTGTTTTGTTTTTTTACGATGGCGCCCTTCTAACTTTATGGGCTGCTAGGCAGAGGGGGAGAGGGGGTAGTTATTGGGTCAAGTACCTCGTGTGGATGGTGTTCCACCCTTCATAGTTAACCTTGGAACAACCCTGGGACTTAGATTCCGAACAAGAGCTCCCCCCCTCTTCATATATCTCAAGTACGCCACTCCTTCATCAAGGACGGGAAATCTGGGCTAAGCTGTATAAAACTTTACTGGAGGTAGGTTTTTAATTTAGAGAGCTTCATTTTATCCAATAGAGCTATACTTATTTAAGGCTAGGTACGAGGAAAGTAGAATTTAATTGATTTAAATTAGTTGAAAAAAATTCTTGTGCATGGTTATCGAACCCGTGTTCAGAAGTGATTTTTAGGTTAATTTAAACATGTTCTCCTACCCACGGACTTAGCTGTACTAACTTTGGTTTCCACCTGTGTGTGTGTGTGTGTGTATGTGTATGTGTGTTATATCAAATTTATCTTCATTTTCGTGGAGGGAAGATGGAAAATATTTAAAGGGGAACATTTTTTTCACCTGGCTGTGATTATAATCTTATTCTCACCGTCACCAGCAAGATATACTTTATGAACCTGACATTTAGTCTGCACGCCCACCGACACGGATCTTAAGGAGAATGCATTAAATATCAAAGTAAACTTCAACATTAAGTAATTTCTTATTTCATGCAGATATTTAATAACTTCCCAGTCATTTCGGGGGTCGAATGGTCTATCTCTTGAAGCATCACTCTTGCAATAGACTGGACTGTCGATGACGAGGAGATCAGGGTTCGAATCCCACTGGGATGTACTGAGGATTGGTTTTCCTTAATGATTTTCCAATCTCCTTTCGGGTAAATGCGGTTATTCTTCTGTTAAATTCCACCTTTACGGACATTTAAGCGTATAAACTGAACGGAGGGTATGGAGGGGAGGAAAGAAGATAATTTTCCTTGTCTTATTTCTCGGCAAATTCTGGACTATGTTTACGGAACTGTCGGTTATTCTGGCTACGATCTGAAACAGCGCATGCCATATTTGTGTACCTGCTTTGGAGTCTCTGAGCCTCATATGGTAAAACCTCAAGAAATGTATATTTTACATAAATTATTATACTACTATAAGGGAACGGCCAGACTGGGCGAGTGCGCGAGCGACTAAAATATAAAATAGAACACATTGGTTGTATTGAGAGGTGGCCAGACTGGAGCGACTGAGCGCGCGTGCTTGACCCGGTACAGTCTAGTTTACAGGCGCTAAGCAATATTATTGTATGTTGATTCATTGAGTGCTAGGAAAACTTCTCTTTTTGACATTTTTATTAATATAGATAGGTTTATCACACTTGCTACTAACGGCCTACTTTAATTGTTAAGATCATAAATCATACTTATATGTGTGCATATATATATATATATATATATATATGTAAAACTGATATGTTAAAATACTTCAATATTATCAAAATAGGCCTTTAAAAATAATAATCACCATTAGCGTGGAGAGAGGATGAGAAAACCGCAGCAATAAATCACTTGTTAAAAACCACCCTCAGTTCACTGAGCCAAGATTCGGAGCCTCCTCGTCAACAACTATCGAGAGCTATCTGCTAATCACGCGCTCGCCAGTCTGGCCACCCAGTCGCTCGCACGCTTGTCAGTCTGGCCGAACCCTACAGCCACATAGCTGACTCACTCTCACTCACTCACTAACATTGTTTACCCACTTCCAGATGAGCTAGAAACTTGAAATTTGGCAAACTTAAAGCTTCTAGCCTGTAACCGAGGGGAAAATTCCAAAAAGTTTAAAAAAATAATGTTTTAACCCCCGAAAAAAATTTTTAAATGGCCGAGCAACTTTAAAATCCGCCCCCAACGAGCAAAGCGAGTTACAAGTATAGAGAGTTTCGTGAACTAGTCTGTTATCAACCTAGCCTAACCTAACCACTAATGTAAAGATCAATGCCTTGACTACACAGACAAATACGGACGCCACGAGTCAAAAACATCGCAACCATATCAGACAATGACAGGGGCCACGTTGCGCTGGGACGCGTATCCAGCGATCCGAGGAAACGGACTTTTTGGAGGACGTAGCGGACTACGCATATGTGCAAAATGGACAATTTCGTGACACGTCAGGTTGACTTTTTGTTTTCAACCCTACCTGAATTTAACTACTCTACTTGCACATACTCATATTTTTTTTCTCTTGTACCCGCCTCGGTGGCGTAGTTGGCTAACACGCTAGTCGTGTTGAGCTCGATCACCGAGGACGGGGAGATTGAGGTTCGAATCTCGGTCGGGTGAATTGGGGGTGGTTTTTCCTAAATGGTTTTCCACTCTCCTTCCACGCAAATGTGGGTTCGCTTCCTCTAAATTCAACCTTCCCAATTCCTAATCCATTAGCGTAATTAGTACTTAAGCGTATAACCTGAACGGGTAGTAAGACGCGGTGCTAAATATTATTTTTCTTTTGTACTTTTTTACTACACTATGTTGGAAACTTTAATGGAAGAAATTGGGAAATATCAGTGTTTATGGAACATGTACACTACTGTCTTTTTGAGCAACGGTAGAAGTAAAATATCAGAACTATCATAGTCCCACAGTACACTATGAACACCCGCCATCTTTGATGAAGACGGTGGAAAACAACCACAGCGTAGCTTTCTCTGTGGCTGAGGCATCATGGGGTTGTTCCCTGGAGTTTTATCATTTTATTGTAATTATTGTAATTATTGTAAAAAGTAAGGGGGTTGTTTACAATACATGTTTGCCATGTTGTCACATACAGCAGTTATATTTTACCTGTGCGCTTTTGATACAATATCTAGGTGCCCTTTATTATGTTCACTAATGCTAACTATTGCAATTTTGCTATAGAGCGAAATAGGATACAACAGTAAACACTGAACACTGTAAAATAATCTTTTGTTCACGTTTTATTCCGGACCCCGCCAAAACGGAGAAGGGGGCTTAGCCGAACTGTCAGTGTACAATTAGTGCGAAGCTTTGTTCTAAGCCTCTCCCAGCCCTTTGAAAAGCGGACGTTGAAGGAAAACCTCCCTTGCGTTCACTCCCCCGTTTGATTCACTGCCTGGCAAGAACATTTTGGTCGGTGTTTGTTCTACAGACTGGTGAATTACCCGGCAACCCACGGGAAGAAGAAGCTTTAATACCCCTTTACGTGTCTTGTGGGAACAACAGGGGCATCTAACAGTTTGTTCTAGTTTCTATCATTCCCCGTGTGTACTGCTGATTAGGTTATACATGAAACTCTACCACGAAGGAGAACAAGTAGGTGTGGGCCGAGCGGTGGTATTGTAGTAGAGAGTGAAATAAGTTCATTTTTCTGTTTTGTTAGACGCATGTTTCGCTTCTACCATAGAATAAAATATACTTTCTAGTCACCTTACACCTCTTCCATGTGGCCACATTGCAGAACATATATACCTTGCACCGTGGCTTACTACCATTTCAAGTTAAACGCATAGGTACAGTACTAATGCCGGGATCACGATCAACTTAACGTTAACTTAAAGTTAACTTAACGTAGCTTAATGTAAAGGACCTCCTCGTGTGTAAATGGAGGCGATCACGATGCAGTTAACTTAACGTAAGAGATGTCCTGGGAGGTCTTTTACTTGAAGGGTATCACGTGTTCTAGCCAGCCAATCATTATGCGAGTGACAACAGGGTTATTTAGTAACTCATTTGTTGGTATTATGACCAATGTTTATTCTTTAGCGTATTTGTTAGCAAATACGCAAGCCAACCCTAGAATAATTTTAGTAACTTATTGATGATTTACTGAAAATAAGATCCAAACAAATAATTACAATCAAAAATTAAAATGTATTGGTAAAATTTATAGATAGTAATCCCAGGTGAAGGGTATGTATTCGTAAATACATTGATAATAATATTCACGTATTAATATGTCTGGCCCGTAGCAGACCAGGTGTTAGTGACACATTCAACCACCACGCGCTGTAGTCGATACGTGAGTGCGAGTAAAGAACTGTAATTACTTCTTTGGAATTCATCTAAATAACTGGAATGTTTTTTACAGAAAAAAAAAATAGAAATATTTTCCAGAAACGAAAACTTTCCAGAAAAAAAAAACAAAGGGAAAATTTTCCGTGTCATATCTTTAGTCCCATCACTTATTTAATAAATATTTACTAATTTTCCTCGATCGAACCGGTTTCGTCGCTTTTATGGCCACCATTTAAATGGAAAGAAATTATATACAATCCGTTGACCGTCGATCAAATTTTGAAGCTTCGTTTAAACTGTGACCTATATTTTACTATGCCTTGAACGTACTCGTAAGCTTCTGTGTTTACTTATCTAGGGTTTTATCAACTCAGTTTCAGCTCTGCTGTCGGTGGAGGGCTAAAAGATCCATCATCTTTTGTTACTATCCTCGCCGCTGAATAACCCTCTTTGTCATATTGATCTTATACGACGACGCCACCATCCCGTTTTCTCGCGTCCCTTTTGAGCCTTCCGCTGTACTCTTGGTGCTTTACCTTTCATTCTTCCTGTTCGTTATTGCCGAAGCCTTTTACCTTCTTTCTTTGCAAGTAATACCACGTCCACGTGCCTCTTCACTTTCTCACCTCCCCTCCCTCCCATTCTGTTTGCTCAACCATGTCTCACACAAGTAAACAATCACTCGCGTTCATCTTGGAAGAGGTAGTCGAATTGTATATTCGTCGACACAAAAACTCTTCAACGATTTGAGAAGCAATCGACCATAACGAAGTTTAATACCTCTCAGACCTAACTCATGGTTTATTATAAGCTACGTGCATTTACTTTAGTCCAATTTTAATTTGAAGGGCCTTATCTGATGCCTATAAAAATAACTAGATAATCTTTTGCGTATTCATACGTCAGGTTATGGGGTTATTCAGCTGTCAATTTTGATATATTATGTATATTATCAAGTTATAAAATTACACTAATAAAATAGTAAAATGTTGTCATTAATGGCCACTAAAGATTATGTTTGTATTTTCTAAAATGACCTTTAAAATGAAAATTGGACTGTAGAAGTAGAATCGTGGCGTAACTTATGTTTTCTGTTTCACTCAGACCTTCTTGGTGGTCTTTGCTAACTTGAACAGATCACCGAACTGTTGGATCGGGGACACAAGGCAGCTTCTATGATTCCTTTCACAAAGCATTCGACAGAGTAGGCCCCTTTCCCCCCAGCCCAGTGGAACCCTACACGGAACATGTCATAAAACGGAACACTCACAAAGTCGAGGAAACGCCAGTTCCGAAGCCCGGGAAGAAGGGGGGGGGGGGTGTACGACATCCCTTACAGTTTACAGTACATCCCAGAAGACACACGCCGCGGTGAGGTATATATCCTGCGTCGTTTGTTCCTCGACGACAGGAAAAGAAAGAGAGAACTCTTGTGCGGGCGGCTAGAACGCCATCATCATCATCATGAGCTTGCAAGACGAGTCTTCCTTCATGGCAACATTTCCTTCCTGTCCTCGGCATGCGGCGTAAACACACGGCAACACACACACACACCATGAGGGTGGAATGAATATATTATCCTGCCATACAGTAGGCTCTTAGTAGTCGCGAGGGAGGAACACCCGGTGTAAGTCTATACAGTAGGGTCTTAATAGTCGTGAGGGAGAGAGATACGCTCGGTGTAAGTCTATACAGTAGGGTCTTGGTAGTCGCGAGGCAGAGATACGCCCGGTTTATGTCCTTTCACATAAGATGAACGATGCTTGCAGCAAAATTATCAATCGTAAAAAAAAAAATTGATTGATTTTTTTCAACACTGTGTCATACTGCGCCTATATATTAACTACGCTAATGTATTAAGGATAAGAAAGGTTGACTTATAGGAAGTGTAGCTGCTTTTGTTTGGAAGTGGAGTGGAAAATAATTTTGTAAAAAAAACTTCATTAGGCCTACACCTGACTGGGATTATAATCTTGATATTCCCTTTACCGGCAAACTAGAGACTACTATATGAGCCTGACATTTAGTCGGCGTGGCCATAGATGCGGGTTAGTGATTCAAGGTTTTTCAGGGACCTGGCGAACTGTGAAAACACAGGGATTTTGCCAAATCTAGTACAAAATACTGGAATATTAGTTAATTTTGGACTGGATGGACGAAAAAATGAACTGAAAAATTATTATTATTATTATTATTTAGCACCGCGTCTTACTACCCGTAACTGAAAAATCAAGAACGCTTATTCAAATATGTCTTGCCTCTTAAATAAGAGTTAAGGAGCGACAGAAGCTGTAATTTCACATCAATCTTAAATTATTCTCTTTAAAAATAAGTTACATTACTTCACACTTAGTCAATTTGATGAAAAATAAAATTTTACTTATATTTTCCTCAATATAAGCTGCCTAAAAAAATTTAAATTCCTTCTGGAAAACCTGTAAAACACAGGAATTTGATAGTAACAAATTATTGGCAACCCTGTGACTGCTGTCTTTCTGCCCTTTCATATTACATTGGCAACCCTGTGACTGCTGTCTTTCTGCCCTTTCATACTACATTGGCAACCCTGTGACTGCTGTCTCTCTCTCCCCGTTCATACTACATTGGCAACCCTGTGACTGCTGTATTTCTTCCCGTTCATATTACATTGGCAACCCTGTGACTGCTGTTTTTCTGCCCTTTCATACATTTATAGCTTTCCTAAGAATCCCTCTGAATTAACTTGTTGCGACTGTTAGTGTAACATGTTGAAATCTCTCTGATTTGAAGAAGGGCCTGGTAAATGACAAGATGATAGGGACATCAGAGACATTACGTCTGTTCCCCCTCCCAAGTTTCTTTGAGGAACAAATGTTACGTCTTGTTACGTGATCCCCCTAGAGATTGATGGCCCAGTGGAGTATTCAGAGTAGGAACACCATCAGACGCTCGCGAGAAATGAAAAAAATAATAAAAAAGTTTCCCTCGCCGCCATAAAGTAAAATTATTCCCTTGGCGTTTCACTCCGGTCTCGGAATTGCTGGCACAGATGCTGCTGTCGTTACTGGATTTCAGACGTGGTTTAGTACTTTTGTAAAGTTGGCAGTATTTTTTAACACATTTTTGTTCCCAGGACAAACAACTTTATCAGTATGACGAGTAGGTGACCTGATGGTCTAGGGGTAAGGTGTCAGACTTCGGTGCTGAGGGTCCGGGGTTCAATCCTCGGTCCCGGCACAGATTTATCTGATTGCCAAACCCTTCCTTCACCTCTGACAAGATGTGTATTAATCACAACTTGTGAATGTGAGGAATGCCAGGCCTCCACCGTGGTTCGGATTCCACGTTAAACTGTAGGTCCTCCATTTCATCTCACAATCACCCTAACATTACACATTAGCGTAAGTGCGTATAACCCGAACGGGTAGTAAGACGCGGTGCTAATAATAATAATAATAATAATAATAATAATAATAATAATAATAATAATATGACGAGTAATATAAAGTCCTCAAATTACGTGGATTCATAGATAAGTGGGTGTGGAACTTAGATTTACGACCAGCAACGTCATATTTTTGGCACCTCTTTAAACATTTGATGACATTTTCTTAAAGCTGTATAATCATAATTTATATAAATATTTAACTATCACTTTCTAAACTAATTGACAAAACCATCATACGTCTTGCAGACTAACTTAATTCTATAACAAACACAATAACCAGTTCCATGACCCTCAATTTATTACGACGAAAGGGGAACTCCCAATTTCATTAATGATTAATCAAAGATCCTCATACAATCCAAACAAATGCATTACCGACTGAGCTAAGGGGTTGTTGTACTACATCTTGAAAGGTTCGTAAAGAAACTAGAAATGTGTATTTTGCGAACGAATGGTTCAAAGTGAACTTCGAAGAGGCGTAAACAGCAAACACTTGTGACTCTACGACCGAACTTGGTCACGGAAACGAAATGAAAAACCCGAGATTATCCCACTAGTTACTATGGTAGGCTTATGTGGATCGAAAAGGAGTTCTTTGAACAGAGTTTACTTACTTACTCTATAACACTAGGAACTCGTAAGTTCATTTCCGCACTTACAAAAGTACGCCACCTATCTCTCTATCTTGAGATAGTTCTACACAGTCCACATCATAGCACCCTAACTCTATCTTCAGGTAGTTCTATCCAGTCCTTCTCTTTGCACCCTAACTTTATCTTCAGCTAGTTCTATCCAGTCCTTCTCTTTGCACCCTAACTCTATCTTCAGCTAGTTCTATCCAGTACACCTCATTACACCCTAGCGATCATATTTACCGATACGCATTTGTAATCTATTTCGAACGATTCTTCAAGAGATCTAAAGCCACTCACTCACACATTTGATGCAAATATGAAGGTTCCGATTTTTGTAAAAAAAAAAAAAGGATAAGTCTTACCATTTTATGTCATCTTAGTTTCATTATAATATGGATTTTAAAATTGGGATTTTCCACTCAAGTTGGTGAGAATATTGAATTTTCTGTAATGCAGCCCCCTCATTAATGTTCAAACTAGTTTTTACATGTCTGCCCTACATATTCGGAAGTAATTTATAAGTATAGGAGCAGTACTGGGCCTGTATATATTATTTTGACATTAGAGTTTAAGGTGGGAGTGTATGGAATATGAGAAAAGCAAGGGTTTTTGCAGGTTGTTGTTTTCTTTCCAAAATAAATAAAATATTTTCTCCAGTAGAAACATAGTTTAATTTTCTTCACGTGGTGATATAAACAGTTGTTGATTATCTGTCATGAGCATAGTGGCGTTATATGAGCAACTTTTTAAATGAAGATAAAAATAAGTCAATAAATTTCAGGACACTCTTGTCACCCTACTGGCCCACTCAGCTTCGTTCTTGCATATTTTTATGATACGGGTCTAATCTATCTGGTATGGTGGTCACGGGGTTATCTCTCTACACTGAGATGTCGGCACTAATCCATGACGTTATCTCAGTGCTGGGATGTTTGTCAAGCAACGCTGACAAAGTAAGACTTGTCATATTCCGGTAACAAATCGCTCGTCGCGCTGATGTCGCAAATAACCTGACTCCGGCTGCGAAACTGGAGTCCAACCACCTCCCTTCCTTCCTGCTTGAAGATTAGGGCCCTTAGGTTGACGCTGACATCTGAAACTTTAGCTCCTTGGATAGCCGAGGAGTGGACGCTGGTTGGTCGATTGCCTTGAGCTACCTGGGTAGGATAGTGTAGTCCAATTTAATAGGAAGATCCTTCTTATCTGACAGCTAGAGAAACTAATAGATCTACTCTCAAGTATTCATACGTCAAGTCATGTGATCTTAAACCGTCACTTTTGATTGATATTATCATCACGTATAGAATAACACTTATTATTATTTTATTATTATTATTATTATTATTATTATTATTATTATTATTATTATTATTAGCACCGCGTCTTACTACCCGTTCGGGTTATACGCACTTACGCTAATGTGTAATGGTAGGATGATTGTGAGATGAAATGGAGGACCTACAGTTTAACGTGGAATCCGAACCACGGTGGAGGCCTGGCATTCCTCACATTCACAAGTTGTGATTAATAAACGTCTTGTCAGAGGTGAAGGAAGGGTTTGGCAATCAGATAAATCTGTGGCGGGACCGAGGATTGAACCCCGGACCCCCAGCACAGAAGTCCGACACCTTACCACTAGACCGCCAGGTCACCCAATAACACTAATTAATACATGGTAAAATTTTTATCAATTTTGACCGCAAACTAATATGTTTTTTAATTTTTTAAAAGGCCCTTCCTATGAAAATATAACTGTATCTTGAAATACCTACAGGGGCTTCTGCTACCAGCACGGTGGAAGCGCAGTCTAAATGTCAGGCTCGCTCAGGGTTTCCGACTGTCTCTAGCAATACTGCACTGACCTGAAATGTATTGTATTTTGACTGGTAGAATACGACTTTCGTTCATAGGTACTTATAACACAAGTGGTGATATTAGAGCGTGTACCCTTTTCAAGGTAGGAAGGGTGGTCTGAAGATATCTTTTTCTTGTCTGAATTCTAGAATTTAGTAGGATTTTGGTAGTCTCACCTTCCACCATAGACGGGGTATATACTGTAGCTCTGCAATTATATTTTAAAAATCAATCGCTTCACATACAAATTAATTGCAACCCCATCAGGGTCCAAATAAAAATTGCTCTTGAAGATGTTATTATAATCTAAAATGTAGATTCTAAGCCACTAAACCTCGACAACATCGATCAATTAATCATCCAATTTTTATAGGAAAATAGTAAATAATAGATTTTATTGTTGCTTTGTACAGGAGGATGTTACTTTTAGCGTAAGGGGTCATTCTTAAACCACCTAACACGTATAAAACTTTTTTTGCCCCCACCCCTACGTTACACCAAATTTACATTTAGCCTTCTCCCTTCACGCCAAACTGTGTTACATTACTTTTCACATTAAGAGTGAACGTTATTATTTCATTGAGAAGCTATTGTGACACTAAAAGAGGTACTCAGATTTTAATACACATTTAAATCTTGAATATAAATTATTTCAAAAATGTTTGTAACAATACTCGTACTATTATTTTTGAAAATAGCGTTTATAGAAAACGGTTATCTAAAAATGTTGGTAGTAGGACAATGTAGCCTGTCAATAAATGGTTAGTAAAAACTGACAAAATATACAAAATACTTTATTAATTTTATCTATAAACAATAATATCATTTTTCCAACGTTATAATTTAAGTATAATATCTGCGATGTACCCCGCCTCCCCCCTCCCCCACCCCCACCCCATGCAACACCATGTGGACACTAGATCTCGCCTCCAACCCTCTCAACAGCGTTACTTGTTTTATGGATGACTCCTAAGTTCCCTCCCACCTACCCCATTGCTGTAACCATGCAGATATCTCGGAAGAGTAGTAAGACGTACAGAATGAAGCCCCAGACCTACACGATGGCGTCCTGCGAGTACTCGTATCTTGGGCCCACGTGGTGTGTGTCCCCCCCCCCTCCCTCAACTCACTCTCACGCGTGTATTTGTTTCCTTGCGTGGGATCGGTCCTTGTGGGTAAGCAGTGAGCGCTGCTCCAGCTGTCATCGGCTTCTCGTCGATATTTTGTTGGTGAAACAAACCATAGGTGGAAGGTACCGACACGTGTGTGTGTGTGAATTAGTGATGAACATTTTCCGCAATGGTGGCTTGCGGTAAAGGGGTTATATTGTAGAGGGGGGACTTAGAGTCTATTTATTATACATACTTCAAAATATAGTGTGTTAAGAGACGTGTGAGTTATAAGAAAAGGAGGGGAGGGGACTTCAGGTTGGGGAAGGGGTAGATAGGAAGCACGGAGGATAGTAAAGTGTCGGGTCAACTTCAAAATTATTTCAGTTAACTTAAAAAATTAAGTATCATTTATGAACATAATGGGTTTACAAAGGCTCGCATTCATTTGTTTCTTTACTATTTTTTTTAGCACCGCGTCTTACTACCTGTTCGGGTTGTACGCTTATGTACTAATTACGCTAGTGTGTTAGGAATGCAGAAGGTTGAATTAGGATTTGCACCCGCATTTGCGTGGAGTGGGCTTGGAAAACAATTTATGAAAAACCACCCTCAGTGCACCTAACTGGGATCTAACCCTGCTCTCCCTGTCATCGGCAGTCTAGTCTATTGCGAGAGTAGCGCGTTGGACCGTGCGGCCACCGAAGCAGGAGTTTCTTACTACTACTGCTACTACTATCACTAATTATTATTACTGTTATTATTATCATCATCCATTTAATCAGTTGAAATTAATCTACAGAAATAATAATTTAAAATTTTCCGTCTCACTTCTCTAGTGTGGTGTGTGTGCGCGCGCGCATGCGTGCGTGCGTGCGTGTTGTGGTGTGGTGTGGTGTGTGACTCTCCTCCTTCACCTTCCCCTGAAACTATTATTATTAATCTTGAATTGTTGTACTACTCCTAAATATCTAGGCTAGTAGTTTTTTGGTGGGCATAGTTCCGATAACCTCAGTTGTATTTCAAGGAGGATCTTTTACTGTTAAAAAATATCTTCAAATCGCTTGTCAGGGACTTCCCCGCGTGCCACCAAAGGAGAACCTGTATCCCCTTTCCCAGCCCTGTTCCCCATACAATTTTTTTAAATTGAAAAGCCTTTTATATTGAAACTTAAAAACACTAATGATAATAAATACTCTAGTTTATTTTTTCTCGTAGCGTGCTCTAAATTTCTCAATTATTATTGACCCAGAATAAAAAATAGTTGTTGCTTTTTTTACGAGGGGAGTACATCTGTATTTAATATTATATTGTAATATAGTTACAAACTTTAAGATAACGTATATTTTTTAGTATAATCACCTTTTTCTAATCATCACTCGTATTTCCTGCTCGGGCTTGGATGTTGGTTGGTCCGTTATCTAGTTCTGCTAGTTCGCAGAAGCGCCGTCGACAAAACCCCACTTGAGCAGACGCACCTCCACGAGACAATCTTGACTGTTATCGGTGTCTTTCACTCTTGACGTCGACAGTTTAGTGCTTCATTTCCGACTTCGCCTCGAGATAACAGGGCAAGGAAAAATAGGTCTTGGTCGCACTGTCATCATAACTTACTGTGGGAAAAGGGTGATAGACAACTGATGACTGAAGGAAATTCTTTGTTGAGTAATTTTCTCTTAGGTGCTCTCACCAGTTGGTTTGTACCCTTGGGGGGGGAGGGGGGGGGCAGGAGCATGTTCTCTATTCACCTTGGCTCTCAGTCCTCCATCACTCGTTCATGTTTAGGTTCCCGGAGTTTGGGGGTTTTCGTCTTGAGGGGAGTTTAATATTCATCCAATAATTACATAGCACATCTTGGATATATATTTTTTATTTATTTTTTTCACCGCGTCTCACTACCTGTTCCACTCGTTGAATGTATATAATATATAATATATATATTAGTATATACTTTCAACGGTTCCGGTTATACGCCTATGTATTAATTACACTAATGGGTTAGGGATTAGGAAGGTTAAATTGACAGGAAATGCACCCACATTTTTGTTTAGAAAGAGTGGAAAACCATTTAAGAAAAAAAACCTCGGTGCATCCGACATGGGTTGAGCCCCGATCTCCGGCAGTCCAGTCCAACACGAGATTAGCGCACTAGACCAAGTGGCCACCGAAGCGGGTGGATATATTTTATTACTCGCCTTCAAGTTGATTGTAATATTTCTTAGCAATGGTTCTTATTTCCCCCTTTTTTTAGTATATATATATTTTTTTAGACTCTTGGTGGCGGGTTCGCGAACTAAACCGTCGGGGTGCTCGTAATCTGGGCTGATGTTTGACTCCTGGAACGAATGAGGGGTGGGGGGGAATACGGGGGGTGTTGAGCTCAACACAAACATAGTTTATTAGTATATTTACGTTATGGAGACCAGGGTGTGGAAGATAGGATTTAGAGGAAATGCATCTACATTTGCATGGGAAACCCTTTAGGAAACACTACATCACGCACGGTCGGAATTCGAACTTCCGACCGTCACTGGCGGAACTGGTGAGATAACTCTGACGCTTATCTGCGTGTATATCCACGCATGCGGGTTGTTTTTTTTCATTGCTATACTCGATTTATGTAGATTGTCGATCTTAGCATGTGTTTTAAAAAGACTAGACTTGAGCACGCGACAACCTAATCACGCCCTTCTTCCTTCCCCCTCCTCCACCCTCGCCAACGCATGCACGCCCACATGGAATTTGACTCTCTCACTTATCAGACAGAAGCGGTAATCATGTTCAGGTTATAGGAACAGACGAACCCAAACAGTGTAGTTTAGTTTGTTATGCAACCTCAGTCACGTTTTGAAAAACAGTCAATTTTAGAAAAACAAACATTTTTTTTGTTTCTGAAATTGATAGTATTTTACCATGTAATTCATGTTATATTATATAAATAATAGTTTTAAGCACCGCGTTAGTGTTATAACGCGTTCATACTAATTGTTTATACTAATTACGCTGATTATTTTAGGGATGTGGAAGATTATATTTATAGGAAGTGTACCTATATTTGCGTGGAGAGAGAGTAGAAAACCATTTCGGAAAAAACACTCAATACACCGACCGATATTCGAACTACGATCGTCTCGTCATCGACAGTCCAAAGTAGCCCCATGGCTTCTTTGGTGCTGAGTGACAGCTCACAGCTGAGACCTGACGGCTTTGAAAAGTTACCAGACCAAACTATGTATCCCTACGCCGAACCATAAGATCTGCAAAAAACATGTGTTTAGTGCTGTCACTTCTGACAGTCAAAATTTAGCTGTTAACTGTCAGAAGTCAGCTATGAACTGTCAGCCAGCACCAAAGAAGCGACGGGGCTACTGTAGTCTTAACACAAGAGTAACGCCATGTGACCATGCGGCCAGAGGTGATCGAAGCGCGGATAACATGAATGACGTATGAACACTTTAAAATAGATCTAATAGCTTTTCTAGCTGTCAGAAGATCCTTCCTATTAAAATCGGATTGTAGCAGTACCAATCTCCACGACAATTTTGGCATTACCATAATTGCACTCTGATAATATAGTTTGTGATCTGTAATTTTTATAAATATTCTGGGTCGTACAACTTATGAATTATTAAATACAATTCCAGTGCACACAGAATAAATGTTTTGCGTGGGTCGTAATTGCATCTACGCTCGATTTCCAAGTAATTTAAAATGAGTGATCATTAGTGTTATCACACAGCGGAAGATAATCACGTGTGTTTGACACGCCACTTAAATCAACTCTTTGAATTTGTTACACATGATAGCTAGCTGCTCAAAGCGAATTATATGGAGAGAGAAGCTATCCATTACTAGGACTCATGAGGAAATACCCATATGCCTTGAAGCTTTTTAACTGCCATTCAAAGACAAGTTCAAGAAGTGACTTTTACTTTAACAAAATATAAAATAATCTAATTGTTAAGGCGTTATAGTTTTTTTATCAGAGTTATTTAAAAGGCTCTTTCCGAACCAACCGGTCATATCAATACACGAGAATTTTTTTATGAATGAGAGCGTACAGGCCTACCAATTTTTCCGAGAAAGGTATTTTCGCATACCTTCCAGGGCTCTTTTACATGCCACAATCGACATAGGGCCGACAGCTTATTTACTTCCCCTCCGAAGGAAGTTGTGCTACGAATTTTTATCGCTCAAGAAAAAACCATCGACCCCAGTAGGGTTTGAACCCACGATCATCGGGTCCTAAGGTGATTGATTGCCTTACCTCAAGACTACTGATATCGACCTATAATGGTCTAGCACAGTGGCTCCCAATTATTTACAAGGCAAGGACTCCCCAAGAGGCTCTTTTGAGATCGGCGTTTTTTCTAATCATTAGAATCTAATCTATGCTATGTATAGAAAACAGCAACCCCCCCCCCCCCCACAATATTAATAATTACTGTTAGAAAAGCTTCAAAACTGGGAACTTAGTTCAGTAAATCTTAGTCATTTGTTTTTACAGACTTTTATTTTACACTAACTCTAGTTGTAATAATAATGAATATAATAGTTATAGTTAACACAAAAAAGGTTAGTTAGGCCTACATGAAAATGTATTAATTTTGAAAAAGCTCAAATTTATTCATTTGGGTCTAGTATTAGTGAGATAAGTGAAACCTGTTCTTTTTTCTCATCACTTCTTGAATACCAGTTTGAAAGCTGGACACTTTGACTCGAAAATACGAATCCATGTCAAGTTTATTTCTCTAATTGTTTTTCATGTAGAATAGTGTTGATTAATTAATATTTTAACTTTTTATTTTGTTAAATTTTGGTGGTTGTTGCGGACCCCCTAGGAACAGCTTGCAGATCCCCGGGGGTCCACGGACCACCTTTTGGGAACCACTGGTCTAGCAGAAAGTTAATATTTATTTATTTAGCACCGCGCCTTACTACCCTTTTGGTTTGTACGCTTAAGTAATAATTACACTAATGGGTTAGGAATTGGGAAGGTTGAATATAGAGGAAGTGAACACACGTTTGCACGAAAGGAGAGTGTAAAACCAGCAGAAACCAAGTTGGTTTATAACGTTATTTGATGGACCTGTCTTTCAGTAGAACAAACAGGGTAGTATTATTATTATTATTATTAGCACCCGCGTCTTACTACCCGTTCGGGTTGTACGCACAACAGGGTAGTTGAAAAATACAAATGCCAATACAATTTGTGTTATGACCCCCCCCCCCCCTCACCACTCTATTAAATTACATCATTCGATTCACAAAGATCCATATTGCGCTCCTATATCAGCTACCTTTCGTTTCCCGGGCATTTAGGTTTTACGGGTAATCTTGCACAGGAACTCTTTTGAGAAAACTTTTTTTTTCTCTCAACATAACTAATTCTAATTTTGTTTTAATTTCAAAAGGTATTTTCATAAACTTTTTATTATTTTCCTTTAATCGCTATTTTAACTTATGAAATTAGATGTATCAAATTTTCCAAACCTATTAACTGCAAGTATTTGCTTTTTTATATTTTTATTTAGTAACGTGTTATATATGAACATGTAAATATTTAAATACAATCGTTTTAATACTTTTTAAATTCCAAACTATTAAATATTAACTACTACCCATATAAATGACATTTGTAATTAGCAGCTTGTTTCTATTTATTTACTTTTTATCTTATTGTACTAATGTTTTAAATATACTTTAAATTAATGGTGTACTAGTTCTGAATCATTAGATGTTTTATTTTTGCCTGTATTAAGTTGGGTATTTAAAATAGATTGAGCCACATACATATCTAATCAGTAAACTTGAAGTAGAAAGTTTTCATTCTTATATTCCTATTTATTATGATTTGAGATAACCTTAATCTATTTTTGAAATTAGAAAAGTACACAATACAATTTTTTTTAAATATATTTATTTAAAAAAATATTTTTTATAATTTTTTTTTATCACCGCATCTTTCTTCTGTTCAGGTTATACGTATATGTATAGATGGGCTCAATATTTAACCTAAGCGCAACATCTTATTGGCAATTTCACTGTTACCTAGGCATCCCCCTTAAGTACAGTCATTGCAAAGGTGAAAACCTCGTCTGTTCAATTTGTGTTGGTGATGGGAGGTCGAGATTTGAATCCAAGCCGAATTGTATAAAGGTTTTTTCTTCTACCCAAATGCGGGTATTTTCCCTCTGAATTCAACCTTCCTCAACTATATCCCATGTTAGTGGAAATATACGGATAGTAAGACGCAATGCGCATAAACACACACACAGATTTTTGGCACCTAGTTTTATTTATTTAGCCCCACGTTTTACTACCCGTTCAATTTATACACCTGTACTAAGAACTCTAAATATGTTATAGATGAGGGAGGTTGAATTTAGAGGAAGTTAACCCGCATTAGCGTGGAGGGAGAGTGGAAAATAGTTTAGGAAAAATCCTTCAGTACATCTAACTGGGATCAAACCCGATCTCCCCGACATCGGGAGTCCACTCTATTGCGAGTATGACTCCTAAGACCAGGCAACCACCGAAGCGGGTGTCTAGTTTATAAATCTTGTTCCCGTTATTTTTCCAGACCATGATGTGTTCAGAATTTAATCATGCGTGTGTGTGTTTGTTGGTGGAGGGGGGGAAGCGGAGGTAGACCTTGAATGCTGCTCTGAGCCCAAGGCTACCGGTATATCTTCCTTTCTTTTCGTCCACAAGTTCGCGCGTGGTTTTTAATCAATGAACTCTCCCAGAACTTTCTCTGTACATACTCATCTTCCTGCTTTACTCCCCCCACGTTACTACGGCAACTGCTGACGTCACCACGTGGAAAGCGAAGTGGGGAGACGTCGGATGTAGACGGGAAAATCATATACGTTGCTATTATTATTTATACCTCTATTATTAACTTGCACTTTGTGGACCAAAGTACTTTGTTAACAGTCACAATACCTGGTCCTCTCCTTGCAGTTAATTCTGTGCTGTGAAAGGGGTAAGCCCCAGTTTTTTCAATGACACTTTTTTTTTTTGGCTTAGTCATGAATTGAACCAGGGACCTTTGGCTTTATTTACATATACTACACTATTTACATACTACACTAAGTTGCGATTTTAATACAATAATGTTTATAATATAGTGACTGGAAAAGTTGTAAATTGGCTCTGGAAAACCTGGAAAAGTCAGGGAATTTTAAAATATAGTTCAGCTAGACACCCTGATTTAGCAACAAGACCACTGCGGCTTCCTCAAAGTCCATTATAGCAAAGAATTAACCGAGTGGCTCGCGTGTGGAAGGGTGACGTTTTGTGGCGCCACAATGTAGCGAGTGTGTACTGAACCTGGTTTTACTAAATTGTTTTCCAGTATCCCCTCATGCAAACGCGATTACTCTTCCTCTAAATTCACCTTAACTCATTGGAGTAATATGCGTATAGCCTGAACGTATAGTAATACGTCCATAAAAAAACCAGATGTTCTACTGATTGAACTGTGCGGGCGGATAAGGCAGTTTAAATTATTATATATACGGTCGAATTTCCATAGGGAGAGTCTTTTAGAATTAAAAAAAATAATTATTTGGGGTCAACAATTTACCATATTATTAGTTTGATTTGAAAGGTATTGATAATATCTATCAAAAGTGATAAAGATAAAGCTTTTCCTATGAAAAGTAAACTATATTATTACAGTAGAGCCTCGGAAACTCGACCTAATGTGGACTGATATGGTGTCGAGTTATTGAAATGTCGAGTTTTACGAATGAACTTATATAAGATGCATGTTTAGGCCTACTATGTCGTGTTTACTAAACATGGATGAATCACAGTACAGTATCGAATATTATAGGTACAGTTGTACTGTACTTTAGTATTGTACGGTACAATAACAGTAATATACGTACAGTACAATCAAACACAGCACTTGTAAAAAACACCACAGCACGACTGTTCCACTCGAGTTACACAAACAAACTGAGAGGTTATATACAGTTGAATGACCTTGGATTGTGATGACTGGCTCCAACAACTGTGTGCGCGTGTCGAGTTACACGGAATGTCGAGTTTCCGAGACTCTACTATACTATCTTTTGCTTTAATTCCAATTGAGACTTATGAACTTGAATTATTTTACTAAGATTTAAAAGGGTGCATTTTATGAAACTAAACAAAGGCTTCAATTGGCCTCCCTCCCGCCCTCCCCCCCTAATTTTCCGATAAATATACTTGAAACCTTGTTGTGACAATATTAGTTTGAAGAGAAAATTTATCAAACCCACTATTGTCGTAGACTGTCGGGATAGGATCTCCAGCCTTCTGGTTCAGTGTTAATCTTGATTTACTCGCTAGCAGAAATATTACGTATTGACCCATGATGCTCTGCAACAAAAATTAGAAACAAATGATTATAAACATTTTTATTTTCAATTGTATAGACACCTCTTTAATATAAATGTAACGATTGCTGTTTTCATATTATTATATTGTGTCTTGAAACAAATTAATATAGAACAAGAACGACACACATGCTTACCAATTAAACGAACTATTTCAGATATACTCACAACAATAAGCGCATGTTTATTCTTGTATCTCACTTTGTAGGTGGGTACGCACTGATGAGACGGTTGGTTTTGAAATATGATAGGTTTATTCCAAACAGATTTTATGGAACATTGCGGACAAAGCTGAAATTGTTTCTAATAGTGCAAAGCGACCAACGCCGTTTCCGTTGAGTTCTTGTCATTGGTTTTTTAGAGCTCGTCATGTGACCACATTTCAGTACTGCTCTTGTCTTTTTCTTCTTGCCAGCGTGTGCTCCCTCTACCTTCTGACTTGGAGAACTCGACCCCCCCTCCCTCTTTCCAATTCACTCGCCCTTACAACTTAACGTCGGCGCGATAAAACCCCGTTCAATCTGGGCGGCGAATGTTCGGCTGTCGGCGGCTACTTTTCTCTCGGCTATTGATCTCGAGGGATCGCGATCGGGGATTACAACCCCATCCATCCTCCCACTTTTTTTTATGGGCTAAAGCAGGGGCTTCCAAAGTTTTATATAGAGTGTCAATTCTATAACTTTACATAGTTTTATGTTTAAGTAAATAAAATATAATTAGTTAGACTGAGTTTATTTTTAATTTATAAAATATATTTTAATAGGATTTTGAGACATTCATTCTGTCAACATTTTTATTTAAACATTGACTGATAAGTTTACTTAATTAAATTAATTGGTTCTACAATACTTTAAACCCATCGTGATTTATTGGCTAATCAAACTATATATCATTAATTACCCGCCTCGGTGGCCGGATGATCTCATACTGTAATACATTACACTCGCAATCGACTGGTCTCCCAGTGAAGGGAAGATAAAGGTTCGAATCCCATTCAGGTATACTGAGTGTGGTCTTCCCAAAATAGTTTGTCACTCTTCCTCCACGCAAACGCGGGTTCATTTCTTCTAATTAAACCTTCCTCATCCCTAACCCACTAGCGTAGTTAGTAAATAGGCATACAACCCGAACGTGTCAGTCTAAGACCGCTAGCAGTCTAAACAAAGTGTACCAAATATTATAATCTTTGGGCTTCTTTTTTTACCTTTTTTTTATCGCCGCGATTTACTACCCGTTTGGGCTATACGATTATGTACTAATTACACTAATGGTTTTAGGAATTAGGGAGGTTATATTTAGAGGAAGTGTTCCCATATTTGCGTGGAGGGAGAGTGGAAAACCCTTTTGGAGGGAAAATTCCTTAGTACACCCGACTGAGATTCGAACCTCGATCTTCCCGTCATCGGCAGTCTAATCTACTGTGAGAGTGGCACTTTAAATAATGCGGCCAACGAAGTGAGTTTAGGCTTTAAAAAAAAACAATTTTAACAGAATCCATACGATAAGTTTGAGGACTGCACTTTGAGAGCCCTTGCGTTGAAGAGGATGAAACGTGGAAGAAGGTGAGTTAGAAGAGATGACCTTGTCTAAAGAGCTGTCTGACACAATCTATTGCACAATCTAACACAGATGTTGACAAGGAAACATTAGTCAAATATAGGTCAATGGTTTCGTTTTAACATCGATGGCACATGACCGGAGAACATCGCAAAAGAGTCAGAAGAAACCTCATATCAAAGGTGCACGAAGATATGTATCAAAAGCGAGCAGGGAAAAAACAACTGTTTAACGTGGCAACATGGCAAACGTGTTGTAAATAACCCTCGTACTCTTTACACTAATTACAATACTATAATAAAACCACAGGTTAGGTTAGGTTAGGTTAGGTAAGATGCAAACACAATAATTTATAACTCAAATTAAAATAGAGGAGCGTCGTTCGTGAACGAACCAAACAAGCGGTGTTGCCATATGGGGCTCAGAGATTCCAAACAATGTTCCGATTTTTAACTGGTCAAATCCACCCACTGTTGGGATTGCGAGGAACTTTTCTTAACATTGAATCCCTCTCGAAATAATTTAAAGTATTTAAAAAAATACATAATCTGGGTTCTAGATGTCATGAGTTTTATGATTCCAATAATGTACTTGCATTGGCATTAGTAATAATATTTTCAGGGTAGATTTGAACACCTAAAACACCCCCCACCATATGGCCCTGTAGCACACGACTTACAATCCAACTTGATACAAGTGTTGGCACATCTCGTACAAAATATAAACCCTAACGCCATGAGTATAATTACAGTCCAATTTTCATAAGAATGGCCTTATCAGACAAAAAATTTACTATTTCTGCTTTCGCGTATTCATACGTCAATTCATGTGAAATGCAGCTGTAACTTTTGATAGATGTTACCAATACCCATAAAATATTACTAATAAAATAGTAAAATGTTAGCAATTTTGACTTCAAAAGTTTGTATTTTTTAAAAGGCCCTTTTTATAAAGGTTGGATTGTATTACAATCGGATTGCCAAAGGAATACGTGTCTTGTTCATAGGTACGAGCTTAGTTATACTTATTTGCCATTGCCATTTTGTCCCCCTCTCTTGGGTCAATTTTATTTCGTATATATCTGCATTGTGGTTGCTACAGTCCAATTTTCATACAAAAGACCTTTTAAGAAATACAAACAATTTTTTTTTAGCCAGCATTATTTTATAAGCATTGATAATACCTCTAAAAAGTGACAGCTGCGGATCACATGACTGGACGTACAACACGTGAAATTAGGTATAGTAACATTTCTAGACGTCATAGAGTGTTGGAACTTCGGTCAGTCATTAAAATGTAATTACAGGCCGGATATATTCGCCTCGCGGCCCGCCAGTTGTAAGTAAGCTCTGACCGGGTTCATTTTAGACCAGCTGTACATGTTTTATGTTTTGATTGATCGCTCGTCACGTGTTGTTGTTTTGTTTTTTGCAATAAAGTAGCCACACATCTTGTTCTGCGTGTTGCAACAAGCGTAAATCTTAAGGCGGTCGCCTCGGTCGGGCGAAAAAGTATAAATCGCTGTCAGGCCACACGACTTAAAATTTGGTCTGTGTCATTTTCTGGAACTGCTATGTTTTATATAAGCTTGTACTCCCTTTCACCCTTCACTTAGAACTACACTTTGTCATATTATTAGGAAAGAGGTAAATAAAACTATGAAACGTTTAATCTCAAGGTAAAGAGGAAAGCTCGCTGCTAGTTATTTTTTGAGGTTATAAAACAATAATTACTTTATTTGTTAGAGGAAGGATGACTCTAAAGCCTTTTTTCATCAATCTGGGTCTCATAGCTCCGCAAATATGATTAAAAAGCGGTTTTAAAATTAGCTAATATCACATTTTCACTCATCTATTTCATTAATAAAATTCAAACTATAAGGCTGTTAAAGAAAAAAGAACTTTGTTGGAATCTTTCGACTTTATTTTGGTGTGAACCCTATTTTGAAATAACGCGTCGTAGAATTAAATATTGCATTAAAGCTGAACGTCTGCGCAGCAATGTCTCGCTAACCGAGGTGGTCCCCTTAACACGATTCGAGAACGTGGTTCAAATATCACCTAGATCATCTGAGAGTGTCTCACCTAGATCATCTGAGAGTGTCCCATACAAACGAATCAGGGTTCGGCCAGACTGACAAGCGTGCGAGCGAGCGAGCGCGTGATTAGCTGATACCTCTCGTTATTTGTTGACGAGGAGGCTCCGGAATCTTGGCTGAGTGAACTGAGGGCGGTTTTTAACACGTGATTGATTGTTTTGGTTTTCTCCTCCTCTCTCCACGCTAATGGTGATTCTTATTTGTAAAGGCCTACTTTGATAATATTGAAGTATTTTAACATATCAGTTTTTATAATATTATCTACCTTATAATATAATATTGCCTAGCGCTAACTAATATTGCTACGCTGAAACTATAATAATTGCTGCGCTGTAACTATACTGTCGGGTCAAGCGCGTGCGCTTGAAAAATTGAACCAGTTCTATCTTTCAAGCGTGCGCGCTCCAGTCTGGTCACCTCTCATTACAACCAATGTGTTCTATTTTATATTTTGGTCGCTCGCGCGCTCAGTCTGGCCGCCCCTTAATACTTATCGCCAACAGAGATGCACTTGAAGATTTTTACTTTTAATTTCTCTGAACGTTCATTTCAAACTTGAATAGCGACTATGCCTACTTTACGAGACCCAAATGTCCTTGTTTAACCAAATGTTGTTGAAACTAAGTGAATGTTTGTTTGTTTGTTTCAGGGCTTGGACAATGTTAGCTCCGGAGCGTTGAGGCCGCTCACGTCTGATCTCAACACCCCTCGCATAGACAGCTACAGATTCTCCATGGCGAACCTTGAGGTGAGTGCACCCCACGCTGATATTTGGCCGAATAGTATAAGGCGTCTACTATAGTGTTAGACTGGCCTACTGATTACCGGGGAGACTACCGAGGGTGGTTTTTTCCCTAAATGCTTTTCTCACTCTCCTTCAATGATAATGCGGGTAAATTACCTCTTAAATAACTGGCCCGTGGTATAGTGATCAGTGCACCTGGCAACGAGCCTGGGGTCCCGGGTTCGATTCCCGACTGGTACTTGGGTATTTATCCCAAAGGTCACAAGGTCTAAGTGTTTCCACTGGTTTCCATATCCTCATACTCATTATCACCCTCATCTCATCCGGGACATGGAAAGACCTCCACGGGAAAGATGTCGATTAGTACATTCGGGCATCTCCTGGGCAACATACATTAGTACTGGGCTATGAATGATGTAGCTCAAGCACTTAGTCTAAAATCCAAAATTCTTCCTTCCTCATCCCTACCCCATTAGAGTAATTACCATATATGATTATATCGAACAGGTAATAAGATGTGTGATAAAAAAATGCCAAGGTCTAAGGTCACGAAAGTCTTACTAAGGATGAACACTTTTCAATTGAAAAGTTTTATTCAGATTATTGAATCAAGGGATAAAGAAGAAGTGGTGGGTCGTAAAGCTTTAGTCTATACTAGGGAAAAGTGGGGACCCTGACGTTGGTTACACATTCAACCACCAAGCGCTTGGGATCCATAAGTCTGGTGTTAAAATACCATAGGATAATTACATTGAATTGTAAACTTTAAACTTGGAACACGTAGATTGAATTATTTCCATTTTATTCAGAATGTCCTGCTTTACCCTTTAAGAAATGAAAATATGTGAGCCTTAAAACAAAAAAGAAACGTTGATTGAGGATTGGGTTAGCGTATGGCAGTAAAATAATACTAAACCAGAAGGTTAACACATGTCAATGAGCAAGGCAACGAGGAAGATTTCCTAAAAATTAGCTTTTATTAAACGGAACAACTGTCATAAGGTAGAAAAATGTTTCCACGAATGAGACTGGATACAAAACCTGTTGGGAACACTGGACTGCGCTTGGGCGACACGTGGCATTCATTGCGCACTGGGACGTGATAGATCAAGGCAGTATGCTTACCAATCTAGTTTTTTTACTGCATTGCTTCGCTTCGTGTTTAATTTATGACTGACTGAGCCACCGGGCTCAATAAAACTATTCCCTCCACTTCTGGAGGTCTCTTCACGACGTAGGTTTCTGATAATACAGTAATACGTTTATAATCCGTTGTAAATTGTGGGAATTGCAGGACCCAAGTTATCTCCCTCTCCCCCCAAAAATAACTAAAAAAAATTGATGTTTGTTTAATGCTACTACGGTATCAACTTTCAGCTGTATAAGGTAAATATATGTAATAACTGATGCTTGAAGCGTGTTTTTATACATATAAGGGTTGATTTCTCCCGAGCTTGATCTGTATTAAAGGATAAGGTACAAATTTTGAATTAAATCGGTTTATGAGTTCAAAAATTATTTTGATACATATCCACCACAGACAAACAAATGCAAATCCGTATAGCTAAAATGAAGAATCCGCTTCACTCGTTTAATAAATCAAACATTATGTTTTTATTTAATTTTACACTTTGACAATATTTGCCAACCCAACTTGTTTTTTCCCCCCTCTTGTCACCTAAACATACGCAGCCCCCCCCCAAATCGCAGGGCCATGTGCGGCCGCACCGTTTGTACACCTCTAAGGCCGGCCCTTAAAAGTAGTTTATTATCAAAAATGTCAGATAAATTAAAAGGAAATTTAAAAAGTATATTGTATCCTTCGTTTACCATATAAGGTAGCAAGTTACCTTGCATTATTGGAAAACTCTGGCAGGAGTCAGCAAAATGGTCGATCTCACGGCAATTTTTATTCGATCGCATAAGAAAACTATCGTTATTAAAAGTCGATCTTTTAGTCTTTTAAAATCACAAATATATCATTACAGGTTGTCTACCATCCGGGGAAATCAGGGAAAACTGGAATTATCCAGGAATTTGAAGTGGTCGGGAAAAAACGGGAACAAGTCGGGAATTTAGTAAATTACAAAAAATATCCGAGAAAATGTTATTTTACACAAAATATTAAATATAACAATCACTAAATCGGTAAATTACAATGTGATTCAAACTTTGTTTAATATATTTTATAATTTCTAGTAGACTATGTTAATACAAATAAAAAATAAAATTTATTTAAATTTTAAACATTATTATTATTATTCATAAAAAAGATTAATAGAAACCGGGGAGGGGGGATAGAAGGGTGTGACATACTTTTGAGCCTGGAATTTTAGGAAACGATCAGGGAAAAAGTCGGGAATTTTGTTAGTCAAGTTGAGTAGACACCATGAATTCAAGTACTTTCAAATAATATTTAGAGCGTGACCAAAATAACCTTTATCGCTTATAATCTATAATGTTATGATAAAATTAAAGGGTTTGGTATTTAAATGTATATTTCATTTCATCTATAATGTTTCTATAAAGGAGGGAGCATAAGTATTTGAGGAAAGATTAAATTCTTAAAGAATAAATATGAGATAAAGGCAAAAAAAAAAGAAGCTAAAATAGACCGTAGAAACGATGGGTGATCATCAGATCTTTGATAAGTTTGTAAGTCGATCGGTAAGGGAAAAGGCTGCAGATCCCTGCACGAATGCATAGGTTAAGGTGGGCTTTAGGAAACGCGAGAAAAGTTCGGTGTTTTGGCAGTTTTTATGGCAAAACTTTTTTTTGCCAAAATAAATCAAATAATTCTCCAAAAGAAACGTAGAATTTAATTTTCTTCAAATGGTATTATCAACAATTTGTTAAATATCTGTCATGAGCGTAGCGGAATTAGATGACGCCTTTATCCACATGTTCACTGATGCGGGTAGTAATTTTCAATGTTGTTTAAAATTTAAATATCAAATTATTAAAGACACGGAAAAAACTCAGATTCAAATTGTATAAGTAGCATATTGTGGTATTCTTAAGTTAATAAACCCTAAACTATATTTTAACCCAACCTTCCATATATTTAGAGTTATAAAGCACAGCGCAGTTTTAGGTTAAATTTTATCATTCTACTAAATTCAAGGTTTTCTTAGTTTAACCAATCTTTCGGTCCCTAAGAACAACATTGTATGGTCTTCTGAATCAACACTAAGCACAGGTTCCCACGTGGTATTTATGAATGCAGGCTTTGGAATAATTGTAGTTTAGTTTTTAACAACTGAACCAAATACATTTATATACCAAAGTTTGCGCCCAGAAAGTCAATCAAGTCCTAATATTTTCCGTTATTTTGCAAAAATTGGTCGATTTACGTTTTTCTGAGCAACAGTAGGTCTTTTTATTTTACAACTTTTATTATAACTGCAATTAAAAAAGTCACTTAATTTAAGCTGTTTAGTTGATATATATTAACTTTATTATTGACAATTCTAGTAGTCTAGTAACCAAAATTAGATTTTTCGCTGATAAAAACATTTTCGCGTACTAGGCCTATAACATTTTCAATTTAGCACTTAAAATTGGAACGTGCAAAGATTTATTTGAAAATATTACGAAAAATTCGGTTCACTCTTATCGCTCACTAATGTGATTTTTCCTTGAATCTACAAATTTATTTCTACTATTTTTCAAAACATGTTCTCGTTAATTACGCATTGACCTTTGTAACAGTTTGATTGTTTTGTATTTGTTTGTATCGGGACTCTAAGCAAACTTGATTTTGTTGACCCAGTCAGCAGTTTTTTTTCCCCCTGACACTTCCGTTTGAAATGTTGTGAGATTGGGTTTGATAACAAGATGTATTGTTTTCTGGCGTAGCTGTGCAGTTTTGGCTCTCGGCCACGCTTAGAACACGTGCTCGTTATTTTCAAACGAATCTTCCTTCATACGGCACGCTGGCGTTTTATTTGTGCATGCAGGGTTTCCAAGCATCTGGAGAGCAGTTCAAAAACACAGGGATATTTTTTTTTATCGGGTGGGGGGGGGGACAAGACTTTTTACAAAAATAAAACAATAACGATACTATAATGTTAGTATATAAATTGTAAAATTTAACTGCAAGCTTTAAATAGTAGACATTTGTATAGAACAGCGATTTTAAATCTTTTCCAACTCAACGGCACACCGAACCAGCACTAAAATTGTCAAAGTACACCGTAAGTTTTTTAAAGAGAGATTTTATAATAAAAATAGTATTAAGACTGTGTTTAAAAAAGTACAATAGCTAAAATTCTAATCATTGTGTTACTTTTAAAAAAAATAGGCTAGTGTTGTTAATGGATTTAAAAAGTTTGTTTTATTTCTCATTTTTTTTCGCTTCTTTTTAATTTTATCACAAACTAACGCGGCACACCTATTGAAAAACGCTGATATAGAAGAAAAAGTGAACTAGATAACTAAGAACTCGCTTAAAACAGGTAGGCCTATATTATCTTTACTTTTCTCCTCGAAACATTTGAATGCGGTGCCCAACGACTACATCAGGGTGGGATCAAGGAATTCGGGGGCCGGTGTGACAGGACACCGGGAGCCACTTGCAAAATGTGGGGCCCCACGACCTTTTTTTAAAAATTTGTAATAAAGAAAAAAAAAATATTTCAAACAAAATTTAACATAAAATGCATAACATACAATTAATTAAAATTAATATTAACTAATCTAAGAAAACAATACGATGAGGGTGAATTTTAAATAAAAAGATGCATAAAATATCGACTAAAAGAAGTAAAACTTTTCTAGTACGCCCGGTCAGTAATAGAATTCTCTCTTTCATATTCAAATTCAAGCAAGCTAGCGCATATTCAAGTGCCAGTGATTCGGAGCTCACTAGAAATGAAATAAACCCGAAAGTCACTATCTGCACTAGAGGTCACAAATAAAATAATAATAATAATAATAATAATAATAATAATAATATAATAATATAATAATAATAATAATAATAATAATAATAGTAAACCTCGTATGTGTGTGCCAGGTCCACATCCAGAAATTTCTTTGGGGGGAGGGGGGGAGGTCCTCAAGTCCTCAAATATTGTCCGACGGGGGGGGGGGGGGGAGATGGGTGGACGAATATCAAAATTTCGTACAAAAATAGATTGAAGTAAAAGCATTCTTGCATTCACTAATAATTGATATATTTTTTTATGACCTTTAATAGGAACTTCCTACTTAGGCTAGCGCCCCCCCCCCCCCCCCGATTTTTTCCTCCCCGGAAACGTGCTAGGTATGTGCATATTAATAAAAACAAAATAAATGAAAAGGCCAAGCTAATACAAAGCGTGTTCTTTGTTCAGACAGTTATGCTAAACCAGCAGCAGTCGTCGAAATACAGGGAACTTCTTCCATTGGGATTATATTAGTGAATGCCTCCCTCGAAATATTATTCCAGCGAAATAAAACTGTTAGGGGGATACATTTATCCCTTCTCCTTTAAGGAGAGGTGGATTTCTACTTCTGTTTCTATTCGTTTCTCCGATTCTTCCCCCCCCTCCCCCCTCTCTCTTTCTTCTTTGCCAGGATTTATGGATATTGCTTGAAGCAAAGCAAACTTCCCCTCATACATCAGGAATATTAAAAGTTACCCCCCTCCCAAACCTCTTCCTCTCCAACCCCTTGCGGAAAACCAAGTTATTGTGCTTGTTTTTGTCTGAGGTGTGCCGACTCGACGTGGTCTGGTAGATACTGAATGTACACACACTTTTAAACTCACTGTAATTCCACCCAGGGATATTACTTTTTATTATTATTCTGTCGTGTTTACTGTACTGACTAATTTGCTTCTATTTTTTTCTTTTTTTCGCTTTAGTTCCCCTTCCTTCTTCTAGATTCATGAAAGAAATGGTACACCTTGCAAACGAACACTGTTTCAAATTTCTAAATTGTTTAGAGTTGGCGGCAATAATGGTCAACGTGTTGCATGCTTAAAGTGGAAGTGTAGTTAAAGCAAGTCGCGATGTTACCATTCACAGTTTTTATTGATTCGTTTAGAGTAAAACAATAAAAAGTTACTTCTAAGACCTGTTTGAAATAGTCTTAATTGGTTTAAATAAAATAATGCAAGTCAGGTTTAAGATAATATTTTATTTCTATAATGTTTTATATTATTTTAAAAATAGAAATAATATGCTAACAATATGTCTTCAAATGTTATAAGATGGTTTAAATTCAATGGTTACATGTTATTTATTAACTTAGCAATAAGTAAACAATAGAAGTTTTATAAAATAATTTTTGTGATCAACTTAATTTTTAGGCTGAATTTAAGGGAGGGCGACAGGGATGACCGCCCAGGGGCCTCAACAAATCAGAGCCCCCCCCCCCAACAAACTGTTGTAGCAATTAAAAAAATTATATATATTTTGACTCAATATATTGCAATAAATCTTTTAAAAAAGATAATTATAACTTAATTACATTAATTTTTATTTGTGTTGACAAAATATCAGTTACTTATGGAAAACAAATAATTCAGACTGTAATTTTCAACAACTTAGACAACATCCCTAGATTTCAGAGAATATAATGGGTTTACACAGAACTATAAAAATAATTGACTCCCACCAGACCTGTGACATGACCTGTGTGTATGAGCTCTGCTTAAGACACAATTAAAGTACGACATTCCGGGGTTTTTTTAGTGCATTTTCCCAAAATTTTGGGCAAGAACAAAATATCTATTAAAAAAAGTTTTAAACAAATCTAATTAATTGTGATGACACTATTCACTTATTTAAATAATATCTTTAACATTGAGATTTTAACAGTTAATTTTGTAAAGAAAAAATATAAATGTCAAAACTTGCAAAGAAAAATATTTGTTTATATATGTTGGGCATCTATTTACTGCCTGGGCCCTCCACAGCTCTAAATTCGGCCCTTCTAGTAGACAAAAAGTAAACCCTTTCATAACAAGTTTGGGCTGTACAGAGGTTTGTGGATTGACCCCTTCTCCACTGAAAGTATTATTAATAGTGTTTTTTTTTTTAATATTCTTCCCAGATAATTATTGGCTGGTATCTAAAATTCATATCACCCAAAATTAAATTCAAATTGCATTATAAAAAACTTGAAATTATTTCAAGAGGAATTCAACGCTAAAAAAAAATCTTGACATCTATGATTTGAGTAAAATCCATTCTTCCCCCTCCTCAAAAAATAATAATAATCAGGTACAGTCTTGAATTGAGTTGAAATTAACACTAAAAACAAGGTTTCAACTACAGATCAAGATAGTTTATCTATAAAATAACAACAATGAAATAATTATTATTAAAATATTATCATTGTTGACCCTACCTATGAAAATTGGTCTGTATCATTGTTCGCCCTGTTTTAGTTCCTTGGTGTAATGTTACCTTGATTACATTACAGACTCACAAGATGTGGACCTGGATGCCATATTGGGGGAGCTGTGCGCCTTAGAATCACAGTATGACCAGGCCATCGGGGCGGGACGCAACTCGCACAACTCCAGCAAGCGTACATCAGCCCCTACAGGACATCCAGGTGAGTCATTTTACAAACTTAAATATATCAATAAAGACACACAGCTATTGTCTAATAATTTAGAAGACTTTTTGTTTGCATCAGTAGAAACTGATCATCGATAATGTGGGTGAAATGGCCTTGAGATTAAGTTAACTAATAATAATAAAGATATAAATGCCTCACCTCACCACCTTAGCTTACACTGAAACATAGCTTCAGTGGTAGATATTAATTTATGCCAAGGACCAACATATTTATACTCTCTAGCCGCTTGGAATCTGCCAGTCTGCGTCTGATCACTGATATACTTTTATGTTCATACACTTCCTTGTTATTAATCTGTTTCGTTGTTATTTATTAAATTTATGAAGCTGTGAACATTTTGAACAAACAGTAGAAAGCAAACCTTTGTTTTAAATAGTAAGTGCATGTGTATTGTGACATGAGGTATGACACCTGGTTGTGTTTTCAGCAGGTGTGGATGCAGGCCGCGCTCTGCAACTCCAAGGAACTGGGTCCAATCTTCAACAACACAGGCGAACACATTCCCGCTCCAGCTCCGAGGGGAACCGCTTCAAACTGGACACTGCCGAGGGAGAAAAGGGAGAGGGGGGTCAGTACACAACTCATGATTACAAACGATTGGTATTTGAAAAATGTATTTTCCAAACATACAATATTAGATTTTCAGAGGCTTAGTACCCGTAAAATAATAGGTCGTGTATAACTTCAAAATAGAAATGGCTTCTGAAAAATCTGGAAAATACAGAAATTTATTGTACTTAAAAATAACGGTGACACTATGTTTGTAATGTAATCTTGTTTTAAAAATTCCAATTCATTCAAATAAATAAAAAGTTTTAAACCTCAGTCAATTACTGCAAGAAGTATAGACAATACACATTCAAATATTTATTTTTAATTTTATGATGCTAACTTCTCTAATATGGTTTGTTCCGGTAAAGTTGTCCGCACGGAGAGCCCAGACAATGATTCCGCTTTCTCTGACAATGTCTCGATGTTGTCGAGTGAGAGCTCTGCCTCTAGTGGGGGCAGTGGGGGTCGAACTGATGGCTCCAAATCCAGTGGAATCAGCTCAGCACCATCTCCTACACAGGTATGCGAGTCCACCAATCAATGATTTAGGACAACAAAAGTGAAATTTTTAGATATGCGTCAATTAATTATTTTACAAATCTGAATCTACAATTTTTAAAATTTTATAGTATATTAAATTATTTTATGAATTCTGCAAAATAAATAATCTATTAAATTCTAATTAATTAATATCTGAATGTTTGCTTGCTACATTAGCGCCTAAGGCGGGAATGTAGGGAACTAAGTAAAGGCCAGTGTTTTTGCAGTCTTTTCATCAAAACTTTTTTTGGTCAAAATAATATTGAAATAATTCTCCAGTAGAAACATATAGTTTAATTTTTTTCACATGGTGGTATCAACAGTTCTTGAATATCTATCAAAGCTGTCCAAGAATTTAACGACAACTTTTTCTATTCATTTAAAAAGTTTATCATAAAATGCTAATATGCTCATGGTAGATATTATGTTGGTATCACATGTGAAGAAAATTAAACTGTATATTTCCACTGAGACAAAATTTTATTTATTTTGTCAAAAAAAATGTTTCGGTATAAAAACTGCAAAAACACTGCCCTTAGCTCACTTTCTATACACTACCACCTTAATGATATAAATGGTGTGTGCCACCCCTTAGAATGGGTTCTTTGTTCATGGGGAGAATAAATATGTTGTTAACCATAATCCATTTTCCTGTCCACATGTTTAAGTTATATTTTGGAAGTCAAATGTAACTGGGTAGTCAAATCCTTGAATCCTTAAGGAAATTTGAGATGGGAAGATTTGAAAATCTTTTGTATCCAAGATTTAAAAATACAATGTTTTCTTTATTCAAATTTTGAATTTAATATCTTATATAACCATAACTGCAGGAAACAGTTGAATGTCTGAAGGGAGGTGCTAGGGAGTGGTAGTACAAAATGGAATGAAGTTTAATGTAAAGAAGAGTGAATTGGTGATTACAACACAGAAGGAAAATAGGCACATGAGGGGGGTAACATTTGGAGGAGAGACACTTAAGAAAGTGGAAAGCTTCAATTATTTGGGAAGTGTGGTAGAAGAGGAGGAAATGAAAAAGAGATTGGGGTGAGAGGTAGGCAAGCTTTTAAAAAAGTGTCAGAAGTCTGGTCTGGAGTAAGATGTGCCGCATAAGTGCAAAGGAGATATGTACAAGGCGTAATACGTCTCACTATTGTGGTACGTATCGGAAACCTGGGTGATGTCAAAAAGGGATAAGAACAGGATAAAAACATTTCGAGAGGAGTATGCTGGGAGTGACAAGGGCAGACAGTGAGAATGAAAGTGTAAAAGGAACCCTGTAGGATAGGATAGAAAAGGCAAGATTGAGGTGGTATGAACATGTGAAGAGGAGGGAAGAGGGGAGGATTCCAAGGAGATGCTCAAAATGGAGTTGGTGGGCAAGAGGATAAGAGGAAGACCAAGGATAGGTGGATAAAGGAGTAGGGAAAGGAGAGGAGTGGATTGGGCCGGCGTGGAGGAAGAAAGGTGGTGGGAGGACAGAAGTAAATGGAGAGGTTTGTGTTCGAGACAGACCTTGCCAGTGGCGGGAAACTGTGCATGATGATGATGATGATATAATTAATAGTATTTTAGCACAGCATAATTATAGTACAAACCTAACAACCAGAGCCCAGATCGCTAATTTACCACTTGACAGAATGTATTTCACATTATGGGGAAACATGTCATCATTTTTACTAAAAAAAAAATTATTTTGCAACTTAAAGAATTTATGTAATCTAATACATAAATTAATTTTAAATAATCATACCAATGTGATAAATATAATGCTTATCATGTTTTCTAGGGATTCAGATTCAAATTCCAAATTCTGGATTTATAGAGAAAATGAAGATTTGGATTTGGATTTGGATTTGAGAAAAGTAGATTCGACCTATTCTTGTAGACACACAAAATAGTATGCAAGTTGTTTATTCAAAAAACCATACTATTAATAATAAGCATTCGTCCCTTGTTCATCTATTCAAAGTTGTGTTTATACTGAAATCTTTCACCTTGTCGGACCAGATGGATCAGGCAGGCCGGATCAAGGCAGAGAAGATCCGGATAGCTCTGGAAAAGATGAAGGAGGCCAGCGTGAAGAAGCTGTTCATCAAGGCTTCTCATTAGATGGCAGCACCAAAAGTCTGCTGGTGGATGAGAAGATGACATGCGCGTACGTGACCAGGCTCCTGGCGGACAAGAACCATGTCCACATGGACCCCAAGTGGGCCGTCATTGAACATCTGCCTGACCTCTACATGGGTATGTACAATAGATAGTAGCAATACCTTAGAGGTCAGAAAAATAAATTTAAATTCTGTAACCTTGTAGAATGTTTTAAAGAGAAAAAAAATTATACAAAATTTGTGTAGTAATTTATTTTTAAATTAGTAGCCTAGGGTGATTGTTATTCGATGGCCTCAATTGTGTTGGCTTAGTATGGTAGCTGTAAAATAAAAGCGACTGAGATTTTGGGTATTCGTCTAATTAAAGGAAGATAAGATTAATTGATCTTTAGTAAATTAATAATATTGTTAGTGAGCATTAAATACAAACATCACATTGCTAGACAGTCCTTAATTTGAACCTTTTAGTATTAATTTTCCCACCCAAGTTTTGGGAACATCCAATTTCCCGATTTTTTTTCTCCTGAAGTTCAGAATCCCGAACAGGCCTACTTTTTAGATGAACTCTATAATTAATAAATCAAATAAGATATATGTATAAAATGCCTAATTTTAGTGACATTCAATCAATGTAGGTAGAAAAGTGGGCTTTCTATAAAAATAGGGGTTTATATTAATATAATTCCCCAAGTCGGTTTGTTTGCATCTGATCCTCTGTTGTACTATCCTTGTGTCTGCATCAGTCCAATTATTCTGTTCCAGAGCGTGTGTATGAAGACCACGAGCTGTTGGTTGAGAACTTGATGATGTGGACTCGAGACTCCAAGAACAAGCTGCTGTTCCTGGAACGCACGGACAAGATCCGTCTGTTCACCCACCCTGAGAACTACCTGCTCAGTCACACTGACCGTGGCACTGACTTTGACGACCACGCGAGGGCCATATTGCTAGAGGTACGTGTTCTTTAATTGAAAAATGACACCTGGACACGGGAATTGAACCCAGAACCTTTGGCCTAGTACTTCAGTATTTTCAATATTAAATAATCACTCATATTATGTAGCTGACGATTTCAGCACATCTATCACAGACTCTACCTTAAAATATGAGTGAAGACTGACCATGGGCATGGGTGACTCTGGATAGCTCAGCGGTAAGTGCATTGGCGTACTAAGCCAAAGGTTTCAGGTTCAATTCTTGTGTCTAGATGTCATTTTTAAATTTTTAAATATGATATTTAAATGTAGGTGTGTGCAACGCTTCAAAAACTTTGATTTATTGTTGAATATATTGTTTGTTTGACTTCGATTCTTAAATAAATTTCTGGATTAAACAATTAAAAATCTTTGCCAAAAAAAAATATTTAAAGTTAAAACACAGATAAAAAAATAATAATTTTCAGTTGTTATTTCCATCACAAATTAGTAAGATGTGGTGCTAAAAAAGTTGGAAACAAACCTAAAAAGTTTAGAGGGTCAATGTTTAATCTATGCCTGATCGCTAGAACATCAAAGTTAGGGCTTATGTTAGGTACATTTACAATTTTCCAGCTACCTAAAATGAAATGATAAAATAATTATTAATGATTACAATAAAAAATACCTAATTATGAATATTGTTTCACATAAATTACAAAAATTTTCACTTACTGCGATTAAAGAGCTGACATCCGAGGTTTTGAAAACTGTGATAATAAAGTTGGTTCCGGTATTTTTCGATGCCAGTAATAAATAGTTGAGGGAGTTGAGATATCATGTTTGACATCTTTATTAGGTAATACAAATGTTTTATAATAATTTGTCCAGAATTCTTCAATAGATTCGCTTTGATGTCATTTTGCAGGAATTCTTCTCAAGCACGGGCGTAGGAGTTCCAGAGGTGGAAGGACTCTTGTACCTGAAAGCTGATTCCAAAAAAGGTTGGAAGAAGCACCATTTCATACTGAGGGCCTCGGGGCTTTACTACTGGCCCAAGGATAAAGTCAAGTCTTCGAGAGATTTAGTTTGTCTTGCGACTTTCGACGTTAACCAGGTCAGGATTCTACTTATTATTTGAATAATTAAAAAAAAAAATTCTTTTTAAAAAATTATTATAAATATTGCCTGGTAACTAAAATATATATGTAAACAAAGGGAAACAATGGTGTTGAAGCATCTGGATTCAATAAACATTAAAAGGATAGAAAGAGAAGAGCTAACACACTTGATAGAAAAATGTAGTTCCTTAAGTTCATATTAAAAACACATAAAATACTGCAGTGTGTGTAAATATGTGTTTGTGTTTTTACTTTTATTTGGGCCCTATTATTTTCCTACTCTTCTATCATTTTATTTATTACAAATTATTTTTGCTCATTGCACTTTATTTCAAACATATTGCATTAATATGCAATAGTTTACATAATTAACGTTCATGGTAAGAACCCATTATTATTTTTAAATAGTTTTTTTAATCTCATCGCTGGATTTCACCACTAGTGAAAAACAAAACCATTTCTCGGCTATAATTATTAAGACCTCGACTTGATGTTAAAATTTTAAGCATTTGATAAAAGGAATTATAAAGACTTGTATAGTTGGGAGAATAGTAATAACAAAAAAGGACATAATTGTATGAATATAATCAAGTTACTAAAAAAGGTGTTATCTTTGTTGTTTATGACGTAATATACATGAAGAGCACAATAGCATTTGTTAATGGCACCATTCACTTTAAATCTAATTTTTAAAGATTTAAGTTTAGAGGAATTTGGATTCAAGATTTGAAAAAAAAATTAATATTTGGATTCTAGATACAGATTTGAGAAATGTAGGTTTTGACACATTTCTAATTTATATTATTTCCATCCACCAGATCCCATTGCTCATACATAACTAAATTGTATGCTGTTTTTCTGTGTGTCCAACTAAGAAGTGTATCCACATTTGTGTGGCAAGAGAGTGGGAAACCATTAAAATAAAACCACCCTCAGTGCATCCAGCTGGGGTTCCAACCCCAACTTTCCCATCACCAGCAAACCAGGCTAGATAAACTTGATGTTTAGTCTGTGTGTCTATTGTTGCAGTTTTTCGTAGTTTGACCGTCCTGTATATAGCAACACCTTGTTTTATGACATGTCTGGTGTTTGTCTACAGGTGTACTATGGTGTGGGCTGGAAGAAGAAATACAAAGCCCCAACAGACTTCTGTTTTGCCATCAAGCACCCTCGGCTCCAACAACCCAAGTCCACCAAGTACATCAAGTTCTTGTGCGCTGAGGATGAAGCCACTCTGCAACGCTGGATGGTGGGGATTCGACTAGCCAAGGTAAATTGGACTAACCACAGATAATACCTCAAATATTTAATACTGTGCTACGTTCAAACTTTTCCCTGCTAAACATAATTATCATCGATTTTTTGTTAATATATTTGTATATTAACTTAGCTTCTTAGCGTTAATTAACAAAACTGTAGTAATAAATATCAATAACTCAAATTATAAAGAGTATTTATCACACGCTACTCTAAATATACATCATGGCGAACTGGTTCACCTATTGCCCGGACAGCTGCGTCCCTCAACCGCCGCTTGAAAAACTGGGCAGAGCTCCAAACATGATAAACAGATTCACAAAGAACATTCTAGATGCTTGCTACCCTCACTTACCAATTATACACCAATCAAAGACTTTGCTTGGCCCCTGGTGTAATGGCGCTGGCCACTTAGGGTGAGCCTCCTTGTTTGGGGGAATGGGAGGGGTAGCTTGTCTTCATCACTGACAAAGAGTGAAATATTTCTTATCTTAACCTGAGCCATCAACAGAGTTGGGCCGCTAATGATTTCCCTTCTCTTGTGAGCCACATCCACCTTCCTCTCCAGCAGTCACGTTACATATAACAATAATTATCATAAAATAAATATACATTACGATAGATTTAACATATCAACTGGTTAAAATTAGGAGGGATAGCCAGCACACTTAACTTAGTGATACTGGAGTGGAAATTGTTTATATAAAACCCTTAAAAACACACACATTTTTTTAAAACAAGCCTTAATTGTCACAGACAGCTTCATAAGGCCGAGAGTCTCATGCTCTTGGTTGGACTGCAAGGTTGACTGTCAACAACCGATTGTCTTTAGTTATGGTTTCACTGTTAAGCTGGAAACAATTTAGATAGATATAAAAACTTAAAAGTTGTGTTATATATTATATTATCATTATTGTTGTGACATTAAAAGTTAAAATAAGTGCGCTGGTAGGAAGGAGAGGAATTACCTGAGGTTGAGGTTAAGGGCTTGTCTGGATTTGGTGATATATTGATGGGCCAGTTACCATATCCTTAGTGTGAACTTTAAAAGTGTGTTTGTGTTGGGTTTTTTTTAGTGTTCTGTCTTAACAATCTCTACTCTAACATCACTACGGTAAGGGTACTGGCTATCTCTCTTAATTTTAACCAGGATCTAGCCTAGTGCTATAGAAACTGGAAAAAGGTTATATCAGGAAAAATTGAAAAATCTTATCTGGAAAAGTCTTGGAATATTATTTTGTAATATTTGGAAAAAGATACACGAAAGAGGATACAAACACATAAAGGGAAACAAACAAAATATGGTTTTTACAATGAAAAGAAGAACACAATTCACACTTTACATTGCTGCCATTGGACAGGAGGTAATGACTGCCTCTTTAAGAAAATCGATCGCTACCACCCAATCTCCCAACCAAGGTTTCATTTTATCGAAACTAAGGGAAGGGAGGAGGAGGTTAAGGGGGGAGGGGAGTGAGAGGACTGAAACGCCCAACACAACTTTCTAAAAGAGGAAACCAAAAATTACAACTAAATAAATTTTATAGCAGGCCTAAATACCTAGGACTATTTTATTTTACCCTTAGCAAATTAGTAATTTATTACTATGTCACGTATGGAAAAAGCTACAGGGAAATAGGGATGGAAACATAAAAGGAACAAACAGAATATGGCTTGTACTTTGAAAAGAACACAGTACACACTTTACATTATTACCACTAAACAAAGAGGGGATCTGTTGAAGGAAAGAAATCATTTATTATTTTGTTCAATTCATTTCATTGTAAAAACCATACTATGTTCATTAATTTTATTATTTTATTTGTTCCTCTCTTTTCCCTTGTATATTCTTTAATGTGTAAAATAACCCCTCTTTCCTTACTTTTAAATAAATATAAAACTCTTGCCAAAACATTGTACAATTTTTGTTTGATTTTTAAAATATATTTTGATGTAAGGCCAATTTTCAGATTCAGATTCGAGAATATTAAGAGGAAGTGAAATAAAATATAGAGGGGGCTGAATTTACTCCGAAGGGGGAGCAAGGGAGTATTCTTTACAGTTTCACCGCCACTGCTTTGGTCAAGTTTTTCCTATTACTCTTTCCCTTATCTTGTTTCTTGTATAGAGTTTATAAACATATATTGTTGTCAACAGTATGGTCGTCAGATGATGGACAACTACCGCACCCTTGTGGATGACCTGGCCCAAGAGGACTTGGATCTTCTGGCCCACGCTCGCAGTTGCTCGGTGAGCTCTATAGCTACCCCCAGCCAACCTACCACCCCTTGCTCTGACGAGGGGGAGCAGACCTCCACCCCCACCTACACGCAACATTACAACACTGATGGACTACCAGGTACTTAGCAGGCCATCTTTCTGTTGTCTTTGGTTTTTACCTTTAGGTAAATTACTTGTGTATTTCCCACCCTCTCTTGTAGATTTAAAAAGTTTTATCTTTAATTAACAATATATCTCTTTAAGGAAACCCTCTTTTCGCGTTTTTAAAGTAGTTTGTAATTTATATTTGGTAGAAGGTACAGGAAAGGTGGATAGAAAACATATAAAAAGAACAAACACAATATGACGTTTACAATGAAAAGGCGAACACAGTTCACAGTTCACATTGCTGTCACTGGACAAAGACTGGCTGCCTCTTAAATAAAATCGATCATTACCGCCCGAACTCCCAACCTAATAACAATAATTTTTGGGGCACATCAGGCTCCTTCTTAGACCAAAACTCTTGACTATAGTTTTGAATTTGCATTTTTGAACAAAAAATGTTCACGCAAATGTGAAGCCTTTCAATTTATTTCTTTTGTTTGGTGTTTAATAATATAGTCATTTTAAACCCTTTATCTTATTTGCTTATTAAGACTAATTTTAATATTTTTCAAACACGCAAACATTAATGTATAATAAGATTTGAAAATAAAACAATATAAAATGGTGTTTTTTGTGTGTAACTGACTGTATTATTTTGTTGTAGGTCCACCAACCGTCTGCGACGCCAAGACTCTTCTCGTAGCCGCGCCTCCAGTTCTAGTTCAAGCGGGTGTCTGAGTGACGGAGCTCCGTCCTCTTGCGAAGTGGGTTTTGAGTGTGACTTCCCATCTGGTACAATCAAGCGCAAGCCTTCAATGAACCCCAAGCTCCCGCTGACGTCCATCACCCGCCAGTTAAAGGAGGTGGGTGAAACTGTGGGAGAGGGGGATGTAACCGACAGGTGCCACAGTCCTGGCTCAGGCTCCAGTGGTGGTGGAACACTCACCAGGAACGGCGTCACGAGGCAAAGTCGTCGGCGATCGTGCGCTGTGGATGAATCTGGCAGTAATTCTGGTACCCTTAAGAGGCATCACAAGCACCATAGGGGGTCATTAGATTCTGCTCGTACTATATCCGCCTCCTCTTCCAATGCTTCCACCCCCATACGAGAAAGAACAGAAGATCTCATGTCTCCGACCAGACAATTTGTCAAGACTGATGTTACAGAGAACAATTTGGAAGAGACTGTTGAGCTGCCTTCACATGAGGAGGGGCCATGTGATATAGAAATATTTCCACCACCTCCCCAGGAAATGTTTCAAAGCACCTTAAGTTTGGATTCACTTCCACCTCCTCCTCTCCCTTCAGAACTACCTGTGTACACAGACCTTGGAGGCAGTTCTTTGTCCCTAGTTTCCCTACCCCCTCCTCCAAGCCCCTGTATAGATGTGGGCAGTATCAGAAGACCACCCCATCCTGTGCCAACACCACAGTCTTCCAACTCTTCCACTCCTACTAATACCCTGTCACCATCTACCACCCCAACCAGAACCCGACCACCCTGTTTCTCTCCCCCACCCAGCCCTAGAGCCGCTTCCTCTCCCAGAGTGCCTCCTAAGCCCATGTCAGGCACCAACAAACAGGGGTCCTTGTCACGCCAGCAGAGTAATGACAGTGCCTCCACAGCATCTACACACTATGCGGTCCCACCATATTTAGCCGAACTTAAGGCTGGTTCACCCATGCTGGCGCGTAAGGCATCTGGGTCTACAGTTGATACATGTGTCGGATCTAGTCCAAAGAGTCCAAACAGCCCTGCGACTCCTTCCCCCCCTCATTCAGCCAACTCGCCAAAGAGTCCCATTCTAATGACAAAGCAGCGGTCAAGAACGGCTCCTAAAAAGATCTCATTTAATTTTACACCGGAAGAAATCGGATCACCGATGCCTCCCTCCTCGCCGACGTATTTCAGCAGGTCTCTAAACAAGAAACCTCTTCCGCCAAAGAGAAGTGAGAGCACAAGACTCAGCACGACAGAGACAAGCCCTAAAAGGCTTTCAGACGCCGATTCCACACTAACGCCTCCACCGAAGGATTTCTTGAAAGATCTTCAGAGGGTGATGCGAAAAAAATGGCAAGTGGCACAGAAATGTAAGCTAGACACTTCCACGACACCTCACGAAGTTTTGGGTTTCCGAGATCCTCCCCCTCCGATCGCTGACTATCGTGAAACCAATGTGAGTAACTGGGTTGCAAGAGCATTACGGACATCGTGATAACTTGTACGAGAATGTGTACTTAGTGAGTGGGAGCAGTCGGACCTCAGACCCTCAGAATCCTACTGTGCCTGAAGTTACGTACATGTCAAGTCCAATGAACAGGATTCAGGGAGTGGAATATTATAGTGTCGGTCTAAACAAACAAAGTGCCAACGTGGCGATAGCCATAGCGTCCAAAAAAAGGCCACCACCTCCGCCACCTAAACGGAGTGAAACAACTCAACTCTCCACTGCAAGGCTCCACTGATAATATGAATGACAATAGTTTTGTTTGATGATGGGGAATGAAAACATTCATAGTTTATTTTTTTGTCTGTGCTAAAACTGTTGAAATAATATTGAACAATTAAAGCCATTAAAATTAAAAAATCTTTTTTATAGTTATTTAATACATATTATATAAATGGATTTTGTGTCCTTTGTTCACATTCATTTGATTTTTATATGTGTCACCAACGAAAAGTTTTTTTTTATACGAAATTATAATCGTGCCAACGTTGGTTTAAAACATTTTTTGCTATAACAGCAGACCAACCATCTTTTTTAAACACCAATCAAAGGGAAGTTTACAAATTTAAATTTGATGTATGGTAATTAAACGAGTCACTCATGTTGTAAATACTTAACTGATTGTTATATTGTTCTTTTTAACTGTTTAGAATAATATAATTCCTTCAGTTCTCTGTAGATCTGGGTCACTCTTGAATTGTACTTACAGTATATTTATAGAACTGTGTTAATGTTTTGCAATGTTCACTTCTTAATAATGGCAGTCATTCTTTCTTCTCTTTACAATCTTATTGTTTTCTATTTTTCTGTGCTTTATATATTGTTGTAAAGTATATTAATATAATAATAAGGATTTTCATGCCAATTATATTCTTTTTTCTTTTCGATAAATTAACAATTTACATGTTAATGTTAAGATAGCTCTGCCATCTGGTATTCCTACACTCAATATCTCTTATCTATTTTTTGTTTTTATTGACATTTTTGCTAACAATATATGCTGAATATATTACTTACAATACACACATGATCACAATCTTGTTGAAGGAACGTTGTGGGTTGCTGATATATTCGTAAATCACTTGATAAGATTAATATTTGGTTTGTTTGTGTAGTTTGCATTACTCTGCCCTTAGAACAGATCAGAATATTTGTGTTCAGAGTCTGTGCCGACATGTTATGCCCACTTACGCTCATATAAAATGTTGATATAACTTATTTAAGTTAGCTTTCTTAGCACTTTCTCGAAGACTTGAGCTCAGCGTGAACACTTGACAGTTTCCTAGTGAGACGAGAATGAGCTAAGACCTGGATTGGAGCAGTAATTGCAATCAACCCAAACTTGCCTATTAAAATGTGATTTTTTTTAAATAGTTATGTTATCTTCCATAGATGGCTGTTAAATCAATGTAATACAATATTATATGTCTAAAAAAAACATGACTCTGAAAGACAGATTTTTATCAATAATTTATAATGGTTTTATACACATTTAAACTAAACATGAAAATAGGGTAATGCACATTAGTTGTGTTAGTATGGATTAAAGTACACAGTAGATCTCCAGTTTTACCGATAGTGTTTTTATTTCTTGTTAATATTTTATATATTAATGCCTTTAATTTTGTTTGATGTACAAATTTTAAATAACTGAAGTGGTGGCAATATGAGCTGGTTTGTTATAATTTGCTAAGTTTAAGTTGTATTTTTGTTCAAAAATAGTAATTATTTTATTTAATTACCCATTTTAATGGTGCACTTGAGACTTTGATCTCTACAAAATATTAAAAGTTTTTTTTAATACCTTATAAATGAATGGGTAGAGTAAATGCATTAATATTTGTTTTTACCTTTTAACTTATTTTTAAACAATAATGCTATTTAACTAACATGATTTGTAAACTATGTTAATATTTCTGCATATTAAAATTTAAAGATTGAAGTAATCTGGACCATTCTATTTTCTTGTGTGTATTCTTAGTGAGATATTAACTCATTAGTGAATTTTAATTTTTACTATAGAATAAATATTGTTTAATGCAACCAGTTGTTTTTGTTGTATAAAACCTAAGCTAAAGTAATATTAAAAAAATTATACATGGAGGCATTTATAAATTATTGAAATGTTTTTGCTAAAATATTTTTAAAATCTGACTCTTAATATTTCCAAATTATTTTTTCTCATCAAAGCATGTATTAAAAATTTTTATAGCTGCAATATATAACCATTACTACATATTTAAGTAAAACTGTACAAAACTATTTGTACAATTATATGACTATCGAACACTTAAACAGAGATTAGGCGTTGTTGCATGAATAATATTGAACTTATTGAAACATGGCCAGTCATTAATAACCAGCTGATAGCATATTAAATCATATGTCATATATGTGACAACATGGCTTTGTTGATATCTTGCAAATGTGACATGATTTCTAAGCACTAATATGCACAATAAGTCTTTTACTTTTTACTAAACATGTAGGCCTATTCATTTTCAATTATGTGCCATAAATTTCCCCTCTTTCAAGAACCCACATTTTAATGTTACAGTACTAGAATATTTTTTTCAGGGCAACACAAAATATGAGTCAGAAGACTACATACATCAAAAATATTTGAACTGTTCTTTAAATTATCTCAAGATAAATAAAATGCACAAAACAAGATTATAAACATAAAGGACAATATGTATGGAAAAAGTGCATTGAGCAAAAACATTTAGTAATAAATTAAATGATAGAATATTAGGAAAATGGTAGAGCACAAATGTACTTTTATTTGTGCTCTACCATTTTCCTAATATTCTATCATTTAATTTATTACTAAACATACAGGACAGTAATTTAGAATGTATGCCCATACAACTTCTTATAAATATCTGAAATCTCTGAAAATCCTGTCCATTTGCTGTCTAGTGCTGTGCAGGTAATATTCACACACACAAAAAAAAAGTATACATATATATTTATTTTTATAATGTGTGTATATATATATATATTTTTTTTTTTTTGTGAATATTACTTGAACACCACTGGACAGCAAATGAGCAGGTTTTTCAGAGATTAATTGGAAATATAAAACGATATATATATTTAGATTTCCAATTAATTAAAAAGATAATTGAAAAATATTTAGGAATATTCAGGGGTTCTTTATTTTTTAAATATTTGATACTACACAATAGAAAAAGTAACTACTGCCCATTCCTTCGATCTAAGTTTCATTCTATCTTCATCAGCAGGAATGATTGATAAACATGTAGCGCAACTTCTTAAAGGAAGAAAAGTACATTAGTAAAGAATGATAGGACATCAAGAGGCAGCCATTCATTACCTCTTTGTTTTGTGGCAAAATTTAAAGTATGAACTGTTTAGTTTTCTTATTTTCATTGTAAATGCCATCTTGTGTTTGTTCCCTTCTATACATATTTTATTCTTCTTTCCTGAACCTTCTTCCATAGGAAAAACGTAGTTCAAAAAGTGAAATGAGGTTTTTATTAAAGAGAGAAAAGGATTCAAAAATGGATTTTTAAAAAATCTTCACCAGAGGCATTTTTCATTGAGAATAATTAATCAATTTTCAACACTTTAATAATTTTAAATATCAAACAAATTTAGACATTGTAAAAGGCATGTCTACTCAGTCACATATATGGGCTAAACAAAAAATCAGATTTTATTTTTTATGTCACTTGAGATCATTGCCATTTTGTCTATGTACAGCTGTTACTTGAATTTTTGATAGACATACAGGCAGTTGGAATCTTTTAACTTTTAATTTCCAAACCAACCTATTATATCAGTGTGCAACCTACAAACTAACTTAATTCTGCATCATGAAATGCCCAGTCACCCAGCCATTAATTCATTCCTCTGAAAGAGGAAGCCCCAATTTCACCACTCAGCAATGATACAATTTTGGCCATCACAAGAATTGAACCTCTAACTCCTAGCTCAGTAGGCAGACACACCACTGACTGAGCTAAGGAGTAAAGCCCCGTCTTCAAACTCCGTATCCATAAGGTGCATAGTGGTTTTTAGGAGATTCACCCCACACTAATAGATTGCACTTATACAGAGACCTAATCCTTAAGTGCTTAGTCCTAATCACTCTGTAGAAGTTGACTCAACTAATTTTGTAAATGTGTGTGTGCAATTGAATGAAAGCGAAAGGATCCATTGCTATGGATATAAATACAAAGTGAAATGATAGTTTTATGAATAGAGCTATTTCAGAAATGTATTTTCTGAAAATTTAAAATCTCCTGGAAGCGTGACATCTCAAAAACAGAAGTTCTCAGCATGAGTGGTGTCACTTTGGTAGGTTAGACTTTCCATTAATATTCTTAATAACCTCTACTTCACAGATTACGTCTGTTTATGCCTTGCATTAGACAATTTTCTTTCAAAGTGTTTATATTTGGATGAAGTCTCTGACTGTGTAGATGTGATTTCCATTTCTAAGGACCCGTAAGAACTATAGGAATATGGAGCTTACAGACTGTGTAGATGAGGGTTTAGACAATCCACTTAATAAAACCTATGAATAAATATCCAAACTGGACATTTTCCAGATGGTATTTGATTATTTCAGTTGTTTTCAAAATGCATATGTTGAGGATTTGTATGGATGTCATTTTTGTTTAGTCTGGCATGAAGGAAGAGTTGATTTAAAAAGTTAACGTCCTAAAAATTTAATTTGTAGGTGATGTATGAATACAAGAATTAAAAAAATGCTACTTCTGGATTCTTAGATAAGATATGAACATGCGCACGCCAGCTACTATAAATCTGCTATCCCCCCCTGTGACAATTTTTTGCAAGATGGCCAAAACAACTAACACAAAGCTTTACTATTGTTAACAAATGGCTCTAAAAAATCCGAAGATGAAATGGATGCATGAGATTAACACTCAAAGGGAAGACATAGGGGAGTTCCATTTATTTGAGGACCGCATCTTTGTAATCACCGCAACTTGTCTGCCACAAGCAGGGATGCAGCCTTACCTCTTCTATTAGTCCTTCTATAGAAAAGAATGGAATTATTCCAACACTTATCTGACTAATGGCCGTTACAGGATCACTGTTGTTCAGTAGCAAGTGATCTCCCTTGCGTTCTACACATGTGCCAGCTCTGCTATGTTTTGTAAAAAAAAAATAGCCAACAGTCAAATGACTGCTATAAAGCGGCGTTTTAAAGCTTATAGCACGCTATTTTTTCATTTGGTCTGTGGTCTTCCATATATAAATAATTCTCTACTAAATTCAGCTATATATTTTTAATAGTATAACTTCTTAATAAAGCTCTTGGTCTGCACCCGCCTTTAGTGTGCAGACATTTCAAAGTCAAAACATTTATTAAAAAGGTGCTTGAATGAGATTTTTTTAAAATAAAAAGTTTGCTATTAATTTTTATATTGAAAAGTTTTCAAATAATCTTGTGTAAATATTGCAGCTTTATTTATTTTAGTTTGATTTTTATATAGCTCTTATGTAACGTTGACTTTCACAAACACAGAATTACATAAAAACACAGTTGATGTTTCTTTGATATATTAAATGTAAAATTACTAAACTGGATGTACATGTGTTTTCTACTTCATTTGCATACCATACAAAACATGTAAATATCTTAATCCCGATTTATATATTGGTTATGAATTTGTAAAGTGTAATTATTTAACACCTGTGCTAATGTACTGTATGCCTAAAATTTTGATAGAAAGTAAATATTAAATGTATAATTTCATTTTGTTCTTTATTTTATATTATTTTAAGAGCTATAAACACACACAAATTTCATTAATCATATTCAAATCATCTTTGATTCGGATTATACCTCTGCTCAATTCATGATACACATATGATTCATGTGTCATTTTTCATCAATCATTTCAATTTCAATTTTAGTTCAGAAAATAAAACAAATCAACTATAATATTTTGTTTGGATTAAACACAAACACAAATTTTTCTAATGGAGTAGGAATGAGTATGTAAGGTGTCTACCGTCAAGGAAAAAACGGGAATAAGTCAGGAATTTGGTAAAGTAAAAAAAAAATCTGGAAAATGTTTTACTCAAAATATGAAAATAATATAATAATCATTAAATCAGTAAATTACTGTGTGATTCAAACTGTCTTTTATTGTTTGTAGCTGTGTAATATATTTTATAATTTTCTAATTATTTCTAGTAGACTATGTTAACACAATTTTTATTTAAATTTTAAAATGTTTTATTATTCATGAAAAAGATTTGTAAAATCAATAGGATTCAAACCCTTATATCCTTGTTTTGCATCAAACCCTCATCAAGTGGGAAAAGATTTATAAACACTTTATGTTAGACCACGCAACCTTTGATGCAAGTAAAGGTGATCTATTTATATATTATGGTGATACATGCATACCTTACTGCGTACTTGCCATCACACGGCTATATTATGATCTGATTATATGCAATTCTGTTGAGATCACTAAAAATTAATGTTCGTACACTATTTATTTAGTTGATTACACTTTCACTATTATAAATAAAATGACACAGTTGTTATTTGTTTAACAAAATGATGCGGAGAGTCAGAGCTAGTGCTGTTACAGACTGAGATTTTCTCTGGATTACTATATGCATAATCTGCTTATATATGACCAACCCCTTGCTTCTTGGACCCCTTGTCACCAGTGTTAAAACTAACTAATAGGAGAACTCCTGGCAACCTGATGTTGCGAAGGCTAGCTTCCCATTGGGTAAAGGCAGCTAGCTCGTCACCTGATTTTCAAATAGAATGAAGGGTGTTTTTTAAAACGTATTGTATTGAAGTTACTTCTGTAAATGCCTGATCATCCATGGACGAAGTATTAAAAGGAAAATCTACATACAGTTCTTTAAATAAAAATACACTCTATCCATGACTTTTTAAATAAACGAGAGGGGTCCAAAACAGCACCATTACAATATATACATAAAATACCTATAAGTGTAAAATCGTCTAGGACTACATGTAAGTTTCTGTATTTATATATCCAATAAAACTTTTTTCAGTCATAAGTAGAAGAGAGGAGGCCACTAAAAGTTATCTCTACTGTGTACTTTAATTTGTTCTATCTATTTCTGAAGAAGATTCCATGAGAAATCAAAATAGGCCTACTAAGGGTTTGTGTTTTCCTATTTACATACTGGATTATAAATAATAAATAATAGCACAAATTATTTGGGACGATACCTAAGAATCGTACCTTTTAGATGATTTTTTTTTTCTGTCTAAAAGGCATGAAAATCATGAAATGTATATTAGCATTACATTCACAAAAATGCGGGGAACCCAATGTTACTAAATTCAAGATTATTAAATAACTGTGTTATAATTAATAATTCAAAACCAAACTCACATAAGTGATGCAGGAACCAATATCGTTGGAATCACAACAAACAAATTTCTTGAAAATGGTTACATTTTTTCTTATCTAAACTAAAATACTCTTGCACATCCACTAACAATTTTACATCCATCAAACTCAAACAAAGCTGCATTAGAACTTGACTTAAAACATAATAAATAACTGAGCAGATGCAGAAACTCATCTCCCGCAAGTCAAATATTAAAATAAGGTAACTATATATATATTTTTTTTAAGGCTAAATCATTTATAAAATAATATAATTTTGTTATTTTCCAACCTAGCTTAACCTAACCTTCCACTAACCCTGCTACCCCCATTTGTTAATAAATTATAATCTCAATTTTTAAAAAAATATACTTTTGTATTTTAAGACGTCATATTTTAATTGTAGACGACCATGGATCAAATGATGTGTTGATCTAGTATTTTTTTACGTTTGTAATAGGTTTTATCGAGTTGTCTAAAAGTTGTAAAAATTATTTCAAATAAATATAATCATAGTATCATTGGAATCACCATTTTCTTGTGAGTAGGGCCTATAGTGATGGTAATACATTTTGGGTGATTTGGTATCTTAGTGAAATAAAGACATAAGTATCTATCTTATCATATAATACACTAATTTAGTGTATTATATGATAAGATAGATACTTATGCATCATTCCTATATTATATTTTAATGTGAAAAAAGACCCTCTTTGGTGGTCGTGTGGTCGAATGTATAGGTACTAGACTGCTGATGACGGGGGTATAGAGGTTCAAATCTCGGTCGGGTGTACTGGTAGTTCTTACAAAATGATTTTCCACTCTCCCTCCACACAAATATGGGTACACTTCATATTATAAATATAACTTTCCTTTTCTCTAAAACCATTTATATGAAAATAAATATGCGTATGAGCGGACCAAACGGGTAATAAGGCGTGGTGTTAAAAGAAATTTTTTTAAAAATGTGAAAAAAGCGGGGGGAAATACTATATTACACACCCTTTGCAACGGACCAAATTGTGACGCCAAACTGTGTCTTCTGCTTTCTAGTGAGGGGACAGATTTAACGTTTCTTTCAATGTTCTTGTGCAAAAACGTGTTTCTGGTTAATAAAAGTATTATTGTTTGAAAAGAGTAAACTATTATACCCCACTTGATTGAAGACACATTTACACTAAAGGATATATAATTCAGTTTTAAAGGTAATACTGAACAAATAAGAATTAAATATTTAAAGTATTAAAATATGTAGTTATCGTACATGTTGTTTACATTCTGCCAAGACTACAATATTATGATATAAAATTGGTTATTAACTTATATAAAGGTTTCAGAAACAATATTATATCTAAGGTTCGATAACTAAAATGAAAAAAGGTAGTTTAAAACTTAATTACAATCGTTTTAATGACAAACTTTGTGGTATTTTTACATTCAAATTATCATTTAGGTTACCGTATAGGCAGTATTACTGTATTACAATATATTTATTTAAGTTGGCTGTTAGCTTGTATAGCATATTGCTTTCAGAAACCATATTATATTTAACGTTCGATAGCTATAATGAAATAAGGTCACTAAAAACCTCATTACTTTTGTTCGAATGACAAACTTTGTGTATAAATCTTACGTTCAAACAATCATTTAGGTTAGAGGCTTGTAGGAAGTAATATTATTTTTGCCTAAATTTACTTATTTAAGGAAACAAGTAATTAGTGTTGAATATAGTTATGTCCTTAAAACCTTTTATTAACATATTTATTTCGTTTAACGAATCATACATTGATATATCTCATATATTTATAAAAATTAGCGAATTATGTCGAAATTCCACAATGCTTTGTATGTGTTTAAGAAAGAAAGAAATACCCGAAAGTTTTCTTCTCTCTTACACAGTGGTGTACAGACGACAGCTCTAAAATTTTATCCGCAGGTGTCCATCCAGTTATATTATAGAGATCAATGCGCTCTATGTATGATTAGCAAGGAAGACGAGATACTGCTTTCAAATTGAAGGCTTCACAGAAACAATAAGCTTTACTTAATTATTATTATCACAGTGAAAAACATTTAAAAAGAGTGAATATTATTATTATTATTATTATTATTTATTATTATTATTATAAAATGGCCGAGGCTGTTTTGTTACAATTTTAGTCGATAGGTGGCAGCAATCTATGCCAGGCCTAGGTTTGGTTGTTGCAATTTTAGTCGGTAGACAGCAGCAACCACCAACAAAACCTCTTTGTCGAAGATGTCTTGTTACAATTTTAGTTGGTAGATGGCAGGAAATGTAAAACACATTCATTTTCTTAGCATAAACCAATGGCGTATGCAGGGTTGAAAAGTAGGGAGAGATGCCTAAAGCCACACATATGATTACTTTCTCGCGAACCCTCGTTTAGATAAAGTAATGTGAACGTCAAAAAAAAAAGATTGAAGCCAAGATTTTGATTGATATTGACGTTTCATGACCTACTGAATCTGAAAACGTGGTATTTGCGATGCTGTCAGTCTGTCTGCTTCTTGGTCTAGAACATAAACAACTTTTACCGATCGGGCTGAACTTGATATTTATGGACTATGGTTTTCATAACATTTCCACGAGGGGGTTTGGAATTAGATATATAGCCCTGGAATTAAGGATAGTTTACGAAAGGGCAAAAAAAGAGACAAAATCAATTTTCTCGAAACCCGCTTAAATGATTTTAATTAAAATTCGTATCTAGGCATTGTTTAGTATTACAAACAAAATGACAGCTCTCATTTTACAATAAAAATGATTTTGAGAGTACTATGAAATAAAAGAAATTTCTAATTTTGATCTTATTTCCGAAACTATTTGAAATACAAAATATCTTATCATTGTAAAGTTGTAGTAGGCCCTACTATTAAAAATAAAACACCTTTAGGCCCCTGCCTGATGTATAAATATATATAATCAATAGTTTCCCAGCTATTGGCAAGTAATATTTTTAATTTGATGTCTCGGAATTTGGGGGATGATTGTTATGCTCTTTGGTAAACAAAAATGTTACTTTTCCTCAATATGTTTCTGTTTTTCTGTTCAAGTGTATATTATCTCATTTGTCCTCTTTGGTGGAATGTGATGTTATTTTTTTCCCCATCATGTTTCTGTAACAATGTTTATTATTTCGTTTCACAAAGCTTACGATTAAATGTCTCCATATTTAGATAAAGGAGAGTTAAAGTAGCATATGTGCGGTGCACCACAATTTTTTTTTTAAAACAAATAAATAGCTTTAAAAACCCACAGAGGTGTGCACGCAGTTTTAATGTCAATGACACAGGAGTCAGGACTCAGATCTCGGCAGGGTTTAATCAATAAATCTATTTTAGTATTATAAATAATAACGATACAAAGCCAATTTCTAGTAGGTGGTAAGATATCGTTGAAAATATCGCGCCTAAATCTGTCATGTCGAATCTTTGACAAATGGGAGAAGAAGAGATTATTAAATTAATAGCATCATTACTGTTAGCAGCCTTGGTTTTATAGGATATCTTTTGGAAACATAAAATCTTTGTCCTTAGGGTAACCCCATAATGAGATTGGGTGGGGAGCCTCCAACACCCTCTACCCCCCTGCCCCCACACCACTAAAATCCCTCCACTGTCAAGAACATCGTGTGGCTATTATGATATTTCCGACACTCGTAGAGCTCCTTCAAACTTGTGCTACCATCACCAATGTGCGCTAAGTTTAAGGTCTCCGGTTCGATCCTCATGTCCAGACACTAATTTAAATCAAGAGCGTGCATCACATGCCAATCAACTCTGTGATACAGTCGGCTAGAAATCTTAAATGTACACGAACACTATTGCACGTGGACCACTTATTATTAAACATTAATAGAGATAAAGAGTTGATAGAAGTTATTAATACTGAACATTGTTGAAATATTAAATTATATTTGGATTAAAAGTGCATTTAAAAGGCCATTTTTTATAATTTTAGAATGGCTTCACAGATAGGCATTGTGCATAAATCTTCATTCTGTCTTAATGGGGAAATACTTTAGTTTTAATTACAATCTTATATTGTATAATTGGCAGTGTAACAGTTCTCCCGAGTCGAACATTACTGTAGTGTCTGATAGCTCGCAATATTAATTAATCGCTAATATGTACCTGACTATTCCCAGAGAGGGCTTTAACGTGATACGATTTCTGTCGTGCGAGTACGATCGGACGAATACTAGTCGAATTTAGTCGGACAAAAACGACACGATTCGCCTACGAATAATCTCATCCAAAAACATGCCTTCATCGAGGATGGATCGAAATCTTATCATTAGTCAAATGAGCGTCTTCGGCAACAACGCCAGTATTTACACTGCGGTATTAATTTTAAATGAAGAGTAATACGCGAGGTGCACGTGCAACAAACAAATAAGGGGCAGGTTGCACGTGTTTCCAACGCTGATAAAATACTTTGGAGGGAAAATGAAGTAAGGTCTAGAAGTGCCTGCGCACCAAAAAAAACATTCAGAGGACCTAGTAAAACTTAATCATATTGTTTAGTTTTTAACTCGAGGTCTATTCGAGAACTTTAATTTTTCATGTAGAACATATTCAAAATTTTAGGGACGTACTATGGGTGAGGCCGTACTATATTCGGGCCAATCCAGTGCCTAATTATTTATTATATTACTCCAGTAACGAAATCAATATATCGGTGTCAACTTCACTCGCCATTATTACTTTGACTATCTAGCACTGAGCTATTACGATGATAAGACGAGCACAAAGGCTGCCGGGCGACTGTTTAGTCGGATCGTGTGAAAGTTACCATTCCACCCAACAGTTCACTATAAGTCATCCGGACACGACAATCGGATATTATAGTGATGACATCCGATTGCTACACGAGTCGGGCACGACTTTTGATCGGACGACTAAACAGTTGGATCGTCTGAAAGACGCCATACCACCTAATGTAGTTGTAGACAAACGACAACAACTCGTACGACAGAAATCGTTTCGTGTGAAAGGGCACTAAAACAATGAATAAATAATTACCGTGAACACAGGACGACTCCTGGATATCTCAGTGGTAGGAACGTTGGCGTACTAAGCCGCTCATCATTGGCGCGCTGATTCATAGGTCCCGGGTTCGATTCCTGTGTCCAGGTGTCATTTTTCAACTAGATTAAATTAATTTAAATTTATAGATGTATTTCAGTTGCTCCAAAGAAAGTGCTCGACGAGTACGGGAAGCTTTAGTAAAAATTTTTTTAAAAAAAAATCGCATAGCCATGAATACCTTTTGTGTTTATTTCTTTCATTTTGTTAAAATAATAAGCCTTTTATATATTTAATGTCTATTATTTTAATGTTCCCCAACCTCCACACACCCTCAACACTGTAAACAAATTGCCTACACACGCTTTTGATTGAAGGAGACTCACCATATGTGCCTGGGAGAGAGGAAGGTAAGTGTTGGCTACCCCTACCCCAATGTGTATGATCTATATTCAAGAATTCTTGCACTGAAGGGCGTTGCCTACCTGTGACGTCATGACAGGTAAAGATAGGATTTCCCCAAGTTAGTGAATTTACGTTTTACTCGGCGAGTTTTAGAGATATAACGTTGAAACAAAAATTATAAATTATTAAATAATTCTAAAAGTAGTCCTACCATGTGACAACATTATTACTGTATTTGTATCGTAAAGTAGTTTTCTGTGAACGTATATTTTATAAATCTCTAGTTTAGGCTATTTGGTTTAGTCACTAAAATGGCCTGTAGGAGTCTTCTTGACAGGATGTAGATTAAAAAAATCATGGTAGCATATGTCTATCTATAATAGGAAACAAGAAAAAGATAAAAATTAAAAAGTAGGCCTATGTTTTCAAGGCACAAACATTAAGATGATTCTGTAAACTCGTCAGAGGAAGAGGGAAAGGGTTATCAGCACATAGACAAGAGCCCTCTCAGGGTAAACTGCTAATTTTCTTCCTTTTCTTTCTATTTCGTACATTGGTGTCCAAGGCCGTAGCTAGCCAATAATTTCAGGGGGGTTTGGTGGGCACATCCCCAATTGTCGGAAGCTAGAAAAAATTCTAGATGATAAACAGTTCTAGAAGCTATCTGAAGTGTTTTTATGTCAACAAATCCCCCTAAATTGTACTTGTATTTAATTTTGATATTGTTTGAACCATAAATAAAGCCATATATATTTTGTTCATAAAATTTCAGGGGGGGTTTGAACCCCCAAAACCTCCCCCTGGCTACGGCCTTGTTGGTGTCTAAGTGTGATAATGTTTAGACTGCTTAGTTGCGTCAAGTTAAGATTAAACCTACTTCGTAAAAAGCCTCGAAATCTCCAAGTAGGCAACGGCGTTAAATAAGTTTATCGGTATGATAATATGTTCCCATGAATATTGAGCAACAGTCCACTCCGTTTATAACCTGAAAGGTTTACCTTTATTGTCTTACGATTGAATATTTGAAGCACCTTTTAGAAAATATGTTATCGGGGCTATTTTATAGGCATTTATAATATTTATCAACATAGATAGCTCTAGATTACATTACTTCTTATTTGACGACTGACATATACATGTTATTGGTGTTAACTTTACAAAAATCCCATTTTAGGTATTAAGGCGGAAGCAATAACAACAATCATTTAATAAGACTTTCTAGGTGTGTTTTAACCCCCAAAACAACCCACCCTCGTTACGGTCTTGAGAAGTGTACCTACATGAAACTGACAACCTCTTGGGGCCAGTTTCACAGAGACTTAGTACGTCTCAAGTGCGGTGCTATACTAAATACAAGACCACACCTACCTAGACCAGAATGAAGTGGGCCAGTTTCATAGTCAGACTTAGTACGTCTCAAGTGCGGTGCTATACTAAATACAAGACCACACCTACCTAGACCAAAATGGAGTGGGCCAGTTTCATAGTCAGACTTAGTACGTCTCAAGTGCGGCGTTATATTAAATACAGGACCACACCTACCTATACCAAAATGGAGTGGGCCAGTTTCATAGTCAGACTTAGTACGTCTCAAGTGCGGCGTTATATTAAATACAGGACCACACCTACCTAGACCAGAATGTAATGGGCCAGTTTCATAGTCAGACTTAGTACGTCTCAAGTGCGGCGTTATATTAAATACAGGACCACACCTACCTAGACCAGAATGGAATGGGCCAGTTTCACATATGAAATTGGACCATCACGTTCTAGACTAGGTAGATGTCGTCCTGTATTTAGTATGAGATTTTAGTGGATAGATTAATCTTTTTTATAAAGTGATCGAACTCAAAAGATTTGTTTCATTTAGCTTTGATTAATAAACGAAGGCGCAAAGGATCTACTCCATTCACGGTGGGAATTACTCTCTGCTGATTGCCAAACCCTTCCTTCACCTCTGACAAGATGTGTATTAATCACAACTTGTGAATGTGAGGAATGCCAGGCCTCCACCGTGGTTCGGATCCCACGTTAAACTGTAGGTCCTCCATTTCATTTCACAATCACCCTACCATTACACATTAGCGTAAGTGCGTATAACCCGAACGGGTAGTAAGACGCGGTGCTAATAATAATAATAATAATAATTACTCTCTGAAAGGTCTTTTTTCCTACCAATATCTTACTATATAATAGCTTTCTGGTAGGGAAAAAGGCCTTTTAGAAAATAATTCCTACGGTGAACAGAATTTAGAAATAAATCGTGCCACTTTTGTATTTTCTAGTAGGTTTAGCACCGCCCGGAAGAGGAGAACATAGCACATCTACTTCCTACCGTGAACACTTGGGGCTTAACTAGGATATGAGTCTTTTTTCAAAGGATGGAAATGGTGAAGGGGCTTGGGGGGGGGGGGGGGGGGAGAAGATTGCCAATACAATAGAAAGCTATATTTTAATATGTCACGTTCTAAATTCATCATGGATCAGAGCAGAATGTTTTATTAGTTGTTTATTTAGACCTTGTACTAACCAGGGGGTGAATTTAATGCACAATAATAATAAAAACATTTTGTTATTTGTATTAATACTATGTGATTTATTGACTAGATAACAACCCCAAGTTTGACTTGATGTGTTTCCCATTCATCCTGAGCTGGGAATGCACTCAGCCTTTCATCTGGTTAGTGCTGAACGCACCATCTGCGAGAAAACATAGGTTACTAGGGAAGCTAAGAAATGTCGGTAGTTTCCGTTGCCTTCCGCACTGAAATTCTACGAGTGAGGGCGAAAGGACCTACTAATTTTGTTGGGAAAGTTATTTTCACATAGGCATACCTTCCAGGGATATTTTTCATACCACAATCAACATGGGGCCGATGACTTCACTTCCACTCCGAAGGAATTTGTGCTACGGATTTTTATCGCTCAAGAAATATTTGTTGACCTTAGCTGGGTTTGAACCCACGAACACCGGGTGCTGTGGCGAGCACTTTATCCCAAGACCGCCAAGGTCGACAATCTATACTAATAAACTGAAGAGGAGTTTGTCTGTCATGACCGTTGTGCGATATCTACCTCATACAGAGGTCTGAAATTTTAAAAGTTCATAGCCCCTGTGCACGAACATGTGCACCTCAAGGCTGGAATTTTAAAATTTGGATTTGATCTTTTTAAATTAATTAAAAACTGGGTGAGAAGAAATAGAATGAAGATTTTTTTTTTTTTTTTTGTTGATTTGAAGCAAATAAAATTGTTGCCAGGGGTAACCCCGCAATCCATTGCGTGTTTACCACGGGCGATGCCAAGTACTTCTGCTAGTGCTCTATGTAGGACCAATAAATTCCACTATCACATTTGAAGGAAAACAATATAATTAAAATACAAACTATGAAGCAAAAGCCACAACGGTCGAATATTTATTTGAACTTTATGTCTGAGCTTTAAATTAATGATAAATTAAATGTTTCAATATGTAAATTAAATATGTTTATCTGGCCCTTCTGGTTAGTCTTTTTTTCGTCGAACCTTTTATGGATATATTGAGCAGGTATAAGGACGTATTGCACTTACGTCAAATCTTTCTTTTGAATTATCGGTGGTGGTATGGTCTAACGCGTCACTCGTGTTGGACTGGACTCCCGATGACGAGGAGGTCAGGGTTCGAATACCGCCTGTTAGGTTAGGGCTGTAATTCCTAAATTATTCCCCACTCTCCTTCCATGAAAATGTAAGGGCATTTCCTCTCATTTAATTAAAACCTTCATCCTTAAATTATTAATTTAAATATGTGAGCAGACTTCAAGATTAAAAAAATAAATCTTAGTTGGCTTGGTCAATTCAATACACATATAAGTAATTTAAGAGGTTTTGAACATACATTAATTAATTCAAAGATGGTAATACATCTATAAACAATTTAAGATTTTCTGAACATACATGTAAAATTTGACGATGATGATAGTGAAGATATAGCTTAAGAGTTTCTAAAACTACATGTATAAGTTAATTTAAATATATTCTTACACGAAGAAACCATTCAAGAGCTTCTAAACATACATTATAGATGTATAAATAGCGAGCTTCTAAAAAACATGTATAAATTAATTCAAAGATGTTCATACATGTAGAAGCCATTTAAGAGTTTATAAACATGCATATAAAATTCGATGATGATACTACATATAATCTATAGAACAGTTTAAGAGTTTCTAAACATGCATGTAAAATTTGACGATGATAATACGTGCAAGGCCGTAGTCATGGGGGAGGGGGGGTTTCGGGGTTCAACCCCCCCCCCCCCCCCGAAATTTTATGAACAAATTATATATGGCTTTATTTATGGTTCAAACAATATGAAAATTAAGGCACAAGTACAAATTAGGGGGCACTTCAGAGAGCTTCCAGAGGTGTTTATTATTTATAATTATTTTCTAGCCTTCAGCAATTATGGTGTTATGTTGTAGTAAAAAAAAATTTCAGATACATTCTAGAGGTGTTTAATATTTAAAATTGTTCCTATTTTTCGGCGGTTAGGGGGTTATGTTGCCATAAAAAAACATTTCAGATAACTTCTAGAGGTGTTTAATATTTAGAAATTTTCTCAGCCCTCGGCAGTTAGGGTTTTATGGTGCCATAAAAGACACTTCAGATAGCTTCTAGAGGTGTTGAATATTTATAATTTTTCCTTAACTTCAACAGCTATGCTACTATAAAAAAAAGTTTAGAGAGCATCTAGAGGTGTTTAAATATATAGAATTTTCCTAGCAGTCATGTTACCATAAAAACACTTTAAAGAGCTTCTAGAGTTGTTTAGATATAGAGATTTTTCCTATAGCCTCCGGCATTTATGGGGTTATGGTACCAATAAAAAAGCACTTAAGAGAGCTTCTAGATCTGTTTAATAATTAGAATTTGTCCTAGCCTCCGATAGTTGGGGGTAGTGTTACCATAAAAAACACTTTAGATAGCTTCTAGAACAGTTTTTTATTTAGAATTTTTTCTAGCCTCCGTCATTTGGGGGATGGGTCCACCAAACCCCCCCTGAAATTATTGGCTGACTACGGCCTTGAATACATGTAGTCTATAGAACAGTTTAAGAGTTTCTAAACACGCATGTAAAATTCAACGATGATACTACATGTAGATTGGAGAAACAGTATAAGAGTATATGACCATATTTGTTATTTTTAAAAAATAGGAGAAAGTTTCGTAAACGAGTGTGTGAATGTGTGAGAGGGTCCCACATCGTTAAATGTTTGCATCTCAAGGCGAATGTTCGTTATCATGTCCCCAGTTTACCGGACATCACCCTGAGTCCTGTAGCGTCCAACTAGCTACTAGTCGCGTCGGTCCGAAGTTTGAAGGACAATGCCATCTGCCGTTCACCATTGTCTTCAGTCTACCTGGATATTTGAGTGAATACTCGAAGGTAACGTTACGATACAATATCATTTGTATCCGGGTCAGTACCTGGACGATTCTTAGTGCTACATATATATCTGTATGCAGATTAAATCCATATATAGCAGATATACTTGTGCGCTCGTTTGAAACAGCCGTGGAGGTTTAGGTAGAAAACCCTTCCGGTTCCTTTACTGACCATCGGTCACTAAATTTTAATAATATTATAAAGACGAAGATGACATTTTACATGTTTTTTATATGTCCTTTTCTTATTCACCGCTTTATTTCATGGTTGTACCCCCCCTTTAGTTGTTAAATTTAGGATGTAACAGTATATACGTGTTAGAATGAGTTAGATCAAGAAGGAACCTGTTTTAAGAAATGTGTTTAAGGTAACTTTAAAAAAAAAATAACGCACAGGTAGATAATTTTTGGTCAGCGATGTCTTAGGTCTGAGGGTCACTCGAATTGACCATTGGATATCCCTTTCCCTTCTATTTTTTTTTTTTGTGGAGGGGGGAGTAAAGAACGATATCAAACTACTGTTCCATATTCATTTGTAACCTTTTTTTTTATGAGTATTTGTTCCAACATGCTTGGGTCTTAGTTCATTCAAATAACATTACACACTACCTCAAACTTCCGTAAAGGTTTTTTTTCTCTTTTAAAAAGAACCCTTTTCAAGATATTGTTGTAATTTTTTTTTTCATAGTCTTGTTTCCATGGGAGGGTCAGTGGTTACAAACGCCGAGTGACCATCGAAGGGCAAGCGAGTGCCGAACCGGACACTCCCCCTACCCCCTAACAAACCCCATAACTGCAATCACGTGCATATAATAGCTTCACCACTGACCCTTTGGCGCGCGCGACGAACACCAAGTTCTCCCCTTGGACCCGAGGGTCGGACATTGGTCTCTTGCCAGGTAAAAAAATATAGAGGGTAACTTCCTCCCCACCCCACCTCCTGCAACTATTCTCCCCCCCCCCCCCTTTCGGTATCTATCTCCGCTTGTTTCATTTTAAAAACCACCTCTCCTCTGCATCACCCCAAAATCCCCACCTGAAATCACCCTTCAGAAAATGTTTGGCGTCTTAACAAAACCACCTTTCCCCTCATCTATTTTTCTATCCCTCTCCGCCACTTATCCCGTCTCCTTCTAACACGTCACAGAGAACCATAGAGAAAGAAAAGGAAGACATACTAGTCTTTCTCTATGCTTAGCAACTAACAGAAGAAGAGAGAAATAATAAAAAAAAGAAAGAACGAAAGTAGAAAATGCCGCCACATTGCCAGATTTCGCTAGAAGACAGGTAAATAGGTAAAGTTTTTTGGTGGAGACGTATTTATTTTATCCACCGCAGTAGGATATTTTCTCTAGAACTTCCTGTGTTTCTCCGACCCCTCTCATGTTGACATCCATTCTATACCCTCCTCTCTGGATGCTAAGCTAGGCGGACCGACTTCTTCGGAAGCTGTAAAAAGAGTTGGGTCTGTTCGCCCCCTCAAGGTTCAAAATGAAACGACCATATCAGCAGCCATGCCTTCCCCCACTCTTTTATAAATCTTCTTCCCCCCTGCCCCCCTCCGTACTGCATTTAGTGTTTCTACGAAAAGCAATTAATTTCAACAGGGTGTTTCTTTATTAAAAATACAATCGGGGTTTCTATCTATTTTTTTTTATAAAAAGCGGTGATTTGGATCATGAAAACTTAGGCCAGCCATCACCCAGTAATAATTAGAAATGGTTGGCGTGGAATTTCTATATCAAAATAGTAACAAATTATACTTATTAGTTTAACAGTGTTTTATAATTTATATTACTTAAAAAAATGTAGGCTGTCCAAAACATTCACATACAGTAATATAAATGGAAATTCTTTTGACTAGCTAGTCTAATACAAGTTTGATGCTAAAAATTGTATAAATCATTTCAAACTACATTTACAGTTTTGTTTACTTAACCAGTGTTCTCACCATAAAGGTGGGCGGTTGACAAACAACTTTCTCAAATCTCCTTTTTGGTTTTGTTGTCAAAAATAATGTTGTTTTAACGAAAACTTTCATTCTCAAAATATTGCACTAATCTATACATAATTATCTTCGAAATCTTTGTTCATTCCTAGGTGCCCGAAATAATGTAATATATTTATGTGAGTTACAATTATTATCCATATATAACCATTTGGCTGAAACTACTCTCAGTACACCTAACTGAGATTCGAACCCTAATCTCCCTTCGGCCACCGAAGCAGGTTCTTTTATTTATTTCACTCCCTCTTATAGCAACCGTAGTGGTTTTCTTAGACCCGCATCGGTGGTAGGATGGTGTAAAGTATCTCCTGGGCTGCCGGAGATGGGGAGGTTAGGGTTCAAGTCTCAGTCAGGAATACTAAGAGTGTGTCGTTGTCCCCCTCCTCCCCAAAAAGTGTTTTTCCAGACTCTTTCCATACATATGCGGGAACATTTATATCCAATTCCAAAAAACCCTCGGGGCAACCCTATGAAAACCCTAGATACCAAGTCTTAGCCCGAACGATAAAATAGTTTAGGCCCTAGTCGGAGGTACAGACAGACAGACGGACAGACAGAAAGACGGGAATTCAAAAACAACTTTTTCGGTTTGGAGGTGGAGTGGGGTGGGTCATGAAACGTCAAGATTCATCAAAATCTCGACTTCGATTTTTTTGACGATCACAATACTTTCTCTACCTCTAAGATAGAGAGAAAGTAAAAAGGACTCTAGATTTAGTCTTTCTCTAACAAATGCAATAATGGTTTTATAACCTCACAAGTTAACTAGCAGCGAGCTTTCTTCTTTACCTTGAGATAAAAAGTTTCGTTCTTACCGTAGTTATCTTTTCCCTCTTTCTTACTGACATGACAAAGGGTGGTTGTAGGTGAGAGGTGAAAGGGAGATACACTTAGACAGTGTAGAAAAAACAGTTACAGAAAACTACACAGACCATTGTATTCTAAGCCGTGTGGCCTGACAGCGATTGATACTTTACTCGCTGACTGAGGCGGCTGTCACGTCAACACACACGAGAACACTTTACTCTGCGTTACGTGAACGTTAAGTTGATCGTTACTGCGCATGTCATGCCCAAATCCTCGTCAAGATGGACCGGGTGATAGATTTGTTCTCGTCTCCTGCCTTTGTTTTCACTTATCCGCCATCACTTGGGGCTCAAATGTTTTCCACTTTTAGCCACAGCTGCACTCGAGTGTTGCAAAGAGCGTACCGTTTGGAAAGTGACAGCTAAAACAAAGATGGCGGTTAAATTGTTCATATCTTTGCTTACATCAATTATTGCCGTTTGAACGCTACCCCCTAGATTTTTACTGTTATAAGATGGAGGCACAAAGTGTAGACCCTAAGTTGATAACTTTTTTGACTAGGTTTTGGGTCCCTGACCTCACTCTCTAAATTAATGACTTGCATTTCTGCAACAAAATGTGTAACCGTACAGTCCGATTTTCATAGGAAACGAAAACAATTTTTTTTTTCGGTAAATAATGATAACATTTTACTATAAGATTATTACTGCTATGTTATATATATTTACAATATCTATCAAAAGTTACAGCTGCAGATCAAATGACCTGACGTATGAATACGTAAAAGTAGGCTTAGTAACTATTATATCTGTCAGATAAGGAAGGATCTTTCTATGAAACTGTAAATATGATGTTTTAATATTCGCCACCAGATTCATTTACGCAATAAAAAAATAGGATTCGTCTTTGTAACCTTAAAAACTGTTGCAGTTACAAATGGGTTGTGAAATTAAGTTTAAATATTTAGATGTAGCTTTTTTTTTATCAATACAATTCTAAGAAGTTTGTGACATGTAAAGGGCTACCATAAAATATACAGAGGAAGGCAAGCTGACATTTTTACTGAAATAAAACATCTGGATTAGTTTTATTTTATTTTTTAGCACAGCATCTTACTAACTGTTCGGGTTTTACGTTTATGCAAGTGTTAAGGATGAGGAAGGTTGAATTTAGAGGACGTGTGCCCACATTTACGTGGGGAGAGTGCATAACTATTTAGGAACAACTACCATCAATACACTCAAGCGAGGTTCAAACCCCTTTCTCCTTGTCATCAAAAATCTAGTGAATAGTATTTTGAAAGAATTACATCTTAGACCATGCAACCACTGATTTGGGTAAGTATTCAGCACTGAGCTAGTAAAATATCTTGCACCTAAGAAAGAAGAAATTATCTTTTCAAATAGACTTGATTAATCTTATGTTTTTATAGTTAACATTTTCAACCATAAAAGTCGTCAATAACTTAAACTAGTTTTGGCTAAACTTTCATTACTAGCGGACCAATTTGTATAATGCAGCAAACATCGCAGGCAGATGGCAAAATTAAAAAAGTGAAATAATAGTGTTTTTTTAAAATTGCGCGTTTGTGCTACATCACTCGTATCCCAGTAGCCAGTACGCCCGAATGTACTAATCGTGCATGCTTTCCGTGAAGGCTCTTACAATATCTCGATGAGATGAGGTGATGGTGATAGTGAGTATGAGGGTGTGGAACCAGTGGGAACACTTAAACATAAATTAAGTCTAATTAACTAACCCCTTGTGACCAATGGGGTAATTCCCCTTCCGGGAAAAATACCCAAAGTACCAGCTGGGAATCAAATCCTGGACATCTAGGCTCGTAGCCAGCTAGGTGCCCCAGGGGGTCGGCTAACAGCGAAGTAGCCAAAACACACAAAATAGTTAATATTGTAGAATAAACTGTGTTCTCTGGACTTTAATTTTTCATTTGAGTTTGAAACATCCCAAGCGTTATTAATAAAACTAAATTAAATTATAGCACCGCGTCTTACTACCCGTTCGGGTTATACGCTTGAGTAATAATTACGCTAATGGGTTAGGAATTGGGAAGGTTGAATTCAGAGGAAGTGAACCCACATTTTCGGGGAGGAAGAGTGGAAAACCATTTAGGAAAAACCACCCTCAGTCCATCCGACCGAGATTCGAACCTTGATCTCCCCGTCCTCGGCAGTCTAGCTCAACACGAAACTTATCTCGTTAGCTAACTACGCCACCGAGGCGGGTCATTAGTAATAGAAAGAACAAAAGACTTTATTATTTCGAAACTTTACTCACCCCTTAGCCTTGGTACAGAAGATAACGGGAAGTTGAGAAAGAGACAAGAGATGATGGCGTTTTTCTCTTTAACAAAAAAAAAACCCAACCTTTCCTTTGATGTTCAGGATGAAGTGAAGAAGAGAAAATAAACGAATATAAAGAGAGAAACGTGGCGAAAAAGAAATCTAGCTAGAACCACCCCAAAACAACCACCGCTGTCTCTCCTCGGACCAAGAAGGGGAGCCAACGGTCCATTCAGTGTTGCCACATAAACAACCAGCGCGTTCGTAAGGTAATGTTGGTAACGGGTACAAAAATGTGTGAAGGTATTTTTGAAGGGCGATGTATTAGTATGGCCAAAATAAAAATTCATTGAAGGGGGAAAGGGGTAGTTGGAAGGAAACTAGAGTTAAGGTCAGTAAATTTGCAGTTATTATATCAAACATATTTTTTATACACAGTAAATAAAACGTTTTTTCAGTTCTGAGGAAACGTTTAGTTATATTTGATATAGTATGACAATTTTTGAATTTGATAATAACTTTTTCTCTTCATTTAAAAAGTTTCTCGCCGGATTCCAATATTTTCATAACAAATGTTCAAGCACTGTTGATATTATTATATGTTGAAAACTAAACAAAACATATTTACTGAGTCACTATTTTATTTATTTGGTGAAATAGTTTTTTTTCTTTAAAACTGCAAAAATTCTGGCCTTCGCTCGCTTTGTTCCCCACCCCACAATAAATTGACATCTTCCTCCCACCAGTTCCTAAATTTAAAAATGTGAGTGTTCCATTGTTTTGCACCCCAAGACAAGAGATTGGATGACCATTTTTTATTGTGGGTGGGGATGCATTTTTTTTAGCACCACGTCTTACTACCTGTTCGGATTATACGCCTATGTACAAACTACGCTAATCGCTTTAGGGATAAGGAAGGTTATATTTAGAGGAAATGTACCCGCATTTGCGTGAATGGAGAGAGGAGAACAATTTTTAAAACCCACCCTCATTTACACTCGGCAGATATTTAAACCTCGATCTCCCAGTCATCGGCAGTCTGATCTATTGCGAGAATAGGTGACCTGGTGGTCTAGGGGTAAGGTGTCAGACTTCTTTGCTGAGGGTCCGGGTTCAATCCTCGGTCCCGGCACAGATTTATCCGATTGCCAAACCCTTCCTTCACCTCTGACAAGACGTGTATTAATCACAACTTGTGAATGTGTGGAATGCCAGGCCTCCACCGTGGTTCGGATTCCACGTTAAACTGTAGGTCCTCCATTTCATATCACAATCACCCACCATCACACATTAGCGTAAGTGCGTATAACCCGAACGGGTAGTAAGACGCGGTGCTAATAATAATATAATAATAATAATAATAATAATAATAATAATAATAATAATAATAATAATATTGCGAGAATAACGTCTTAGACCGTGCGACCATCGAAGTGGGTGGTAAATTAACCGCTCCTTACCTCCCTTCCCTCCAAACAAATTCGTTTTGTACAGTATTTGGATATTCACCCGCTGCTTAAATATATTTGAGAGTTGTAATAATATTTTTTGGTGCTTCTTTTGGCGGCTGTTATTTTTAATTATATGTTTCCAGCGTTGTACAGTACTGTAATTATGTAATAAAGAATTTAACTTTATAGCATGGTCTACTAATAAACATTTTGTTTTCTAAATAATTTGTTATGAGTAATTAATGGGTATTTGCTAACAAACCAAAATTCTTTTACCTTTTTTAAATACAAATTGAGAGCTTCCTAAACAGGCTGAGCCTACTTTAGGATGGTAAAGTCAAACTTTATGATGCTATAAAATATTAAATTCTCCTGAATGATAACTAAAATCAAGTTTTGGTAAGCCAGTATTCCTCCAGTTGGATGAAATTAATAAAAATAATTAACTAAAATCGGCTGGTATTTACCAAACACAAATTTCATTGTTAAACAATTATGAATCTATTAGATTAACAAAAAAAAGTAAACAGTTATATCGAAGCCCACTTCGGAGGCTGAACGGTCTAGGGCGCTACTTTCACAATAGACTAGACTGCAGATGACGCGGGATCGAGGTTCGAATCTCGGTCGAATGTACTGAGGCTATTTTCCTAAAATGGTTTTACACTCTCCCTACACGCAAATGTGGGTACGCTTCCTATAAATATAACCTTCCTGATCCCTAAAATCATTAGGGGTAATTAGTACATAGGCGTATAACCTGAATGGGTAGTAAGACGTGGTGCTAATATAAATATATATATATATATATTTAAATTCTAAATTAACCTTTTAAATCAAGATTTTCTTGTGGCATTCGTATATTTAAGTTAAGATGAATGTGATCGCGAGTATTTTTCCAGAATTAACACAAAAAATACTTTTGGGGGTATGATAATTAAAATATTACTTTTGTAGATACGTTTAGATTAATTTTCTACACTTGGTGATCTCAAAAGTTCTTGAATATCTGTCATGAACATAGCAGTATTCGACCAAAAACGTTTTAAACGAAGAAAAAAAGTTTTGATGAATTACGCAATGCCACTGACAGATTACAATGTGCAGAAAATGAAATTAACTAACAAAATGTTTTAATTTATTTTGGCCAAAGAAAAAAAAAAGTATTTTTGTCATAAAAATTGCAAAACTACAGGCCTTAACTTGCGTTTCGGCTACCGCCTTGGTCACACGGCTTAAAAACCAATGTTCTGTGTCGTTTTATGGGACTACTTCTCTATTCTGTCTATGCTTATACTCCCTTTCGACTTTCACATACAACCACCCTCTGTCATGCCAATAAAAAAAGAGGGGTAGGAAAATTATGAAATTTCTTATCTCAAGGTAAAGAGGAAATCTCGTTGTTAGTTTTCAAATATCTTAAAAGCTTCTGTCATACCCCCCCACCCCCAAATTACTGTATTTGTTAGAGGAAGGCTAAATCTAGAGCTCTTTTTTCATCAAGTTTAGTATCATGGCTCCACAAATATGCTTAAAAAGTCGTTGAAATTGAGCTAATGTCACATTTTCACACTTTTGTGTCTATTAATAAAACTCATACTATAGAGTTGTTATGGAAAAGGAGCTTTGTTGGAATCATTCGACTTAATTTTGGTGTCAACCGTATTTTGAAATAACGCGTTGTTGATTTAAATATTGCGTTAATCTGAACGTCTGCGCGGCAATGTCTTATTACCGAGGTGGATCCCTTAAAGCAACGTTATAAAATATTCCGGTATTTTTGTTTTAACATTTTTTTGAATCTATCAAATTAAATTTATAAACTGAAATTGTAAGCATGTTATTTATAGATTTACTAATTTATTTACAACTTTTTGTTTCACTTGCATAGTATCCTGCCACCCATCTGGGCTAACCGCATGCATACAATAAAATATTATGGACAAGTAAACATAAATTAAGAGGAAATGTACCCACACTTGCGTTGAGGTAGTGTGGTAAACCACACTACTAACATAACTTAATAATACTTAAAAATTCTTAGTAACAAACACAATTTTACTCTATAGATTTTCGTGAAAATTTATTTAACTTATATGTGTCTCGTCTTATATTTACTAATTGCGGAATATACCCATCCAGAAAAGTGGATTGTAATCTGATGTTATAGGATATTCATTTATTACTAAACTTGAAAAAAACAAAAAAGTTAGTAAAATAAAACGATTATTTTTTTTACAATTGTTATGTAATCCATTTAAATCGAAAAGAAAAAAAAGAAGGTTCTAGCAAACAAGAAAATTATTACAAATTTAGAAAGTATTGCGTTTCAGTTTTATCAAAAGGGATTACATTTTTTTATTTAGCTAAATCCATTTCAATTTTTTGCGTAATCTCTTTGGATTGGAATTTCTAACTGCATTCAAATAAACGTAAAATACTGAGAGGTCTAGAATATAATTTTCATTTTTATTTAAATATTGGCAGATTAAAAAAAAAGTATCCAGCCATGGGAATCAAACCCGGAACCACGGACCTAACACGCCATTTTTCAAATTTACGACCAAATCCATCATCTATATAGCATTTCGATCTTACAAACTTTGCTATTCATGTACAATTAATTAAGTTATATTAACGCGAGCTTTCTTTCTATCTTATTTTAGTAACAATCATAACTAAATATTTAACACGATCAAAAAATTTTCAGTAAAATTATATTTGTAGTTGCTTGAACAGATTACATATTTTGACACAGAATTTCTTCCGAAAATAGATAAGTTTTCCCCATGACTGTCCCCTTCGTTCTCTACTCCCCTCCCCTTTTAGGGGAATATATACTCTCTACATTAATACGTAGTACGTACTACCATTATCTTATATAATTATATATGTTCTTTGGGCTTACAATTTTTTTAAATAACTAAAACATTAAGATACTAACACAATAAGATTTTAAAAATTAGAAATATATAATTTATTGGTTTATAAAAGTTTAGAACAAATTATAGAACAATTAAAGAATATAAATTTTGAAATTGGTAAGTTGAAAAATGTAAAAATAAATAAATTAAGAAACAAGATATTAGTAAATTTAAAATAACATGAAACACATTTAAAAAATAAGTATATAATCACATCAATGATAGAAAATATGAACTATGAAAGAAATAAGTTGAAATAAGAATTATTACATGGAAAAAATTAAATTTTAAAATATAAATTTTGTGTTTATTTTTTGTAAAAGAAAAACAGTTTTTTAACAGGTGGTCTACGGCACACTAATGATAGCTTGATTTTAGTACACTTAAACTTATTTAACCTTTTCTTGAATGTAGAAATGTGAAGGCCTCCCTTGAAATTAATAAACCCCAATAAGTGGGGCGGGGAGGGAGGAAAGGTGGGGGAGGAGGGACGGGGGATCCACACAAACACTTTCTATTGTAAAACTAGCTCTGTTAACTTTATTGTTACCCGCCTCGGTGGCCCTATGATCTAAGGCGCTGCTACTCTCGCCATATGCCAATGACCGGGAGATCATGGTTCAATCCTGGTCGAGTGTACTGAGGATGGTTTACTTAAATGGTTTACCACTCTTTTTACACGCAAATGCGGGTAAACTTCCTCTAAATTCAACCTTTCTCATCCATAACCCACTAGCGTCTCTGTGGTCTATTGGTTCCTGGCTACAGATCCAGAGGTCCCAGGTTTGATCCCAGGCGCTTAAAGAAGTTTTCTGTGAAGCAATGGGTCTGTATTATTATTATTATTATTATTACCGCGTCTTAGTACCCATTCTGGTTGTACACACGCTAATGTGTAATGGTAGGGTGATTGGGAGATGAAATGGAGGACCTACAGTTTAACGTGGGATCCGAACCACGGTGGAGGCCTGTCATTCCACACATTCACAAGTTGTGATTAATACACGTCTTGTTAGAGGTGAAGGAAGGGTTTGGCATTCAGATAAATCTGTGCCGGGACCGAGGATTGAACACCGGACCCTCAGCACAGAAGTCAGACACCTTACCCCTAGACCACCAGGTCACCTCAATAGGTCTGGAGATTGTAGTTCGAATCTCGGTCGGGTCTAATGAGGATAGTTTTTCCTAAATATTTTCCCACTCTCCTTCCACGTAAATTCGGTTAGATTACTTCTAAAATTCTTCCTTCTTCATCCCTAACCTATTAGAGTAACTAATTATCATGCATATAGCCTGAACAGGTATTAAGACGCGATGATTTTAAGAAAATGCCTTTGATCAATATTTTAAGAGTAATTCAATAATTTAATTAATTTCCGAGCAAGTTATTCCAAATGTCAAATAAAACAAAAAAATGAGATTTTGGTTAACCAATTATAAAAGATATTCATGGTTTATAAAACACTTTATCTAAATATAAAATAAAGATAATGTTAGTGAGCCAAGGGATTTTTTTTGCATTATTTTATTTAGTGTATCACTGCGAAGAAAATGGCTGAAAAACACTGCAGTAAAACGTTCACCGATATCTTAAAATAAGTGTAAATAATAGAAAAGAAACAAAACACAAACTTTATAGTCTATGAACCGACAATGCATGCCTCGTAGTTTTTCGAACGCTGGTCAAATTAACAATTATCGCCGTTTCCTAATATTCTCTCGCTTGTTTATGGTCCAACGGGGTATGGGTAGGCCCCTCATAGGGTGCCAGTAAAACGACTATTTATTTTTAAAATATAATAATGGTCCTTAGTAGGATACGCTCAGATGGACTTGCCGTGAAAAATAAATTCGTGTGTAGCTCACACAAAAACGAAACGAAAAAAAAAACAACACAACTATGTTGCCGCACAGGATAACAAAGGCTAGAAGCGCTGAATCTAGTTCTAGTCTTCAAAACATATTTGCCCCCTCCTGTGAGACCTTCCAGTGTTGCCAAATTGAAACTAAGATAAACAAAGAGAAACTGAGGAAAAGATGCTGCAAACTATATTCGATAATATTGTGTTGCTCTTCAGCAGGTTTACGGTCCGTTTTTTTATATGAATAAAACTTATCTAACAGCTAGACAAGTTACCAGATATACTTTTACGTATTCATACGTCAAGTTATGTGATCTGCAGCTGTCACTTTTGATATTATCTTCTTCTTAATTCAACAACCTGAAGGTTGGTTTGATGTGATTTTTTTTTCACCCGAAGCTGGGCATGGTCTCAGCCCTTAGACTGGTTAATGCTGCCTACACCATCTGGTAGAAATCTCTCTCATGTAATAGGGGAGTTCAAAAAGTGTGGTGGTTTTCCGTTACCTTTCACACTGAAATTCTATGAACGAGTGCAAAAGAGCTTACCAATTTTGCCAGGAAAGGTATTTTCACATATCTTTCAGGGTTCTTTTAAATGTCACAATCGACATAAGACCGACAGCTTTACTTTCCCTCCGAAGGAAATTGTGATACGGATTTTTATCTGTCAAGAAAATTCCATAGACTTCGGCTGGTTTTGAACCCACTAACATCGGGTCCTGAGGCGAGGACTTTACCACAAGAGTCAAAACCACCAAGGTCGACACAGATACCTATAAAATAATACTAATAAAATAGTAAAATGTTATCAACTTTGGACGCAAAAAAGAGTATGCTTGTATTTTCTAAACTGTGCTTCCTATGAAAATTCTCACCCCCCTATTATATTTTGTGAGTTTTCCCTACTAAATCATTCTCGTCTATTTTCTATCCCCATGAAATCGATTCGATCTTTCCATAAGATGTTCTCCACACCCACAATTTTACATGATATTTAAGTGTATCAGGCAATATTTCGGTTAAGGTACTTCAGATGTGGTCTGTATGCCCCATGAAGATAGGGGTGGGAATAGTTGGGGGTGTTGACAACCCAGATAGGAAGAAATTCTCTTAGAGCATTGAAAAAAAAATTAATGAAATAATTATGTCATAAACAAAAGACAGGTGAGAACTTAGGACTTAGGCGTTGAAAAAAAAAATCCTGATATCATTTTAAGATTTTGAAGGCCTTAATTTTTTAGGAACATTTAAAGTTGAGGGAATTAAATAGTCCAATTTTCATAGGAAGGCCCCTTATCTGAAAGTTAGAAAAGTTATTATATCTATTTTTACGTATTCATACGTCAAATGTTATATGCATCTCTCAATTTTGAGAGATATTTTCAACACCTGTAGTAAATAACATAAATAATAAGCTATATTAACCTGTTATCAGTGATGATCGCGAAAAAATCCGTTGGTATTTTCTATAAGGCCCTTCCTTTGAAAATTTGACTGTGCCAAGTACTTGACGGAGTTTGCGTCCCATTTTCAAATTCCACATTTTGTTTTCCGCGTCTTACAACCCGTCCGGAATATTCACATATTATTTATTATTTATTTATTTAATAACGCTAATGGATTAGGAATTGGGAAGGTTACACTTAAAGGAAGTGAACTCGCATTTTCGTGGAGAAAGAGTGTAAAACCATTTAGGAAAAACCACCCCCAGTTCACCCAACCGAGATTCAAACCTCGATCTTCCCGTCCTCGGCAGTCTAGCTCAACGCGACTAGCGCGTTAGCTAACTACGCCACCGAGGTGGGCTATTCACATATTCAAACTAATGGTGTAGGTCAGTGGTCGGCATCTTTTTGGGTTCCAATTGACTTAAAAATTTACAAAAGGTCCCGTAATCATCAATTTTCCACTCTACTTTTGCTTTATATATACATAATATATATATATACTTTATATATATTATGTATATTTATATACGAATATATAAGACGTATTTTGTTTTTCTATTTCATATTCTTATATTTTTATAAACTATAACATTAGTGGTTATTACCAATTAAAGTTATTTTGGTCACACTTAAATATTATTTGAAAGTACTTGATATATTTGCGAGCTTAGAAGACTTAAGGATTGACTTTTAAGTTTTAATGACGATGTGGTTTTATTACATGAACGAATGAAAATTGCCGGTTTCAAGAGAATGCCTAAATCAACAGTAATGCTCCATAGGACAGTTTAAGGAGCTCACCTAGTTCAACAGAAATGCTCCATAGGACAGTTTAAGGAGCTCATCTAGGTCAACAGTAATTTTCCATATATTTTTGTTAAGAAGCTTATGTTCATCTCATCGGTTTCTAACAATTACTAAGGGCTGAAAATCATAAAATGAGACTTAAGGATAGTAAGGTTGAGATGCACCTACATTGGCTACGATGGTAGGAAAACTACCATTTATCTTTCATGATCCATAAACATCAATTATCACAGAGTTTTTCCCCCTTCCTTGCTAATTCGGGTGCATTTTCTCTTATATGCCTTCTTTCTTCATCGCTGAGCCCTAGTTTCAGTCAATATTAACGCTCCTATTGAATATACAATTCTTTTAAATATATTAAAGCCCCGAGCCCGTATTGGTGGTTACATGGTCCATTGCGTCAGTTTCGTGTTAAATTGAATTACCTGTGGGCGGGAGATCGGGGTTCACGTCCCAGTCGGATGTGCTGAGGATTTTTTCCTTAAGTTATTTCCCACTTTACCTCCACGCAAATTCGGGTGTATTTCTTCTAAAATACTACCTTCCTGATCCTTATGCCATTATCATTATTTTTCTAGCCACCGCATATTACTACCTATTATATACGCATATATAATCTACTAGTTACAATAATGTGTTAGGGATGAGGAAGGTTGAATTTAGAGTAAGTGTACCCACATATGCGTAGAAGGTGAGGGTAAAACCATTTATGAAAAAAACACCCTCAATACACTCGATCGGGATTCGAACCCTGGTCTTCCCGTTATCGGCAGTCCAATCTATTACGAGAGTGACGCCTAAGGCCATGCGGCCACCGAAGCGGGTATTAGGGTAGTTAATTTATACGTATGACTGTAACGGGCACTAAGAAAATAAAATGTGGATACATGATATAGCTTCAATAAAATGCATCCACTTGTCAACGCACCACCAGACGCCACTGAAATAAAACACACCCAACCGCTGCTATGGTTATGGACCCTCGACTGAGTGTTATAGGAGGTGACAGCGCTAGAGAGTAACCCTGGAACGAAGAGTACGGGACAATTAGAATGGATGAAGGCAAACAGTAGATGGGAACGAATTTTGGGCCGTAAGCTGCGATATCGTATTTCCTCACCACTGATGGCGTTATGGGGGCATAAAAACAAAAGGTTAAAAGAAGAAATAGGAATATCTCGATATTTTTAACAGCCGAGAAGATTGTCTTTGGCGCTATGAGCTTCGTTTGTGATTTACTCCGCGGCTTAAGAATAAGTGGATGTAGTAGGATCGTAGGAGAAAGAAAAGATACAAACCTACTTTCATATTCACTAGTCGTCGAATCCAGGTGAAAAATCATCTAGGTCAGCTCTCTTGTTTGTCCGAAGTAACAGGATTTGTAGAAAATCCCACCAATACGTTAGATATTTTGTGTGTTTGTGAATGATAATATATTTTAAATCCAAATTTCTTAGGTTTATGTAAGTGAAAATTTCTAGATAAATCATTAACATCTATTTAAAGAAACCATCAACCGACCTATTTTTTCTTAAAATCATATAGATACTCGTATTGAGTTAAATTAACGATGGTATGCTGTACCTTGAGATTATTTCAAAGCTTTTATTTTTTCTAGTTCGAAGCGGGGTTGCATATAATCAATCTTGAATACGCACCTAGAAGCAGAGTCTAACGCACCTAGTCACAATTAGACACCAATGTAGCCTACGGAATAAAAGAAAGGGAAGAAAATGAGAAGTTTATACTGCAATACCTCTTGTTGTAACACGTTCCCTCTTCCTCTAAACGAGATGACACACTCACTATACTACTATACTATTTGTGCCTTGAAAACATTGACTTGCTTTTTAAATTACCTTTTACTTGTTTCCTATATAATATACTTATGCTAGTACATAATTTTTAATCTACATCTTGGCAGGAAACTCCCACAGGTATTTTTGTGAATATTCCAAATAGTCCAAGTTGAAGATGATTTATAAATAACATATTTACAAAAAAAAACTACTACAAGATAAAATATACTATTTTTGTGACACTGTAGGATATTTCTAGAATTATTCAAGAATTTATGGTTTCTGTTTCAACATTATTTCTTTAAAACTCGCTGAATAAACCGTAAACTCACTAACATGGAAAATACTATCCTGATTTGCCGTGACGTCACAGGTAGGCAAAGTCCTTAATCTACAGCTATTACTTTCGATCAGTTCCAATGAAATATTTTTTAAAATATGTATTTTCGTCATTCTTAGCTTCTTAATACCGTTTGGCCTATTCAAAGTTTTACTTAATAGGGTAGGGGTGGTAATTTAATGACTTAATAGTGTACCTGCACTTGCATGTAGGGAATGTTGTCTGGTTCACAAGTTATAGGGAGGTTGGGGTTCAAATCCCAGCTGAAGTATTGAGATTTTAGTTTTCTAAGGGGTCTTTCAATTTCTTTCCGCGCCAACGTGGGTATATTTTCTCTCAATTCTACCCTCCTCATCCCTACCCATCTGTGTAGCTACGCGAATAGCCTAGATGGGTAGAAAAAAAACGCGAAGCTTGGAGAAAAAACATAAACATTACGTTGTCCTTGGTTGATGCATTTATTTGGGGATCTCTGTTTAGATTTATTGAAATTTGATGCCTGTAGCCGGTACGTCACAGGAATAAGCTAACTTATCTGACAGTTTTCAGTGCAAAAAATAAATAATAAGAAACAAGCACACATTTTCATGAATATGCGCCTATTCCTTCTTTTGACATCGATTGTAGAGTGGTCCTAGGGAAAATGTGCATTTGCCAATATGTGTAAATCTTTAGGTTACTTCGATAAAATTCAGATATCGCAGGAAAGTATTCTTTTTTAATTGATTAAAAATAAATGGATTGCTGGTGACGGGGAGATGGAGGGGGTTCAAAATCAGGTTGAGTGTACTGAGGGAAGTTTTTACTAATGTTTTACCCCCTTGTACCACACAAATATGTATGAACTTCCTCTAAAAACCTCCCTCATTTCTACTCTCGTTATGGGTGTAGCCCAAACGGGTACTAAGACGAAGCGAAATAAAATAATAATATGATATTAATTATTTCTACTTATTAAAGTATGATGATGAGAATAACACTAAAATTTAATAATAAATTGTCATAATTTATCAACTATCCTGAAATGCAATAAGAACCAATTCTCTAACGATCTTTTAGTTGTGTGCCCTTAGAAAAGGGCTTCATAATCTCTTTGTATCGAAGTCGATGCTTCAATAGACCTGCATGGCCTTGTGCCTTAAAAAAGGCCTTGAATCTCAAACAATGTGCAGTAATCCCAACCGACTATCCCTGATATTAGCCTAATTCATCCTGCCCGGACCTTTACAAGGACAACAACGAAGGGAGCAATGATTGTAAACCAATACCATCAGAATTTCTATACCGCACAGAATGTTCTTTGTCAGTTGTAAGGAACCAATTATTAAGGTTGGATGGAATTAAAATAATAGGGCACATATAATGGAGCGGCGGAGAATTATCGATTATGGTCTGACATACTAAATATATATAGAACTAAGGCATATTGTATCTCAAGCAGTGACCCATTCGGGCACATGTGTCGGAGCTCAGACACTGTTGAGACAATGTGATTGGTCCACACATTGCAAAGTGTTCCAGTGTGAAAAGCTCCATTCACTCTAATGTATTTTAATACCATGTAGGGCTCACCTTTCCTACGAGTGGGTAGTAATGAAATTTAATGTCACCACGTTTGGGTAACATTATTTTAATACTATATTTTATTACGGGGTGTCTTTTATGGCCTGCAGATCAAACAACATCCAATCCAAGTCATTCATTCATTATTGGGAAAGGGGAAACTACAATTTAAAGCTCTATAAAATGTTTGGTCATGCCGGAATAGAACCTGGTATTCTTATCTCAGTAGCCATACGTGCATATGAATAATATACATGTGCTTCCAACTTATTTAAATTTACGGAAGTGTTTTCGGACATTTTAAAACTGTGCTTGTTTCAACTTGAGATAAATCATTTTTGACCACAATTTTTATTTTTATTTATTACCTTAGTATATACTAACTAAGAGTCATGCATGCCTTTTATTGGTATACACAGCCGATATTGGTAAGTAAGAAGGACTGCACTAGAGGGAAGGGTAAAAATAGCCACCACTGAATAAAATCAACGAGCGGCCAATTTTACCAGTGGCGGTAATAAAACATATATATTTTCTTTCCCTCTACACCTCGGATAGAGAATTATTGTGATCGTCAAAAAAATTCAACTCGAGATTTTGATAGAATTAATGTCGACGTTTCATGACCCCCTGAAACCAATTCCGTCCGTCTGTCTGTCTGTGTGATACTGGGACTAGAACTGAGACCATTTTACCAATCGGGTTAGAACCTGGTTTATAGAGTTTTCGAAAGGTTCTCTTGAGGAGTTTGGAATTAACATCTAACACTAAAATTAAGAGTAGTTTAGGATACATTAGGGCAAAAATAGATGAGATCGATTTCCTCGAAACCCGTTCTAAGAATATGATTAAATTTTGTATTTCAGCACTGTTTAACATTAAAAGCAAAATGGTAATTCTCATTTAGACATGAAAATGACTTTGAGAGTAATTTACATAAGCAGAAATTTCCAATTTTGATCATATCTCAGCAACTATTTGAGATACAAAATAACTTATCATTGTAAAGTGTATAACTATTACAAATAAAAAATCTTTGCTTGAAATGTATTTTTATAAAACCAATAGTTTCTATGGTATAATCAAATATATATATTTTACGGAGTTCTTTGAAATGTGAAATTTATTGTTCTGTTCTTTGGTGGACAGATATGTTTCTATTCTATCGATGTTTCTGAAACAGTGTATATTATTTCATTTATACTCTTTGACGAATATATTTCTGAAACACTGTTTATTATTTAGTTTCACAAATTTTACAAGTTTTTTAGTAAGTCTCTCTGTTTTAAGATAAAAAAGAGAGAAAGTATGTGCGGTTTATGGCACCATTTATTTTAAGTTACTATAGATAGACAGCTCTAAAATCATTGTCAGGTTGCATCGGACACCACTTTTGAATCATATAAATTGGAACACAATATTACGCTTAAAACAAGTTTAGTAAAATGAAATATGTTATTTTTTTCACCGTGACTCACTACACCCTCGGTTCACATTCACACGTGTTGTAGGGATAAGGAAGTTAGAGTTTGAAGCAAATCTACCAACATTAGATTGGAGGGAGGGTGGGAAACCATCTAGAGACACCCTAAGTACAGCCGACAGGGATTTGAACCCCCATCAAAGAGAAATGTTGTCACTCTTCACCTTTATTTTGACGTGAGTTATATTTTTAAATAACAAACCACTTCTTACTCAACGCTAGGTTTCAGGGCGTCTGCAGCGCGTCTAGCTCTTCTTGTAGGCGGCCTCCTTAAGAGTTATACGTAGTACTAAGCCAAGGTCATTCAAAAATAATAATTACTAATATTATTTGAGTCTATAACATATTGGTAGGGAACTTAACAAATGTGGGGGTAGGAGGGTTATCTTGGAATAGATAAACATGTAGCAATGTATCAGACCAGTCCATCAGCACCGACCACTGACCCTCTACCTCAGCCTGGCATATTATGTTCTGCTAGTCGGTGTTTTCTCTACAATAGGTACATCCAAAACAATGAATTTTATGAAATGGATATTTAAAATATACATTTGCAATAATCAATTCGGGTACGTTAGTAAAATTAACGAGTAGAGTCTGGTTAAAAAAATATTACGTTTAAATAACGACAATATTTACTACAAAAGAGATCAAATCCAACTATTGGTAGTGTAAAAGAACAGTATTTATATATGATTAAAAATGATGTAATTTTACCACTTTTACAGGATTGAAATTAAAACTATTTTTCCTTGACATATAATATGTTATTGTGTACACCTCATTTGAATGTCTAGTTATACTAAATTTTAGCCCCATACATTTCTTACTTTACCTTAACAATGGTACTCAAGGCATTAAAATATCAAGTTTGACCTTTATAAATCGTGAAATGTAATGATATTGAAATCATTGAATAACCATTTATAGCTTCTTAGTAATTGAACGGGTCAGGACAAAAGCACGATAACCCTCATTTTATGAACATATATGTTAGCAGTTATTTCCGGTAACTTACTTGCCTCTTGACTGCAAGGGGTTTTTTTATAGTATTTTTATCTAATTATTTATTTAGGTATTTAAACGTACACTTTCTGAACCGACTGATTACATCAGCACACGAGAATTTCTATAAGCGAGCGCGAAAGGGCCTACCAATTTTGCTTGGAAAGGTTTTTTACATGCCACAATTGACATGGGACCGACGGTTTTACTTCCCCTCCGAAGGAAGTTGTGCTACGGATGTTTATCGCCCAAGAAATATCCGCAGACCCCGGCTGAGTTTGAACTCATGAACATCGGGTCCTGAGGCAAGAAATTTACCCCAAGACCCCGAGGTCAACCTTTTTATTATAAAGTAAATCAAAAACCTTGAAGATAGCTAATATCAATGAATATTTTTTTTTAGATAGATTTACAGATTTCATAGAAACTTAAATAGCTAATGTATCCCATCTAAATCTATGAGGAATACTATGTTTGTGCCCCAACCCCTCAATTATTATAGAGGTGTTAAAATCATGCAACACATTTTTTATAGTTCGAATGAGCTTACAATAAAACTACTGTGAGCTCAGAGGCGTGGGTTCAATCTCGACTGGTTGCACTTAGGGATGTGAAAAAAGTATCGATACCTTAATATATCGATATTTTCTTTCGATACTAGTATGTTTTCCTCGATACTTTTACTGATATTCAGTACTCACACTCCGGTATAAGATCGTAGCCGAAGAAACATTTTTTGCTATCTTCACTATTATGGGATTACATTTTACTAGAGTGGTCTGTGGAGAGAGAACAAATTAAATTATTTCTCAGTTCTCACTCATTTTGCTACGATAAGCCAAAGCAACTCTAGCACTCAATCTTTTTTAGTTTATCATAGTTCATAGCTATCTTTCATCTTTGTTTATCAATACAGCCTGATATCTGACAGTTGATGGTTTGAGTGGCGAACCAGTCTTACTACCCCTTCCTTTATCAATGAGCAAGGTCATCACAAATAAACAAAATAATATTTTGTAGTCAACTCATAAACTCAGTTAACTAAAGGTTGCCCAAAGCAGACGAAGCAGAAAAGCTTATGTGCTTTGTTTAAGCAGATAAAGCAGGGGAGGGCGTCCATTCTTCTATTCTTTGTCAATAGGGAATAATCTATATGTAAAAGTATATAAACGACAAATTTAGTTAAAAAGTGCACCTCCCAGAAGTGATTTATTTAAGTTTTTAAAAAGTTGGATAGCGAAAAAGCATCTTGTAAAATTTGTTTTAGATCATTTAAAAACCACGATAGTTTTCAGTGTCTAAATAAATATGAAAATATAATTACCCATGCAAAAGTTGAAATTATTATTACTACAAAAAAAATTAAGATTAAAATTTCGATACCGATACTTAATGTTATCGATACTTTTCTTTCGATACTATACGGTGTGATTTTCTTCCTATACTTTTAATGAGTACAGTATCGATACTTTTCTTTCATACTAGTACGGTACGATATTTTTCCGATATTTTAATGAGTACAGTATCGATACTTTTATTTCGATACCATATCCCTAGTTGCACTGTTTCCTAGTCTATCTACAGATGCCTGCTGATGTAGCTCATCCATATCTTCCATTTCCCATAATTTTGCCGTTACGGCTGGAACTGCTAAAGAGCGCGCGTACGATTATAAAAACCCATGACAGTGAATAAATTATGTGATCTGAACTACTTTCATCCGCGGTAGTCCCAGCGCCTCTATTCGCCCCGCCTGCTCCGTAAGACAGGTCCTCCACTCCTTCTATAAAGCTGAAAGGGACTCGTTGAAGACGGATGACAATGTCTTGGGGGGGTCCCCGATGTGTCAGTGCCTGTGAGCCTTGCATCCCCAAGTACGCGGGTCCCAATGTCACCCTCTGTGAATGAATGAGGCACTAATTCCGCGACCTTTGCGCTGAAGCTGTTGCGCCCTGCACTCCCTTACCCCCTACCCTCATCTTTCACGGTCGCTTACACTTCTTGAATAGATGATGCGATGATTTGCTTATTTTTTATATTTTTTTAGACCAAATATATGCAAGATTGTATAGATGGAAAAAATGTTGTGTGTCGGAATAGAAATTGTTGTGCAGTTTGAATGATCCAGAACGTCTTCTAAATTCCCGTTATTTTTTAATGTTATACAGAGTGGGACCGAAACAACTAGAGAATTAGTAACTTGAAAACTAACACTTTAATTGAAAAGTAAATTTCTACTAGATAAATAAAAGCAAACTAGCCTACGTACTATATATTTTTTCATTTTTGAAGACAATGTCACTCAGGCGAGCTCCCCCGGACGTCAGGCAAACCTCAGCGCGTTGTCCATCACTTTCCTCAGCATAGATCGTATAAGTGTTTCCACCCCACCCTGTATAAAGTTGGTCAACATAAGTAACACTTATCCCTAAATAGTTTTTTTTTGCATCGTGACTCACTGCCATTCCGGACTATCTGCATTTATTTGGTTAGGGATGAGAAATATATAATTTTAATAAATATACTCTTATTTGTGCTGAGTTAAAGGAAGAGGAAACCATTTAAAGTATGGCTTTCCAGCTGGGATTATAACCCCAGCCTACCCGTTCCCGGGACAACCGATTCGATGCACTTGACGTTTAGTCCACGTGTCCACCGCGTCCTTCGAAGTAAATATGATGCCTAAATTAAACACTATATTTTATATCGATCTTAATAATATCAAAACCACATCGGTGGGCGCACGAACCAAACACCAAGCTCATCTAGTCTGGTTCGCCGATGACAGGGAGGCCCTGGGCTCAAATCCCGGCCGGTTGTGTTGAAGGTAGTGTTTTTATAAATGGAATATCACTCTTCCTCCACGGAAACGCTCGTAAATTTCCTCTAAATTACACCTTCCTCATCCCTACCCCATTATAATAGTTAAATGGGAATACCCGGAAGAATAGCATGGCGTGGAGGAAACAAAGCTAATATTAACACGGAATTGGGCAAAATTAATGGCCTTAGTCGGACGTTTCACAGAACATAAATATTTCTTGACAAACTTTTTAAAATACAAAAAGAAAGAAACACTTCTCAGAAGTGTTTGGAAAATTGTTAAAAATATTTAATCTTGATAATATCTTACTATATTATCAAAGCCTAGGATGATAATATTATACATAATATATTGTATTTCAATGTCAATTTTTTTAGATGCTTTATAAGTGGTCTGTTTCTACAAAAAAAAATTATATAATATATCTTTTAAAATAAATTAAATGCGTAAATTAATCTCATTTCTATAAGACAAAATCAAGATTGAAGTAGTTTAAAATTGAATTAGTTTAAAATAGGATTATTTAATTACTATTCCACTTAGACCACACACATTTCTATGTAACTTTAACAATGTTCTTTATTTGCTATTATTTAATTTATTCAACAAGGTGAGATTTATAAAATTATTAAATAATTTATTAAAAGTGAATTAACCATTTAAATATATTTATTGTTCTTAATTCACCAAACTACTGTTTTGTTTGACGTGTGAAATAAGATCACAAGGTTTTTAATTCAATTATCGATCATATCAAGTCATAAGTGTTTAATTTAAATATTGCCTATGATTTGGGGCCAATAGAAAAGTCATGCGAGCATTGATCAGTTCACATATTTACTGATACATTTTGAGCATCAAACTTGACCAAAATCCTCCTTTTTTTTAGTGTAAGCATACATGTCAATTTAATTCTGACCTGGCAGAAAGTAACAATATGTAACATATGTCAGTGGAGTACACGTAAAACAGATTAAAATTGTCTCTCCTGTTTCATTAAAAAAACACAACTAAAAATACAATTTCAATTTGTTTCCGAATGTGGATTTTACTCTCGTTCTCATTTATATTCTCGAAATTAGTTTCAAATTCTCACCTTGAAATCGTTTTAAATTAAAAAAGTGACGTTCTCAAATCCCGATTTAAAAATAATTTTTTTAAGCATCGCTTCTTACTACCCGTTCGTGTTATACGCTTATATAATAATTACGCTAATGGTTTTAGGAATATTTATAGGATCTGTACCCGCATTTAAGTGGAGGGAAAGTGGAAAACAATTTTGAAAAAACCCACCAATACACTCGACCGAGATTCGAACCTCGATCTCCCCGTCATTGGCAGTCTAGTCTACTGCAAGTGTAGCTCGTCGGACCACCCAGCCACCAAAGCGGGTACCATATTCATGAACATCTGATATTTACAGGAAGAAACTTTGAGTGCAATTAAAAAATAAGTATAAAATATCCCAAATTAACTAAACGTCACTTGAATATATTTTAAATCTCCGAAAATTGATACCATCTGTCAAAATCTATATCTGGGGATTACATGGTTTGGCGTATGAATATACGAAAATAGAACTATTATGACTTTTAAAGCGTAGATAAGTACTCCCCCTGCCCCCACTGCGTCTTTCTACCTGTACGGAATGTACACATTTGATTATACTAATGGGAGGTGGAGATTAAAAAGGTGTAGAAAGCGTAGAAAACAATTCAGGGATAACACCTGGCCTCGATTCGAAACACCAACCTCTCCGTTACTGGCCAACCAAACGAAACTGACGCTTTTTTTCCCCCGTGTGTTCATCAATGTTAATGCGATATACCATAATGAAGTAAGAGGAAGGAAAAATTATTTGTATAATCTCACAAATATTCACCGTGAGAGAGGTTAGAAACCAACCTCATGTAAAAGGAACATCGCCCCTTGACCCGCCTCGGTGGCGTAGTTGGCTAACGTGCAAGTTGTGTTGAGCTCGACCGCCGAGGACGGGGAGATCAAGGTTCGAATCTAGGTCAGGCGAACTGAGGGTGGTTTTTCCTAAATGGTTTTCCACTCTCCCTCCACGCAAATGCGAGTTCACTTCCTCTAAATTCAACCCTCCCAATTCCTAATCCATTAGCGTAGTTAGTACTTAAGCGTATAGCCCGAACGGGTAGTAAGACGCGGTGCTAAATATATTAACATTGCCCCATGTCAGCCAGTTGGCGTCGATCCCCGGTACCTCGCGTCAGTCAGACGTGCCAACCACTCGTCCCAAACCCTCTCCGGTGTCATTCAACGCTACCCGAGATATAACGGTCCCTAGGTCCCGCTACCGATATATATCTTAACCTGTCTCACGGATCTTTTCAGAGCACACTTGTTGCGCCCTCGGAGACGAAAAAAAAAAGGGGGTAGAAAGGAAGGAACAGCGATAGATAAAGAAAGAGACGGCTGATGAATAAAACTGTGCAACCGGGGATGGGAAGGGTGGGGGGAGGAGAAAGAGAGACGCAATTTAAATTGTATGAAAGAGTTGCTCTCGCACGCCTTCTCCATCCGCCATTCATCTGTCTATGGATCACAGGATCTTTTATCTTCCTCTGGCTCTTTAAATCATGCGAGCTCCAACCCTTTATGGCCACCTCGTTCTTCCCCCCTTCCCCTCAATTCCACCAACAGTTCCGTTTGAGATAAATCCCACTCTCACTCTTTATAAGATCACAACAGGAACTACATCCTTCAACTGTTTGTGTTGGCTAATCTTGGAGGGCGAGGTGAACACTCTTCTATTCCCCTACTCAGTGGTCGGAGATGGATCAAGTTAAAAACCTTACCAACTGTAGGGATAGTCGTATCAATGGCGGAACAAACTTTATCACCGTCATCGGTGGGCACGCGGAATAAACGACAGTTTCATCCAGTCTGGTTTCCCATTGACGCGGAGGTAGGGGGTTCGAATCCCTGCCAGATGTACTGGGGTATTTTCTTACTAGAAGTTTTACTACTTACTCTACCATCAAGCTAATGAGGGTACATTTTATCTAAATTATACCTTCCTCGTTAAGTGGGTATAGCCATGATGGGTAGGCTTATGGTGTGCACAAAAAAAAATCTTATCACAAATGTTGATTGACTAGTGCCAAAATTAGCGTTTTTAAAATAACTTATAATAAATATAGATTGATATTGAATTGATTATTAGTGATTATCATCTAAAGTAATTTGAAGATAATAGTCGTTTTAAGGTGGGAGTGTAAGGGTTGCGAAAAAATTTTAGGGTTATTTTTGTTTTTATAGATTTTTTTTGCCAAAAGAAATCAATTATTTCTCCAGTAGAAACATATAGTTTAATTTTCTTCACATTTTCTTCAATATTTATTGAATATCTTTCATGAGCATAGCGGTATTTGATGACAAACTTTTTAAATAAAGAGAAAATGTCATTAAATTCCAGGACACCCCTGACAGATATTTAGGAAATGTTGATATCACCATGGGAAGAAAATAAATCTCTTTAATTTTTACTGGAGAATTATTTGAAATATTTTGACCAACAATTTTTTATTATAAAAACTGACAAAATACTGCCTTTGTCTTGCATTTCCTACACTCCCACCTTAAGGACAACCGTATTCATCATAAGAAAGATTATAATACCCAATGTAACCAAGTAGGGCTCGAACACAGGACTCCCAGACACGCTAGCACTTACAGTCCCATTTTAATAGGAAGAACCCTCTATCTGATAGCTAGTAAAGTTACTAGTTCTATTATCACGTCTTAATACGTCAAATCATGTGATCCACAGTTGTCATTTTTCCTAAATATTATCATCAATCCATAAAATAAAGCTAAAATGTAATCAATGTTGACCGCAAAATAGTTTGTATTTTCTAAAAAATTTTTCTACCTATCTTAATATCCAAGCACTAAACTGAAAATAGGAATTAACTCAGGTATGCACAAGTCAGGTATATTAAATAATCCGTGCATTTTGTCTTACTACTCGTCCGGTCTATGCGCATAAAAACACCAATGGCGTAGCGGCGATGAAGGTAAAACTTAAGAGGAAAAAGATCCGAATTTGCGTGGAGTTAAAGTATGAAGCTATTTGGGGAAAAAACACCTTCAATACATCAAGCCGAGATATAGGTACCCAAACTCCTGGTCCTCGACAGATCAGACTCCATGGCCATAGGTAAGGGCTATGCACAAGTAAATATACACTGATATTTGTAGAAATTAACATCTGAATGACCCGCTTCGGTAGCCACGTGGTCTAACGCGCTAATATCGTGTTGGGCTGGACTGCCGAGGACGGGGAGATCGGATGCACTGATGTTTTTTCCTGAATGGTTTTCCCCTCTCCCTCCACGCAAATGAGGGTGCATTTTCTCTAACTTCACGCTTCCTAATCTCTAACCCAATAGTGTAATTAGTACATAGGCGTATTACTCAAACGGGTAGTAAGAAGTGGTACTAAAAAAATCTGAAAGGTCTTTTTTCCTACTAAGATTCTACTGTATAATAGTAATTTGGTTTAAAAACAGGCCTTTCAGATGTTCTTTCCTTCAAAAATCAGTGTAGTCAATGGGACTCACTTGAGATTATACCAGATTTCCTAGATATATATGTCACCTACCTCCCTTCCATGGGCCGGATCTGTCAGGATAGCTTGCGGATAAGGGTTGAGTCAGTGGCGAGGTAGTTGGTTGTGTTCAAAATGATACTGGAGGTTCCGTTTTTTGGGTTTATTAGTAGCACTAAGAATTAATACAAAATGCTATGTTAAAATATAAGAACTTAAACGTTATAGCTCGTAAGAGAACTGGCTTAGTCAGGAATACTTAAACTGTTGGCTCGACTGACACCTTTCACGACTCCCTACAGACTCGAACCCAGTGCCCTGGGTAGGGCGGCTGCCCTCTAGTACAAGTATCACTGATGACGTGATGTTCCAAAGACGGGCAGAGTAACTGCCTCCGAATAGATATTAATGTGTCAACCCCGATAGACATAAAAGAGAAGCTCTTATAGACCAATCCGGCCCAGTTACTGCAAAACTGGGACCATACTGTTGTGAGTAGTCAGCATTCTTTCTTAGTGTTTATTAATTCACTATAGCAAGTTTGCTTGGCTAGTTCTTTCAGTCACGTAGATTCAACAAAGTTATGCAAATTAAAATAAAACATCTCAATCTAGCTCAGGGTTGTGATATATATATATGTATATATATGTCTGTGTGTGTGTGTATATATATTCAATTAGATTCCCTAATCATGTAGTTGAGAAGATTGGTATAGTTATTTTATTACTATCCAACTATGTTTATCTTGATATTTATTCATAATAATTAAAAGGTAAAAAAAAGTCTGTCAAGTAGAATATTATTTGCAGTGCCATAATTTAAAAATTGATTTAAAAAATGTACTCTTTTGAATTTTAGTGACATTATAAAAGTACAGGCTTATCTTGTTATTACTAAGCAAGTACCATTTCATTTCAAAAGGCATGCACAACTTAGACAGTGTTTCCATCAGTCAAAATAGAAAAGCCCAGTAATTAGTCATAGATATTAACAAAGTTAGTTCTTTTTTTAACCTAAGCTAGACGTTCACTAACTAAAAATTTAGTTCTAATAATCTAATTCCCCACACACCGCACTTATTAGGTTGTTTGACAATTGTTTCAAATCTGGGAAGTCTGGTTTTTGGGGTGTATAGTAGGGAGATAAATATTTTTTCTTCGTATTTTCGGGGATAGCCACTTCAAAATCACTTAGGAGAACCCTGATAAGGTACTACCCATTTAAATGCTACTTAATACACCTTGTAGTCATTCATGTTACTAAACATTTTCATCAAATAGCTCTATGAAGTTTAGCGATGTAATTATGGAAAGGGATAGGATAAGGCACATGAAAGGAATGAACTAGTCTACGTACAGTCAGAGCCAAATGTTAAGAAAAAAATTTAGAAATGAGTGAGAAATACTATCCGCGGTTATTCTGATGTGCATTGTTGACAAATTTTAAGTTTACCCTTTTTATTAACAGACTCAATAAAACGATCTATATTTAATTGAATTTAATTTAATTAAATTCAAAATGTAATAATTTATTTATTCTAAATCGGGAACAAAATCTGTATGGGAGTGATATAGTAGCTCCCATTGAAGAGCCATATTTTCCAAAGACTCTAATTACGAACTGTTGCATCTTGTCATTGACGTATAGTGAGTAGTGTGGGTAGAGATTGGGATCAGCGTCTCTGAGAAGAGAAATGGGTCCCGTGAATGGCTATTGTTGCTTCTAACTTCCTTTCTTTCTTGCGCGCTTCCTTCCTGTTCTACTTCCACCGCTCAATGTACGCTCGGTAGACGCCTTTCAAGGCGTTGACGGTTAAAAATGGCATAAGAAGCAAGTTTAAGAAGAGCCGCTGTTATATGCTCCCACTTTCTTGTGTTTTTTTTCTCTCGGTTTTTTTCCCCCATTCTCTTACGAATGGGCACATTTGACAGTTGAAAAAATTGATTAGATCTACACTCACGTATTCATACGTCAAGTCATGTATTCTGTAGCTGACACTTTTAATCGATATTATCAATCCTTAAAATAAAATAATAGAATAGAAAAAGGTTATCAATGTTAAAAGGAAAAAAAAAATCCAACTGTCCGTTCATAAGAAAAACAAGTCTAGCTAGTAAATGAGGAATATTTAATTTATAGTCGAATCGACATAGAAATAATCTAATTTACTTTACATCCATTACTGTTTTCATCCGTGGTCTGGGTCAATTTTTATTCAAGTCCTATATTTTCCACTACCGGCTTGCTAGCCCTGTCGTAGCTTCATATGCCTTATAATCTAACTTAAGACTAGACAGGCACAACATCCAGCCCCCAGGCGTTAATTTCCATCACTGTGAAAGGGTAACTTACATTTCCCCAATGATAAATTATTCGGCCATGCTAGCAATTGAACCCGGGACTTTAGACAGAACGCTACCAACTGAGCTAAGGTTTCGGATCGAAATAACCTAATATGACGGTTTAAAACGTTATTAAATCTTAGTCCTATCTCTACCCACAATTGGGCTAAGCGGTCAAAATTGTTAGACTTGGAAAATACTGGGACTTCAAGTGATGGGCTGATATTCAAATACCAGCCGGGTGTGCTGAGGATGTTTTACCCTACTTCTTTCAAAGCAAGTGCGTGAGAACTTTATTTAAAACTACCCTCCTCATTACTACTTCAGAAATTAGGTCGTTTATAGTCCTGGTGTTATTCGTGCTGATGGAAATAAAATATTGGCCGGATAACTGAGATTTTTTTCTAATTTGGAATTTATCACTGTATTTTTACTTAATTTTGACCCTAGAAAAAGATAAGTATTGTGATCGTCAAAAAAGTTCAACTGGGATTTTGATGAATGTCAATATTTTTTTCATAACCCCTGAAACAGAAAAAAATTCTATTGAGAGTGGCGTCATCTGATTATACATCTCGGCTAGACCGAAACCATTTTACTAATCAGGCTAAAACTTGGTATCTGGAGTGTTCATAAGGTTCTACCGAAGGAATTTATGAGATTAAATATCTAGCCTTCAAATTACGGCAAAAAGTAAAAAAATATATCTTCTCAAAATTCGCTCTAACGATTTTAATTAAATTTTGCATCCAGGCACTGTTTAACACTACAAATAAAATGCTAACTTTATTTTCCCATGAAAAATTACTTTGAGGGTACTTTACATGAGTAAAATTTCTAATTTTAACATATCTCCACTCTATTTCAGATACGAAATAAATTATTGTAAAGTTGTAGTAACATTAAAAATTAAATTTTTTAAAAAATATATTTTATAAAATTAATAGTTTCTGAACTATAAGAAAAAATATTTATTTTTACAATGGAGGTTTTAGAAAATTGAAATTAATTTGTTCAATGCTCTTTGTTTGTGGAGTGTTTTACTGCCACAAAGTGTATTGTTTCGTTTCACAAATCTTTCCAGCTTTTATAAATGTCTCTATTTTAAGAGAAAAAAAAAAGAGAAACTCTGTGTGGCACATTTTACCATTTTATTTATTTTTCCATCGCCTTGGTAAATTTTATCCAAATAAGTTTTTCATTTTTACCAAATAAATTAATCTGTTTAAAACCTTGTGTATAAACATTCCCAAACAAATCCATATTCTCTCCCTCTTTCCCTTTTAACAGATTTTTCTTAAATTTGGCTGACGTAATATTCTGTGTAGAGTGATATTTTGTCAACACCTCTTGATAATAATAATAATAATAATATTTAGCACCGCGTCTTACTACCCGTTCGGGTTATACGCCTAAGTACTAATTACGCTAATGGATTAGGACTTGGGAGGGTTGAATTTATAGGAAGTGAACCCGCATTTGCGTGGAGGAAGAGTGGAAAACCATTTAGGAAAAACCACCCCCAGTTCACCCGACCGAGATTCGAACCTCGATCTCCCCGTCCTCGGCGGTCGAGCTCAACACGACTAGCGCGTTAGCCAACTACGCCACCGAGGCGGGTAACACCTCTTGAGGTTGGATGGAATTAAAAGTTAGTTAAGTTCCATATTTTTACAGAAAAAACTTTTTTTTTATAGCCAAAACAAATAAAATATTTTTCAAGTAGATACGATGTGAGGAATGCCAGGTCTCCACCGTGGTTCGGATTCCACGTTAAACTGTAGGTCCTCCATTTCATCTCACAATCACCCTACCATTGTACATTAGCGTAAGTGCGTATAACCCGAACGGGTAGTAAGACGCGGTGCTAATAATAATAATAATAAGTAGATACGTTTACTTTAGCCGACACTGTAGCTTAGTCGGTAGCGAGTTTGCATACATAGCTAAAGGCCCCGGATTCAATTCCTGGCAGGGCCAAAAAATTTATAATTGGTGAAAATTTGGGTTTACTCTTTCACATTGATGAATTAACGCCTGGAGGGCTGGATGTTGTTGCTGTTATAGTCTTAAGTTAGATTGTTAGGCATATGAAGCTTCGACAGTCCTAGCCAGGCGGTAGTGGAAAACATATGACTAGAAGAAAATAAAAGATTTTTATTATTAATAATACTACAACTTTACAATAGTGTTATTTCTTATCTCAAATAGTTGCGGAGAAATAATGAAAATTGGGAAATTTCCCCTATGTGAATTACCCTCAAAGTCATTTTCATTAGAAAATGAGAGTTGCCATCTTGATTATAATGGTAATTAGTGTCTAGATCTAACATTTAATCAAAATAGTTTGAACAAATTTAGAGAAAATCGATTTTTTTTTCTAGTTTTGCCCTTCAATAAACTACCATCAAATTTATGGTTAGATATCTAACCAAATTAGAGCCCAATCGGTAAAAATGTTTTGGCTCTAACTGAATGTATAGACAGACGTACAAAAAGACATATGGATATGCGAAAACAACTTTTTTGGTTTCAGGGAGTCATGAAACGTCGACATATTTTATCAAAATCTCGAGTTCAATTTTTCTTACGATCACAATACTTCTCTCTCCGAGGTGTCGATATAAATTAAAAGCTGACCCAGGCCACAGGCTTGAAACAATAATGGATGTAAAAAAATACTACGTTTAAAAAATTGAACTAAACGTAAGCTCAACAGTTCTTGAATATCTGTCACGTGCATCGCAGCATCCGACCAGGACATTTTATCTTAATTTGAAAAGTTTCTGGTCAGATTCTGCATTTACCACGACGTATATTCAAGAATTGTTTTAATTACTCTGGCTCTGTGATCTAGTGGTTGGAGTTCCTGGCTTCAGATCCAAAGGTTCCGGGTTAAAACCCTGGCACTTCAAGATTTTTCTGTGAAGCACTGGGGTCTGGAAAGTTGTCAACTCAGCCTCGTGAGGAATGGGGAACTACTTGAATAAAAAAAAAAGCAGCTCCGGTCTAGAGAACTGAGATTATTGGCTGTAAGATTCGTTGTTCTGACCACATAACATGACCTATCCACAAATGTTGGCACTATCTTCGCCAACAGACGGCGGCCTTTCGATAGGTATGGTTAAATTGTGGATTGACATCAAATTAAATTAAACTAAGCGTATCTACTGAGAAATTATTTTATTTAATTTGGAATTTTTATTTATTATTATTTAAAGATATTTTAGCAACAAAAAAAATTGTCATAAAAACTTCCAAATTACTGCCCCTAACTCCCTTCCATCCCACCTTAAGTTTATATTTTCTTAAAGGTTATTCCTATGGGGATCTAACCTTATGTCTAAAGTTAATAATGACCGAGTCGAATGTCCTCAAAAGCCCCCCTCCCCCCCTCAGGTTTCTCTAGTTTGAAAGCATCTCCCCAGACGCAACCACCAAGAGATAGATGGCGCTTATACCAGTTTTGCTCGGAGTAGCAGGCACCACGTTTTCTAGTTCACTTTTAGCGAATCTTTTGAAAGTGTTTGTAACCGTCTCCGGCTTGTATTCAGGTGCTGTTACTATCGTAGTGAGGGACAGATAGTTCCTGGGGGAGGGGTTCTCAAGAAGAAGGGGGGGATTACTGAGGGGATTGTGGAATAAGGACGGTAAGGGGGGCTGGAACAACATTGATACAAATAGGAAATACAGAAACATATTTGGTTATATATTAATTGGGGATTTAATTTTTTTTAATGCCCACAGCGATGGGCACGTCGACTAAATGTTAATCGACGTGCCCTGGTTTATTATTGACGAGGAGTTTGGGATTTGAATCCCGGCCAGGTGTAATGAGAAATGATGTTAATTTCTCGAATGTCTCAAACCCTATCACAAGAAATTGTAATTTAGGTGTAGCCTACTAAGACGACCTTATACACAAATAAATAGTCTACTAAATAACTTCTGACCAGGCCCGGCTAGACCCGCTGCTAAATTTGTAGACGGGCTCATTAGTCTGACACCCCGGATAGTCGGGACACTTAGTTGTTTTTTTCAAGTGCCACCTCCACCCTATCCAAATACTTAAGCTGCAGGGTGAAATTATAAGAAGTGTACCAACACGTGAAAGAGGAATAGATAACACCATTTGGAGGGGGGGGGGGGGGGAACAGCCTCAGTGCACTCGGCCGGGATTCAAGCTCCAACCTCCCGTTTCCGGCTAACTATCTATACAAGATGAAGAATGCCAGGATACGGTTAGTCGGCTCTTTCACCCTAGGTCACAGACAAATAATATACCCAGACACTCAACCTCCGGGTTAAAATGGTTGCGCTCCTTTTGGCAGCTTGAGTCCTTCAACACCAGGAGCGCTGCGGTTAGTCCTATCATCACCCAGCAGTGACACTAGCGAAGCCCAGTGTTGAAGGACTCAAGCTGGCAAAAGGAGCTAAGCGAAACCTCCGTGAGGTTGAGACTCTGTTTCTTACTTGTCTATGGCCTAGGTCAGAGAATGAAAGATAACACACTTCACTACCGGCGCGGTATAGAGAAGAGCAAAGAGGTTTCGTCTTCACTTTAAACCGGAGGGGAACCTACCTCCTTGTACGGGAAGTCTCCTGTAACGTTTCAGTTTTTTTCCCACACGAGGGATCTCCCCCATCTAACATTCGACAATATGTTCTTATTGCCTCTTCTTACGCTGGAGAGAAAGGAGGGTGGGGTGATAAAGAGAGAGGGAAATATAATAAGAGAGAGGAGAAGAGAAAGGAACGGGAAAAGAAAGGTAGAGAAAATTAAACAATCAGGAGAAGAAATAAAGGAAGGTGAAAAGAGAAATAAATAAATGGGGAATAAATAAGAGGGCAAAGAGTGTGAAAAATAGGGAAAGAAATGCATAGAGGGGGGTGAAAAAAAGAAGACAGCAAATTGTAGTGAATAGGTGAGAGAAATGGCAAAAAAATTAGAGTGAAAGAGAGGGAGGAATAAAAGAATAAAAGAAGGATTGAGAGTGAGAAAGAAGCAGTGAAAGAAGAAGAGAAACGCAAAGAGAGGTAGAGATAAAATGGGTAGGAAAGATAACAGGAGGGAGGAACTATAATTATTTTCAATATGAACAAATTGCTTCATTTGTAAAAATCAAATATATTTTAAATGATTCATTTACATTTTACTACCTTTTTAATTCCCAATCTGCTATTGATATTATTCACTTCAGTGGCCGAATGGTCTAAGGCGTCACTCGTGTTAGACTGGCTTTCTGATGACAGGGAGATTGGTGTTCGAATCCTGGTTGGGTCTACTGAGGGTGGTTTTCATAAATTGTTTCCCACTCACTTTCCACGCAAATGCGGGTAGTTAACTCTAAAATGTTTACTTCCTCATCCTTACTCCATTAAAATAACTATCATATGTGCGTATAACCTGAATGGGTGGTAAAATGTGTTGATAAAAAAAAAGTAAGCAAATACAAGATTGAATAACACCACTTTTAAAGTAACAAAAACAAAAGCTTTCTTGTCCTCCATGTTTCTTCTGTTGCATCTTTTCATAAAGTTTTTTCCCCCTCTTGCCTGAATAGCTTATGCGAATGAATTTTTCTCAAGAAAATAAATAGAACTATCCAGAAGTATTAAAAATTGTTAGTGTAAGTGCGTAACACAAACAATTTACTTGTACTAGTTTCGTAACTTGATTACAAATCCATAGTATAAAATCCATGACGCGTTTTTTTCCCCTCCCAGAGGTGTTTTTTGTACTTCCCGGTGAGTTAGAAGGTTTAAATTTGGCAATGAGTTTCCTGGGAATCCAAAAAAAGTTGTGAAAAATCCTAAACCTGAAAAATTCGAAAAGGGACCGAATCGTGGCCCTGAAAATTTCCCATGCTTACCTTATGGGCCAAAAAATTATGTCTGTCTAATCACGCGGAGATTCGGTTTCCACTGGATTATAAAACTGCTAAATACAACCTTAATGTAATTTATTTTCGAAATTTGAGAAAGTTGACCCTAAATCAATAGCTAAATAGTATCAAAAATGTCAAAAATTGTATTTCCCCCCTTTAATTTTCAGAAGAGTTCGAACATTTAAAATTCAAAATGGGGGTACGGGAAATGGTCAGGGCTGGAAACTTAACCATATATCGGTGAGATAAGAAATTAAAATTTGATGAGATGATAACATTTAAATCACAAAGTGTGAGTGTGAGTGTGGAGGTAGTGAATTGGGGATGAGAAGAAATATCCAAAATTATAGAAACAATTTATCATTGTATTGTGCTATAAAATAAAAATTTCGCAAATAACTAGAAAAATTTGAAAGATTTTATTTTTATTTTAAATTTAAGATTTGGGTTGAAGGAGACCTAAGAATTTCAAAAACTAATATAAAAATTGTGTCAAAGTGTGATAGAAAATTTAAATAAATTACTTGCAAGCCGTTAGTACGACCACCCAAAATAATAATAATAAAAAATACTGAAAATTTGAAACCTCAAAATTGGTTTCAAGAAATATGGTTTTCTAAATTTTCCAAGACTGTAGAAAAAAAAACACTTCTCAGTGAATTAAATTAAATTTGGCATGTAAGTAAATACACTTTACCGGATAAACAAATATGTCTGAGTAAATAGATTTTCAAAATTGAAAAACGGGAAATTTAAGAGCTCAAAATTAATACAAATATTGTAGAGCACTATTTTTGGTATGGTTGAAAATTGAAATTGCAGGCATGTAATATAACCATATTAGTTAACCAAATAACTCTTAAAATTTCAAAATAAAATGTGGGAGCCAAAATGGTTTGGGGGGAGGGACAATAGCTTGAAATTTCTCCAAAAATATTAGAAAATCTACCTTTCAGTGAGGAAAAAAATTAAATTTGGCAAATTGGTAAAAGACTCACCCCACCAGAGAGCATAGAAGTTGAAAGGTTTTGGGGGGAAAAAAAGGATGAAAACTGCTAAGCTAATAGAAACAAAAAATTTGATGTAGTAGACAGTTTTAATTTTTCAGAGGCAAACGAAAAAACCTAAGAAATAAAAATAACACAAAATAAAGATTATCTTAAATGGATTCATAGCTCTGTATTTCATACTTAAACAACGAAGGATAAGCATATCGCTGTATAGGAGCGATATAATAATGAAAATAAACAGCTTCTGGTGGCATAGCTTGGAGAACCATGATGATCTTTGGGAAACCATGATGCTAATTATTCATATGTCTCTATATTAGATATTATTCATTTAACATTTTATAGTCATCTTATGAAAATTAGGCTATTTTATTATTTCAAATGAGCACACCTTGAGAAGACATGTCTAAATACTAGTACCCATTTAAGTAAAGGCTTTCGGCCCTGAATTTATTTTATAACTTTCAAACTAATGGGTAATTGGTGTATGAGAAGCACTCAGGAGCCGAGAGCGAGTGAAACATCCTGTATTATTGAAAGATTTTGATAGCTTTTTAGGTCAGTTTTATAGTTAATAAATCAAATAAGACAAATTTATAATTGCCAAATTTTAGCGATTTCCAATCAATGTTGGTGGTCGAAAGTGGACTTCCTATTTAAATCACGATTTAGATGTTTATATTAAATTGTTATTTTATATTTTGGTACCAAAGATTTGGGTTGTTATATAAACTAAAAATACGGACCTTATATCACATTCTCTTCCATACCAACTTAATTGATTAAGGTTCTATTTGAATAAATCCCTAGTATCAGTAAACTGTTTGACCACGAACAAACCAAATAAAGACCACTGACCTGACCTGTTAGTGTCTAAAGAAGGCAAGGTTCATGATAGCTCATGACGTAAAAAAGGTATTTTATCACCATGTTTTAAATTAAAAATTTCTATTAACCGCTTCGGTGGCTGCATGGTCTAAGGCACTACTCTCGCAGTAGACTAGACTGCTTGAATATGGGGAGATTGAGGTTCGAATTTCAGTCGGGTATACTGAAGGTGGTTTTTCCAAAGTGTTTCCACTCTCCATCCACGCAAATTTGGGTACACTTCTTATAAATATAATCTCCTTAATCCCTAAAACCATTAGCGAAATTAGTGCATAAGCGTATAACCCGAACAGGTAATAAAACGCGGTGCTAAAAAAACACTTCTTTTCATTTGTATGGTTGGAATCACATGTTCAGTAATCAGTATGCATGTCAGAATAGATATCCAGAACCTTGTAGTATTATTCTGTTTAAGATCATAAAATTTAAAGTTCTTTAGCCTCAAATTCCTTTCCCATGATTTCCTTACTCTTTTCGCCAAACAAAAAATCCTGGGAAATACTCATTTTAAAAAGCCTTAAATATAATTGCGTGTTTTAACAAATACGTTTGTAATATACATTTAAAAAAAATGTAAGCCATGTCCTCATGGCTAGTTAAAATTATATTAAATTTAAGACTTATTATAATAAAGATTGGCCAACCAAACTTTCCCAGCACCTTTAATTTCAGAGACGTTTAAATGTAAATTACTTTGTCGCAGACGAAAGAACATACGTTATATTTTAAAATAGTCCACTTTGATTAGCCGTTCGTTCGTTGAGCACTGACACATGAAAAGCAAAAACTGTATTGTCCGAAGGAAAAATGACCCCTTTTTTTTGAAGGGGGAGGGAGGAGGGAATCATGGGCAATGACCGCTGGCCAGGACTCACGGGGAAAGGACCATAGAAAATTAGCACAGGTAGACCAAGGAAGACAGACAGATGGTGTTCTAGAAATAGTTATTTCTTGTCCGAGGTCATGAATATGTTGATTGAGGGGTTCAAAGGGGAGGAGGGGTTTTATTATTTTTTATTTTTATTCCTTTTTACTCATGGGGTGCGTTTCCTGGTTTTCCACTTGGTGACCGGTGGAAATGGAGCTATGGGGGCAGGAAAAAACAGTGTTCAACGCATCAACTAGATGCTTTACGGCAAAACAAAGTCTCATTTTCTAGATATTTATTTTTTTTAATTGGTTCGTCAACACAAAGGTTCTTAACGACGTAATCTAAGGGGTGGTTATGGTATTTCAGAGGAATACCTTCACTCCTTGAGTGTGGAAAAGTTGATGTAAAAACACCCCCCAGTAAACCCTCATCGTAACCAGCATCCAGCATATGGCAAAATTGATCTATTCATCAGGGTGGATAATTTTTTAGAGTTGCACAGAAGCAAGAAATTTGATAAATATGGTCATAAACTTCTTTTAAAAAAATGCTGTTTAAGAAATACATTTTTTCTAAAACTAGTACTAAATATGTAACTAGAAACGAAGTTGAAATCACCTCCTTCTCTTCCAAGTCCTTTTCCAACCCATGTCCTATTGTCAACTATTTGGCCGAAGAAGGCTGCCTCTGCCACTTGAAATGTCACATTTGGCAAGATGTTATCTCTTTCTCTTAACATCATCCACAAAATGCGTTTATACGTATTCAAACAAGAAAAAAACACGAGATGAAATCTTTAGTTGCATCGCAAGAATGCAACAAAAAAAGGAGGGCAAAAGTTTCATGACCCCCAGACTTAATCCCCCCTGCCAAGCATTTCTTCTTGCACGTTGACGACGTATCTTCACATGGATGTAAGTTCGTAGTGATGGGATAGCGCAGGTGATTTGGGAGCCCCTCCTCAGATTGTGCTCTAGTTAGTGGGGGGAGGGTGGAACCCCTGCTAAGAGAAGGGGGGTGAAGGGACTCCTCCTCTCTGGGGAAATGGCAAGCGAAAAGTAGAGGGATCATGACCCAGCGATCAGGGAGAGGACGGGTAGACAGAGCAAGGGAACGAACCATCGCCATCTCTCACAGCGTGAAGTCACCTGTGAGATTATTTTAAGTTCCTTTTCTTCTCCTCATCTTCCCCTCCTTCTCTCTCTTTTCAACCTGCGTGATTTGCAGCATCTCTCCCTCGGGACCGTTGGTAGATTCTCTCATTGTTTGGTTTCCAAGGAAGCTTTCAACGATGATTCATTTTCGTGACAGCTGATGACAACGCTCATAACAGAAAGGGGGAAAAAAACAATGAACTAAACTCATTTGCAAAGTGTTTTTTCTTTCTTTCGTGATTAAAGAGTCATGGTTTCTTTTCCTTTAAGATGACGTTAACAATATTGAACTCTGAAAACCAATATCAATCGCCATGTTAATAGTAAGTATTTTAGCGTATGAGTAGCGTACCCGCTTCAGTGACAGCATTCATTATCTAAGGCACTATTCTCACAGTGGACTAGACTGCTGATGATGGGTAGATCGAGGTTCGCATCTCAGTCGGGTGTACTGAGGGTGGTTTTCTCAAGATGGTTTACCGCTCTCCCTCCACAAAAATTCGGCTAATATAATCTTCCTAATCCCTAGAACCATTCATGTAATTAGTACATAAGAGTATAACCCGAGCGGGTGTAATACGTGGTGCAATAAAAGCAAAAAAAAAGCATATAATTAGTTCAATTAGCTGAAAAATTACACCTTAACAAGGGAATCGAAACTGGGATCCTTGGTTTAGTGCAACATTGCTTTGCATGCTCAGAGTATTCTTAATTATAGTTTAAGGCAGAATCTATAATGGACGTGTGTAATTCATCGGCTACTCGGAGCTATCATTGAAAACAAATGGTGCCGCTCATACAATATTTAATTGAATATGATTAGCGAAATGTGCCTCAATTTTCTAATAAATATTCGTATCTGACACTTAGAAAAAGTTACAAGATCTACTTTAACGTGTTCATACGTCAAGTCATGAGATCTGCAGCTGTCACTTTTGATATATATATCATCAATACTTATAAAATAGCACTAATAATATAGTGAAAATAATTAAAGCTGACTGCAAAAATATGTTTGTATTTTATAAAAGATTCTTCAGATATCCATTAGTAAGAAAATTTAAGGTATAGGCCTACATGTAGTTTAAGGTTGGGGATGTAGGGGATGCGAGAAAAGGTCCAGTGATACCTCTTTATATAGAATTTTTCCAACAAAAAGTTTTGTTTATATTTTAGCACAATAATATGCAACCATCACTTCAACGATCCACTGGTTATAACATAAATTCTAACACTTGAATATGATTATAGTTCTGCATTCCATGAAATTTAATTTAAGATGGGGTGCTATGAGCGTGAGTTTAGGGAAGTATTTTTGAAGTTTTTACAGCTAAACATTTTTGGCCAAAATAAACCAATATTTCTTCTATGGGAAACATATAGTTTAGTTTTCTGCACATGCTAATCTCAACAGTCCTTGAATATCTGCCAGATGTGTCCTGGAATTTAATGACAACTTTTTCTCTTAATTTAAAAAGTTTGTCACCAAATGCCACCATGCTCATGCCAGATATTAAAAAACTGTTGAGATTAGCACGTGAGAAAATTAAACTTATGTTTCAAAGAAGAAAAATTTGATTTATTTTGTTCAAAAAATGTTTATGCTATAAAAACTGCAAAATTAGCGCACTAAATTCGCGCTACTAGCACCCAGCCTTAAGTGCATGATATTTATAATATTTTATCTAAGTACGTTAGTGATAAAGAACTACGTAGCATCATGATGCTACTTACCGGAGTGTTGAGACTTGTAACAGACGTTCAATAAGCCGCGTAATGAAGTGGTTTATTATTTCAAAATAAGGTTAACGGCTAAATGGAGGTCAAAGGTAATGTCGAAAGCTATGATATCAAAGTAAATGTTCATAAGCATATACATAACATTTCTCAAACAAATAAAATACATTAATAGGGTAACTGCAGACAAATTCTACTATAATATAGACAAATCCTTTTAATGGTTTTGAAGCTTCAGAAATTGCCATTCCCATAAGTACCACGGTGTGAAGGTAGCGAAGAGCTTCAAAAAAGCAGTTTCCTTAGTGTCTCAAAACCTAAAATAAGAGGTTACTTCCAAATGTTAACATTATTTTTACCCGCCTCGGTGTCGTAGTTAGCTAACGCTCTAGTTTCTTGTTGAGCTAGACTGCTGATGACGGGGAGATCAAGGGTTGAATCTCGCTCAGGTGAACTGAGAGGTTTTTTCCTAAATAGTTTTCCACTCTCCCTCCACGCAAATACAGGTTCACTTCCTCTATATTCAACCTTCTCAATTCCTAGTACTTAGTACTTAAGCGTATAGACCAAACGGGTAGTAAGACGTGGTGCTAAATAAATAATTAATAAATGAAAAAAAAATTCACAATAATAATAACAGCAGCATGTAAGGTTACAAAAATAAGAATTAATTTTATTTAAATAATAGTTTTCGTGGACAAATTCAATATCAAATAATTTTTGAGTGTTTGGTTTGCATGGAAGGAATAAAACTTGCCCGACAACGGTCAAACACCTTACCCCCAGTTGGCGGAGCAGCTGCTTACTAATATATGGCTCCCAGATTCGATTCCTGGCACGGCCGAAAATATTTATTGTCTAATAAACTCAGGCGTTTCCCTGTCCGCACATTTAATTGAGCTATTTTGTAAGTAGTTTTCTAATTTGATCAGTTAGTTTAGAAAGTACACGTAAGATTATGTCTGCAAAATTAAATAAATATAATAAATATAAATAAATAAATAAATAAATAAATATAAATTAAGTAAATATAGAGTCGCCAAGTGTTTAGTGTTGGATGTAATATTATTTAGTAATAACAGAGTAATAAGGGCAGTATTTGACATCTAAAAAAGTACTATATCAATATGATGTGTTGAAACTTTAAATAATATAATTCAAGCTTTCATTATTTGCAGAAAGCGCCAATTTCGATGAAATAATATAATTACATTTTTAAAAGCTTGATTGATTTTTTTCTAAAACTTTGACGGTAATTTTCCTATTTTTAAATTAGTTTGTAAATCTTGTATTGATGAAAAAAAAAATCGTTTAAAAAGTGCACATTAGTTATTTAGATAAAATAATAGCAAACACAGCTTCACTAATAATATTTGACAACGTTTAAAATAGATTACGTATGTATTTCGAGATGAATAATATAATTTAGAGCGCTGTTAAAATTTCTTAACACATTTTGCAGTTTAGGTGTGAAACCACCCCGGATGAAAACGTGAATGTGTACTTAAATCACGTGTGACGTGTATAAAGGACAATCAATTTACACAAAAATAAATAAATAAAACTTATTATTTCCACAATTATTAAATATGGTTTTCAAGATTATTTTTAAAAAATCGTCCAGTAAAATATTATGTTTATGCTAACTTATTTTTATTACCTGTATTTCAGATGTTTCCATTTTGACGACCAGGCCTATACTAATTTTCTCAATATTGTTTGTGTGTACTACGTATTACCAACCCATCCAGAGCTATTCACATATATTGGTTGAACCCAAATAAGACTATATTGGTTAAGAATAAATGAAAGGCGAATGCTACACTTATTAGTATTGCTTCACAAAATATTAGCAACATCTCAGCCTCAATACCTCTCCTCACGGTTCCTATTTCTGAAAGATAAACACACCCGTGCTACTAGATCAGAATCCACTCTACAGATGTATATTCCCAAACATATGCTCGTTCTTTTACTGTCCTGGCATCACAGGCTTGAAACAAACTAAATAACTCTACTCGGCACCTAACATCTAAAATTCTCTTCAAGCCTGTGGTTAAGGTGGGGTGCTAGTGGGCGCGAGTTTAGTGCATTCATTTTGCAGTTTTTATAGCGTAAACATATTTTGGCCAAAATAAATCCAATATATCTGCTATAAAATCATAGAGTTTAGTTTTTTGCACATGCTAATCTCAATCGTTCTCGAATATCTGTCAAAGCTGTCCTGGAATTTAATGACAACCTTTTTTCTTTATTTAAAAAGTTTGTCACCAAATGCTGCTATGCTCATGACAGATATTCAAGAACTGTTCAGATTAGAATGTGCAGAAAACTAAACTCTATGTTTCTATTGAAGACATATTTGATATATTTTGGCCAAAAAATGTTTATGCTATAAAAAGTGCAAAATTAATTCACTAAACTTGCGTTCACTAGCAGCCCACCTTAAGCAATTTATCTTGTCTAACAAGCTAAACTGAGTTCTTGAAACTACTTGAGCTTTGAATGGACGTGCGAATGAGTGTGCGAATGGTATTCGACTTATTTAAATTTTCCTTTATTAAAAATTTGTTATTTTTTTCAATAAATATAATATTGTTATTGTATTCAACGCTGGTTAAGTGTAAGAGAAGGCCTCGCCAGATAAATAAAAACCATAATTATTATTACTTTTATTATACAAATTACAATCTGACTCCGTGCATCTGGCTACAAACATAGGGGTCCCGGATTCGATTCCCGGCTGGTACCTTTGGTGTTTTTCTCTTAAGGGGAGTTATCCCAATGGTCACCAAGGATCTGTGAATTAGGTTTAAGTTAGGGTTAAGACTCCCACTGGTACAAACCTCCATAATATTAACTATCATCACATATAATTACGGGTACGTGTGCCTACATAGGTGTACCTTGGTCAACGCTCTGTGCCACCAGAGCTGCTAATAGTAGGGATGGGAAAAAAGAATCGATACTTTACTACTATCGATATTTTTCTTTCAATACTAGTATGTTTTTCTCGATACTTTTACTGATATTAGTACTCACACTCCGGTATCGGATCGGTATCGAAAGAAACAACTTTTTTGCTATCTTCACTAATAATGGGAATACATTTTCACTAGAGTGGACTATGGAGAGAGAACAAATGAAACTATTTCTCAATTCTCACTCATTTTCTGCCTGATAAGCCGGAAGCAACTCTAGCACTCAATCTCTTTTAGCTTCTCATAACTCATTGCTGTTCTTTCATATTTGTTTATCAATACAGCCTGATACCTGACGGGGCGACTGGCGACCAGTCTTACTACCCCTTCCTTTATCAATGAGCAAGGTCATCACAAACTAAACAAAATAATATTTTGTAGTCAACTCAAAAGTCCCCTAAGCTAACGAAGCAGACACGTTTAATATGCGTTTCAATACCGATACTTAATGTTATCGATACTAGTATGGTCTCGATACTTTTAATGAGTACAGTATCGATACTTTTCTTTCGATACCAGTACAGTATCGATACTTTTCTTTCGTTACCACATCCCTAGCTAATAGTCTACATGCAGGCGACCGAACCCTTCTTGTCATGTAGGCTACCTCCCGGTCAGTAATGTCATATGATAAAAATAACCAACAGATTACAGCCCTAATTCTAAATACTAAATCTACAGCCAAATCTAAATATATCGAAAACTACATTCATGTCCAATAAAAAAGGTTTGAAGTATTTTTTTTATTTAGCACCGCGTCTTACTATCCATTTGGATTGTACTCTAAGTACTAATTACGCTAATGGGCTAGGAATTGGGAAGGTTGAATATATAGGAAGTGAACCCGCATTTGGGTGGAGGGAGAGTGTAAAACCATTTAGGAACCACCACTCTCTAGTTCCCGAGTAGACTCGAACCTAGATCTTCCCATCCTTGGAAGTATAACTCAACACGAAACCAGCACGTTACTTAACTACGCCACCGAGGCAAGTAGGTAATTTATAAACCTCTACGAATATTATAATCGTATTTTTCTTTATCACCGCCCTTACTAGCTATTCAGGTTGTACGCATATCAAATAATATTCATATGTGTATACGAGTATATATTTAATTGTCATAGTAATATATATATATATATTTATTATTATATTATGTCGTGACCTACCCCTTGTGGGCTTGATCTGACAGGATAGCTTGCGGGAGGGGCAAGGTTACAGCAGGCAAGGTAATTGTGTGGTTTCGAAATAATATGTAAGTTTACAATTTTGGTTTTAATAGTAGTTAAAAGGTGACCTGACGGTCTAGGGGTAAGGTGTCAGACTTCTGTACTGGGGTCCGGGGTTCAATCCTAGGTCCGGGCACAGATTTATCTGATTGCCAAACCTTTCCTTCACCTCTACAAGACGTGTATTAATCACAACTTGTGAATGTGTGGAATGTCAGGCCTCCACCATGGTTCGGATCCACGTTAAACTGTAGGTCCTCCATTTCATCTTACAATCACCCTACCATTACACATTAGCGTAAGTGTGTACAACCAGAATGGGTAGTAAGACGTGGTGCTAGTAATAATAATAGTAGTAGTTACTAAAATATAATACAAAATGTGATGTTAGACGAAAGATAAAATAAAGAGACTGGACGCCCACGCTCGTGGAAGAACTGGCTTAGCTTGTGAATACTTAGACTGATGAAGTTGACTGTTACTGCGCGTGACTTCTACAGAGCTCGATCTCGCGAACTCGGGGCTCAATGGATGCCCTCCAAGTTCAAGTGCAACTGATGACCCAAAGATGTCGTCTGATATGGTACGGCGTTGGAGACAGCGTGATCGCCTGCGATACAGATGGGACTGTGACAACCCCGTTGCCAAAAAGTAAGGGTATTTTATATCACGCTATAGCTCCTTTTCTGGCCAACTAGTTCAATTATTGTTATGAATTGTCAGCACTCTCCTGTAGCCTTTCTAGTATGTTACTTCATACATGCTAAGCCAGCAATTTTATTTTAGCGCGTGCGTCCACTCACGATATATAAATCAAAACATTCAAACATTACTCAGTGGCTATGACATATATATATATATATATATGACATAAATGGCTATGACATATATATGACAACCGAAATATAGTGGATATTAATATATTTTCTAAAAAAAGAAATTGACTGGAACATTACGGTTTTTTGACTCTGAATACTATTAAAACACTTCCATAAAATAATTCCTGTAGGTAACTTACATTTCACTTACAATCAGATCTCTTTCTTTTATTCTCTTATTTCTTAGTTCCAAAATCAACTCTGAATACAAGGAAATACATTTTGTCAGAGTTTTAAGAATTCAATTATTAGTTAGTTACTTATGATAAGTGCCCTTCTGAGCCAAATTGTAAAACTGATTTCTTTTCTATAAACTTCAAACATTTTTTGTTAATATATTTTAATTTGGTTATAATTTTTTTAAATATATATGTTTTCAAATTTGTCTTTAATTTTCAGAGTCCTACGGGCCTACACATATAAAACCAACTGTCAAGCTGTGTATTTAAACGTTTATAATAAAAAAGAAAAGAAATAGAATTAGACAGATTTTTGAGATACATAAATATTTAAGGATGAAGCTCATGGAGCATAATTTATTAAACGAAAAATAATTCATCCTAAAAGGACAAATTTATTCGTCATGCTCAAAACTGAAACTATTTAACGTAAATGGTTTTGACATGTTTTACAAAAAGTCGCCGGCGTATATATAACAGAACGTGACACATAAATTTAACTTTTCATATTTTCTACGTCAACACTCTTGTTCTGGGGTGAGATTATACCATTAGGAATTTCCCCTCCCCCCTTTTTTTTTGTTTTTTGCTACATGTGACGTCATAAAACCCAGTTCACCCTGCATGACTACCGGCCCACACGAGCCTCAAACTTCTGTAGTTTGAAATTCCCGACCCCCCCTTCCCCCCCTTCTTGCTCCCTTTAAGTTTATTTGACGTGTAAAGGAAATTGAGAAGTTTTGTATTATACACCGTTCTTTGTTATTTATTCTCCGAAGAAGCTTATTTTTATTCCCGTGTCCTTGATATAGAACTAGAATATTTCACTTAATTAGTTTCCATGTTCCGAATGTACAATAGTATTTAGTTTAACATTGGGGGCAGGGGGGGAAAGTGTTGCGAAAGAGGCGCCATTTAGTCGGGCTGGCCTTTATGGAGTTTTATAGACATTGTGTTTAGGGCGTAGTTTTTCAAACTATGAACTCTTAGCCACCTCATGGAACATTAAAATAAAGCGCTTTACAAAGATTGACACGGTTTTTTTTTACAACCAATAAAAACACAATTTTTACTACAGTGAGATTGTCAAAATAACAATTTTACGGCACTGAAAAGACAATCTATTTGTTACGTACTTACGCTTTTATTTCTACGGAATTTAGTTTTTTTGTTTTAGGGAGTCACGGGCTTGAAATAGTAATCCTAAGTTTAAAAAATATTAAATATGCTAAAGTGGTATGTGCACAAAATTGTATTTATCTATTTTTTGGGTGGTCTAGAAGGCGCCTTCTTTTTTTAAAAAAGTTTTAGTGACAAAAACCCTATAAAAGGTAATTATTAAGCATAATAATCACATAAAAACACTTTACATTTAAGTATTACAATTATTGGTTTGATGTAAAAAGTTTACGTCCCGATTCAATATAAAGCGAGGCAAATTAACAAACCTCTAATAGTCTTAAAAACTTAGATTTTATTTTAAAATTAATATAAATAGTTTTGATGGATTTGTTTATATGTTATGAATGTCACGGATGAATAAATGTGTGGAAGGAAGTTGTAACCAACATGGTTAAACACGAATGAGGTAATTGATTCAGCTCGCAAGTTGGATACTTAATGCCTAATCCAGTGGTATTCAACTTGGGATAGGCGAAAACATCTTAGTGGCTTCGTAAACTATAGATTTCTATTATTCAGTCAGTGAGTTGTTGACATCTCACCTACTGTCAAAGAATGTAAAACTCAGAATATATAAAATAATAGTTTTACCGGTTGTTTAATATGAGTGTGAAGTGTGATCTCTTATTTTACATGACGAAAACAAATTTAGGATGCTTTAAAAAAAAAAAGGTGCTTAGGAAGATGCTTGGTCCAAAAATGGATAAAGATACTCAGAATTAGAGAAGGTTGCATAATAATGAGTTACATACCCTGTACTCATTACAAGACATTGTTAGGATAATCAAATCTCGCAGATTACGGTGGGCAGGACATGCATTGTGAATGCAAGAATCTAAAACCGTGTCTAGGGTACTGACTGGCAAACTGGGAAGACCAAGATGCAGATGGGAGGATAACATTAGAATGTACCTGAACGAGATAAAGTGTAATGAGGTGGGCCGTATATAACTAGCTCAAGATAGGGATAGGGTGTAATGAGGTGGACCGAATAGAACTAGCTCAAGATAGGGATAGGGTGTAATGAGGTGGACCGAATAGAACTAGCTCAAGATAGGGATAGGGTGTAATTAGGTGGACTGGTTAGAACTAGCTCAAGATAGGGATAGGGTAGAGTGATGTGGAACAAATAGAACTAGCTCAAGATAGGGATAGGATATAATTAGGTGGATCGGTTAGAACTAGCTCAGGATAAGGATAGGTGGCGTACTTTTGAGGTCAGGCAATGAGATTTCGAGTTCCTACTGCCATAGAGTGAGTGTATATATTATATATTATTTCATGATAAACACTGAAATAATCAGGGCCTGGTTTGGGCTATCCACAAGAGATCCGGACGTAAGGACATGTAATCTAGGAGCGTAATTTTTTTTATCTCTCGCTCCTATGTAGATTCAAAAATATGTAGGTCTATAACCATGCACCAACAACTTTTGGAGTATAAAGTTGAAGATAAGTTATATCTGACTCACTTGGTGGCCGCAATAGTCGATGATGGGCAGATCAAGGTTGGATCCCGGTTAGGTACACTGAGGTGGGGGATGGGAGGTGAAGGGGTGTTGTTTCATAAATGGTTTTCCATCAGGTAGCTGGTGTAAGAGAGTAGAATCGTTCTTTGTGAATCAAATGATGTAATTTAACACGGTGGTCACAATACAAATTGTATTGATATTTTCCTCGTTTACTATTTGTTCTCCTACTTCTGACAAATATATCCACCCAGTAACGCTATAAACCCACTTGGTTTTTGGTGTTTATGAATTCCTGCTAGACTATTTTAACGCCTTCTAGCCCTGAAAAGATTTAGTTCCTTATTCGTGAAACGAATTAATGCACTTTGATTTTATTATTGATTAAATCAAAAACATTTTTATTAAGCTATTTGCAAAAATATCTAAACGTAGAGTCCGGCAAAAATACAAATCATAATGGCCAGTTTTTCTCACTAATTTCTACTTTTCTAAACTTTTGTCTCTAATTGTACGCAGGCTGGTTCACAAAGGTGCTTGTGTAAGGTATCCCATAGCTTTCATTATGTATACCAATTCATTTCATAGACATGATGTAACCAGTGTGCTCCAGTCCTGTAAAGGAACTTGTTGTCCAACAGAGAGAGTGGAACCAGTGTGCGCCAGTCCTGTAAAGGAACTTGCTGTCCAACAGAGAGAGTGGAACCAGTGTGGTCCGGTCCTGTAAAGGAACTTGCTGTCTAACAGAGAGAGTGGAACCAGTGTGCGCCAGTCCTGTAAAGGAACTTGCTGTCCAACAGAGAGAGTGGAACCAGTGTGCGCCAGTCCTGTAAAGGAACTTGTTGTCCAACAGAGAGAGTAGAACCAGTGTGCGCCAGTCCTGTAAAGGAACTTGCTGTCCAACAGAGAGAGTGGAACCAGTGTGGTCCGGTCCTGTAAAGGAACTTGCTGTCTAACAAGAGAGTGGAACCAGTGTGGTCCGGTCCTGTAAAGGAACTTGCTGTCCAACAGAAAGAGTGGAACCAGTGTGGTCCGGTCCTGTAAAGGAACTTATTGTCCACAGAGAGAGTGGAACCAGAATGCCGCAGTCCTGTAAAGGAACTTGTTGTCCAACAAAGAGAGTGGAACCAGAGTGCCGCAGTCCTGTAAAGGAACTTGTTGTCCAACAAATAAAGTGTAGCAGAGTGATCCAGTCCTGTAAGAACTTGTCAACAAAGAGATGGATCCAGTGTGCTCCAGTCCTGTAAAGGAACGTGTTGTTCAATAAGAGAGTGGAACCAGAATGCCCCAGTCCTGTAAAGGAACTTGTTGTCCAACAGAGAGAGTGGAACCAGAATGCCCAAGTAATGGAGAGGAACTTATTAACGACTCAGCTACGTGTATCTCCTCTACACCATCTCTTAGAAGAACTATTAGAGATTTTCCAATAACTTGATCTTGAAGAGTTTGGTAACCGTTAATTTGGCTGTCTTTCTCTTAACGGCGTTTTGTAATATCCCGTCTAGGCGGAGATTTACTCCGCTTTCGGATTTCTTTTATAGAAAGTGTGGGGTGGTTCTGTTATCGCAAGGGTTGATCAAGGGAGAGAGGCTGGCACTTCGTTACGGTTATTCACACCTGTTAGCTTAGAGGGGGAGGAGCATTTTCACAGGTATCAGAGCTGGTAGGAGAAGGGCAGAGCAAACTACAGGATGAACACAAAGTTGTTTCGATACGAGTTTTGTTCGTTACCAACCTATGGTGCAAGTGTTCCATCAATTAGCGATTTATTTTAGATCAATTTCAAGGTGGGTGAGGTGGTGTAGGTGACCTGGTGGTCTAGGGGTAAGGTGTCGGACTTCTGTGCTGAGGGTCCGGGGTTCAATCCTCGGTCCCGGCTCAGATTTACCTGATTACCAAACTCTTCCTTCATCACTGACAAGACGTGTATTAATCACAACTTGTGAATGTGAGGAATGCCAGGCCTCCACCGTGGTTCGGATTCCACGTTAAACTGTAGGTCCTCCATTTCATCTCACAATCACCTACCATTGCACATTAGCGTAAGTGCGTATAACCCGAACGGGTAGTAAGACGCTGTGCATATATAATAATAATATAAATAATAATAATAATAATAATAATTTCAAGGTCAACACTCCCCAGACTGGTCCCCTTAACTAGTTTGTTAAAGAGAAGTGCGACAACTTAGCTCAGTCAGTTACGTGTCTGCCTATTGAGCTAAGGGTCACGTTTTCGATCCTGGCATGGCAGAGAAATTTATCATTGGTGATGCGTAGTTACCTCTTTAACAGTGATACATTAACGGTTGGGGGACTGAGGGTTGTGTCAGTTCTAGAGTGAAGTTAGTTTATAAGTCGTGTGCTGATAAAATCAGTCGCTTAAGAAAGTGCGCAATATATATATATATATATATATATATATATATATATATATATATAATATAATTAATCAAAATTAATTCAAGAGAGCTAAGACAATTTCCTAATGATAAAGTTTCAACTTGACAGGACATCGAACATGTTACCTGAGATTAGAAGGCAGACACATCACCGACTGAGATAAGGTGTTGGTCTTTCTTGGTTGATTTTTTTTTGCACCATGTCCTACTATCCGTTCTGGCTATACTCATAATATTAAATATGTTAATGCGTTAGGGGTGAGAAAGGTTGAATAAACATGACGTGTAGCCGCAATTGCGTTGAGGTAAAGTGGAAAACTATTTAGAGAAAACCATCCTCAATATACTCGATTAGGATTCGATCCCCGAACTCCCAATAACCGGCGGCAGTATGGTCTATTACGAGAGTGACGCCTCAGGTCTTAGACCATGCGGACACCGAGGCTGGTCTTTTGTTTTTGCATTACTAGAGTAACTAACGACGTCGCCTATTTGGAGATTTCGAAGCTATTTTACGAAGTGGGAACTCCAAAGCATTATGACACATATACACCAATATAATAAATAAATGAAGAGGGGGAAAACATTTTGTATTTCACCCTTCGAGGCCTTTAGTTTATCAGCTGATAAGACTTCCCCGCTTCCGTTGACAGATATAAGCACTTACCCCACTATTCGCGCCTGGACATCACTAACTTGCACTTAAAAATTAAATTTTTCTTGTTTCCTTTACTAGATAAACATAATGCATTAAGGATTTTTTTTAAATCTGTATGTATGTGGAAAAACTCATATGGACAGTGAGTAATTAATGGAGGCTGAAGGAGTGCAGTTCGAAAGGGAGGGTAGGGAATCCAATAGGTCAATGTGAAAGAAGTGTTTTACGTTGGTTTGGACATGTTGAGAAGATGAGTGTGAACCGAGTGACGAAACAAATATATGAAGGTAGAGTGTGTTGATAAAAAGGAAGGCGTAGGCCATGCGAGACTTGATACTAAAAAACCCATAAATTTCACTAATAATATGTTAAAATGTTAACAATGTTGACGGAAAAAATAGAATTTGTATTTTCTAAAATTTTCCCCAAATTTTATTTGTAAGAAAATTAAGCATCTTGTGGGAGTGAGTGAGAGGTAAGAAATATGAATGTTTGAAAATTGTCGTGGCCTGGAAAAGAGGGGGGGAAGGGGGGACGAAGACTTCAATTAGTCACATCAGCCTTCGTCGGTGTAAAGCTAGCATTGGAGGAGTGATTGACAGCCAACTCATAAAACTGCAATAACTTCCCCCCTTCCTTCCAAAACTTCTATTTCTAGCTGCTCAATTAGAGAAGAATCCACCCCCTCTCCACCAACCCCTAATAAGCCTTAAAAATATATATAGCTAAACTTTACGACTTACCATCTGTCAAGAGAAATCTCTGCTGTATTGTCACGTTTTATGATGGGAGCTTATAAATAGTCCTTCCGCCAAAGGTATGTTTCCCCAAATGAAAGTAGCAAGTCAGTTTAGGCATTTTCAAATGTTTTTATCTCGGATCATGTCAGTTTGGGAAATGGCCGTCTGTTTTATTATGCTTTGAACACTACTCATAAACAACGCCAGTAAAAAAAATATATAATAAAACCACTTTCAGTGTATCCGGTCACTTTTCAAACCCAGTTTAGGGATTTGTTATTAAAAGAAAAGTAAGGATATTTTACTCATTTCTAGTACTATATATGAAAATTTGTGTATTTTTATCTCCATTTCCTTGTAATGTTTGTACATATATAATAACCATAAAGTTTATCTCGGTGATCGTGGGATAAAGTGCTCGTCTCATGATCCGATGTTCGTGGGTTCAAACCCAGCCGGGGTGGACGGATTTTTACTGAGCGATAAAAATCCGTAGCACAACTTCCTTCGGAGAAGAAGTAAAGCCGTCGGTCCTATGTCGATTGTGGCGTGTAAAAGAAACTTGGAAGGTGTTTAAAAAATATATTTCCCGGCAAAATTGGTAGGCCCTTTAACCTTTGCTCACCGAAATTCTCGTGTGCTGATATAATCAGTTGATTCAGAAAGTGCACTTTAAATACCTCAAATTTAAAAAAAATTATGAATAAAACATGTTTCATCAAAAATTGTCTGTCGCACTGTCGATATTAGAGAAAACACCCTAATTTGGTAAAATTAATAGCTTAATCTAAGGAATAGGGTTGAGAAAGATAATTTTGATTAAAAACAACCGCATTAGCTTGAAATAGGATAGAAACAAATACTACGGGGAAAACCATACCTTATATTTTTTTTAGCACCGCATCTTACTACCCGTTCGGGTTATACACCTATGTGCTAATCACACTAATGGCTTAAGGGATTAGGAAGGTTTAATTGAGATGAAGTGAACCGGCATTTGCGTGGAAGGGGAGTGGAAAACCATTTAGGAAAATATAACCTTGGTGCACCCACCCGGAGTCGAACCCCGATCTCCCCGGCTTCGTCAGTCTAGTTCAACACGAGAATAGCGCGTTAGACCACGCAGTCACTGAAACGGGTTCCTCTTTGTTAACGGTTTAAATATAGGCCTATTACGAGCCTAGAAGATTAGACAGCTAGCCCAGCACTCGCACAGGTGACCACGTGGTCTAATACGTCATAGCCGTTGTATAAGACTCACTAGGCAACTTGTGATGGGAAAGTCAAGGCTTGAATTTTGGTTGGATGCACGGTCATGGTAGTATTATTTCCCTTCTCTTTTAATCTTAATGCGGGTGCATTTTCTCCAAACTACCGTTCCTATTCTTTGTCTTTAGATCAAGCCGCTAACCATCCGTGTTTGTGTCAAAAATAATCCTATAGCTTTAACCCTCAGTGGAATTCGAACCAAAGTATTTTAAGAGTATCATCAGAAACCCACATAGGTGACCTGGTGGTCTAGGGGGTAAGGTGTCAGACTTTTGTGCTGGGGTCCGGGTTCAATCCTCGGTCCCGGCACAGATTTATCTGATTGCCAAACTCTTCCTTCACCTCTGACAAGACGTGTATTAATCACAACTTGTGAATGTGAGGAATGCCAGGCATCCACCGTGGTTCGGATTCCACGTTAAACTGTAGGTCCTCCATTTCATCTCGCAATCACCCTACCATTACACATTAGCGTAAGTGCGTATAACCCGAACGGGTAGTAAGACGTGGTGATAATAATAATAATAATAATAATAATAATAATAATAATAATAATAATAATAATAATAATAATAATAATAATAATAATCAGAAACACACGTCTTTGTGACCTCGACCACGTTAGAAACAATAAAATAAATGGTTAATGGTTTAGCCTAGTTCATTAATAGAGAGAAAAAAATAATGTTTTAGGAGTAAACCACCTTTTGATGTACACTCAGTTCACCCTGAAAGATAACAGCCTTACCTTGACAGATTACACTATGACCCTATCTTATATCTAGCCTAAGCAACACCACGTAACTCGAGTTGGCCCGCCACATTGCTGATTTTTTTTTGTTCAATCGTTTGTGCTCTATTTGTGCTCATATGTGCCCGAACATGAACATTTGTGCTGTGAAACTGGCCCCTTTAGAAAATATTTAATGTGGCGGGCCAACTTGAGCTCAAGCTAGCCCGCCACATATTGAAAAACACAACATAACAAAAATTTATTTATGTCACTCCATTTTGCTCCGTTTGTGCCCGTCCAGGTTATAAGCTTATGTACTACTAATATAATAGGGATGAGGAAAGTTGGATTTTTTGATAAAGTGTACCCACATTTGCATGGAGGGAGAGTGGAGAAACGGTTAGGAAAACCACCCTCAGTACGATCGACCGGGAACACTTTTGCTCATACTTCAACTTTTTAAATTGCATTTACTCATTTAACAACTATGATATCTACATAGTCCGGGATATATAGAAGTTATTTCGAGGACTGTCTCGGAAAATCAGGTAAAAAATCATTCTGGGATATGGGTTTTATTTCTGGGATTGTCTCAGAAAATTAGGTAAAAAAAATCACTCCAGGATATAGATGTTATTTCGGGAACTGTCTCGGAAAATCAGGTAAAAAAGCATTCTGGGATGAAAGTGTTATTTTGGAAACTATCCCAGGAAATCAGATAACAAATCATTCAAGGATATAGATGTTATTTTGGGGATTGTCCAAGGAAATTGGGGATAAAACACCTCTGGGATATAGGTGTTATTGGGGATTGTCCTAGGAAAATCGGGGGTTAATATTAGCCTTACAATAAAGGATTTATAAAGGAGGAATCGTACCTTCCAAACCAACAAGAAACCGGTGCAAGGTTACTATCGACGTGGCGCGGCGGGGTGATAATTGGCCGTATTGGTTGCCGGGGTGGATACAGCTCAGGGTCAAACGGTCAACAGTAGAGGGACATTCGGCTTGTGACCTTGACCTCTGACAGGCTGACCACTGGTCACCGAATACACCGCCCCCCCTCCCCTCTTGCTCCCAGTGGGATACGAGCCCGATGCGACAAGGGTCGGGATTTGACCCCGATAGCTGCCCTCCATGAAGAGTTACCCCAGCGTCAATGTGATCGTCCTAACCCCATAGGTCAGGACTCAATGGTTTGAATCCCGGCTGGGGCGTACTGAATGAAGAGGTGTGTTTCCACACTCGGGTTTTCACTCTTTCCTCAAGAGAAATATTTCTGTATGACACTTCTTAATCACCCTCCTCTTCCTAAAAATTAGTTTTCCTCTTACTCAAACTGGTGGGTATGCAAACAAAGCTATGCTTCTAGTCTTATCTAGTTTTCCACTTACGAGGAGGTTATAAATGTTTTCCCTCTCTTCTCTCACCTAAATGCTGGTACATTTCCTCCAAATTCTACATTACTAATCTCCCCATTAATATAGTTAACATTATATCCAGGACGAGCTTTGAAACGTGGTGGGAAGTAAAAAAATTCAAACTTTCAACTTTTTTTTTATCACCAAGTCTTAGCCTACTATCTGTTCAGGTTATACGCATACGTACTAATTAATCTAATGAGTTAGAGATAATCAAGGTTGAATATAGAGGAATTGAAACCACATTTACATAGAGAAAGAGTGGAAAAACATTTTGTAAAACTCACACTCATTACACCCGGCTGGAATTCGAACCCTGATCTCCCTGTAATCGGCAGTTTAGTACAAGAGAGTGATGTCATAGACAATACGGCCACCGAATCAGGTTTCAACTTATTTGTTTCGTGATACTACTTATCTTACTATGCTCTATGACTTACAAAAAACCAATCCATAATGAGAATGGATGAGGAGCAAGGTTTTAAATTAGACTCGCAAGTCCAACATTTGTCGGAGAGAGAAAGAAAAATTATTTTTGGAAAATGTAAAAAAAATATATTCCTTTTGAAGTATTTCTCAAATCGGGGGCCGTGAGACATTTATCTACCTAAACAATCAGAGCCATCTCATTAAAGAGAGTTGGTAATAATTTTGAAAAGTTGAAACATACTAGAAGTTTAATTGAATTAATATTTTTAATAGTAGTGTTTTATTTAAAGTAAAATAAAATTAATTGTTTTATTAATATTTAATAAAAATATATATACGCTTCATATACATTTCTGTCCTCACTTATAAGCTACACCATGTTGGAACCAAAAAGGGTTAGCTTTCTAATTTTTTAGGGTGAATTGTTTATCGTAAGAAAAGTGAATATTTTAAATTGGTTTTACCCGCCTCGGTGGCGTAGTTATCCAACGCGCTAGCTTCTTGTTGAGCTAGACTGCCGAGGACGGGGAGATCCAACTTCGAATCTTGCTCGGGTGAACTGAGGTGGTTTTTTCATAAATGGGTTTCCACTCTCCCTCCACGCAAATGCGGGTTCACTTCCTCTAAGTGCAACCTTCCCTATTCCTAACCCATTAGCGTAATTGGTACTTAAGCATATAACCCGAACGGGTAGTAAGACGCGGTGCTAAGTATTAATTTTTTTTTACCGTTGAGTTGGTGAACTTTGAAATTTTACCATCAAATTTGAGGAGACATTGGATAAAAAAACAGTTCGAAAGCACAGCCCTAGTGCCTCCAGACTGGACGTCGTATCAAAAGTGAGGAGGACGGAATAACTGCGGCATCTCTGTCGGTGACCTCTTGATTTACTCGGTTAAAATCCATACTGGAATAAAAAAAACTAGTCTCCCGATGATGGCAAAGTTTCTAGGACCTGATTCACCATAAGTGCATTACCTCACAGATTGCTATTAAACCTTCATCAATCACCTTCAGACCCCCCCCCGAGTCCGTCAGTCGACTACCCCTTCCTTTCCTCCCCAATACTTGTAGGATGTTTTTAATGTCCATGCTTGACCACTAAAGTTCCCCCCCCCCCCCCTCACCCTGCCAGGGCCTCTTCAAGTGAAAATGGCCAGCACGGGCCTTTAACGAGATTATAAAAATGTCTTCATAAGGAGAGCTTGTTTTGCGACCGTCTCTAGAACCTGCCTCTGGTCACTTTTTAAACTGCAGTTGACCTCTGAACCCATGGGGTCACTGGTAAAGGTAGTGGCCGAAATACTTTACAAGAAAGTCATCACCCGAGTTGTTTGTTTCTGGGGGAGGAAACACGATTTGACTGGCGATTTTTATTTCTAAGGATGTGATTAAGATCAATTATTTTTATAATTAGTTTTACACCCTCATCGTTGGTCACGGAGACTGAACGTCAAACTTAGGTTTGCTGGTGATGAAGATGTAATGGTTCGAAATCCGGCTGGGTGTATTTACCTAAATGGTTTCGCATTCTCTCTCTTTCTCTCTCTCTCTCCAAGAAAATACTAGTACATTTCCTCTAAATAATACCTCGCTCATACCTACCTTATCGAGTTAATTAAAAAAAAGGATAGCCTGAACGGGTAGCAAGATGTGGGGGGAAAAAAAATCAGTGAGCTAATAAAATTAAATAGCCAAAAGAGAAAATTTGACATAATATAAACTATTTTATTTTGGAAACTTTTCCATTGTGTTACAAAATAATCAGTTAAGCAAATAAGAATAGAACCAAAAATTATTAATTAAGATTTTTTACATACATATATAGTTATATACACACATAAAAAATTGTTTGAATCAAGAAGAAAAAATACTATAACAGTGCATATTTATAATAAAAAAAAAGACTGATTAAGAAAAATACAAAACTTATAAGTAAAGACGAGTAAATAATACTATACAAAACAAGAAAATAAAGTTCTTACAAAATTTATAACTCTTTTAGTTTATTATTTTTTTAGCAAAAATATGCAGAATAAAAAAAATCAAATCTATATTTATGTCTTGTCAATATGGAAGTCAGTTTGAATTATTTTATTTTCTGTTTCAAAATATGTGGGAAAAAGTTTAAAATCGGTAGCCCTATAAACGTTTAGAAATTCTGACTCTTATACTAGCCCTAGTTCCTATTAATAGTTGGATTTTAATAAGAATTATCTAAATAACGTCTTTGAAAGGTGAAGGATTTCGTCAAGACATGATGATATAACATAATTGATTTGTTACATCAAATCTTAAAATATTATTTTATTTGGTTTGCAAACGTTTATTTTGGTAATTCTTTAACCCTGTAAAAATAAATTAGTTTACTTCACAAAGATCTCCAAAGTATTCACTTTTAATTTTATATTAGAATTTGATAAGTTTCTTGCTGAATTATTATTATTATTATTATTATTATTATTATTATTATCACCACGTCTTACTACCCGTTCGGGCTATACGCACTTACGCTAATGTGTAATGGTAGGGTGATTGTGAGATAAGATGGAGGACCTACAGTTTAACGTGGAATCCGAACCACGGTGGAGGCCTGGTATTCCTAACATTCACAAGTTGTGATTAATACACATCTTGTCAGAGGTGAAGGAAGGGTTTGGAAATCAGATAAATCTGTACTGGTAACAAGGATTGAACCCCAGACCCCCAACACTGAAGTCTGACACCTTACCCCTAGACCACCAGGTCACCTTCTTACTGAACACTTTGAAACTAATGAACAGTTTTCACATTTTATTCACGAAAGTAAAATTTTTGGTTAGTTTTAAATATAATAGTTGTAAATTGCACTTTACATTTTATAACGTCTTAAAGATGAATTATGGAACCGGCAATTGAATTGTGCTCAATTCACCCAAACATATTATGGTTTACCGGTTGCACCACAAGAAGGTTATTCAAAAATTAATCTTGTAAACTTTTATTTTACTTCATGCTTTGGAATAAATTAACGGCAAACCGCTTATGATTCAAATTTCCATTTACAGCATTAATAACTCAGAGCTACGTAATCGAACTTTGATTATTATTTTTTTGTGCAAACCATTTGGGTCACAATTTTTTCTACCGTTACTCATCGATGTACCATTAATTTTAAACCATTTTTGTCCACGCTACCTTAACCATTTTTGTAACTGATGACCATCACTGACTACTTCACCAAAGCGTGCTGATCTACATCCGTTAAATTTATTTATTCTGTTGGGCATCAGTAAAAAAAAAAAGAAGAAGAAAAAAGCATTACATTCACCACAACTCATCGCCATCCCCCTTTATAGGTAATCCAACCATTACTCGAACTATTCAAGCGTACCTTTTCATGTGTAAACATATGCATCAAGGTAATTACGTGAGAGAAATAGGGGGGAGGGGGGGCTTCCTCTTTCTTCAGGGACATGCCGATAACAAATGCATGCTGTCATTAGTAAAGGCGGAAAGAAAAAAATATGAAGTAAACTGTGAAGAAGAAAGAAGAATCTTTTATCCCTTCTGGTATTTAATGGCAGTAAATTGACGGATTATGCAAATGCCCTTCCTTAGGAATAAGCAAGGTCCGGGTGTGTGCTGGGTGTAAGTTCTCTAATCCCCTTGCTATATAAACATAGACTTGGGGGGGGGGAAGGGGGGATACGTCATATCTGTCATTAGTAGCTGCGTGCGTGCTGTGTCCACTCGTTAAATTTTATGCTGTGGTCAAACTGGGCGGGGAAAGGGGTGTGGAAGGGGGTCATTTAGAGGGCGGAGACCCTAAAGGGACACCGGGGATGATTGTGAATTGGACGATTTCCTCAGCACCGTTGGGATGTTTTTGATGTTGTCAGTGAACACCTTTTTTTTAGTGTTGTGTGTTCCTGTTATTTGGACACTAGTCTCGATATTAAAAATAAAACAAGAGAAGGGCAGTAAAATGAGAAGGGATTTATCTGTTCATATTTTTATCAAATGTCACCCGAAATTGTGGGCACGCGGATAAAGGCGTTAGTTTCGTTTTATTTAGTTTGCCATTGACGAGATAGGTTGGGGCTCAAATACCAGCCGTGAATACTGAGGTAGTTTTTAGTAGTTTCACATAATCTCTTTCACTAAAATATTGTTACACTCAATTTAAATTATTCCTTTCTCCTTAGTGTTAATATTATATGGACGGGCAGTAATACTTGGAGCAATTAAAAAACATGTAAAATGTAATAAAATAAAACTACTACAAATTTACTTGTTTTTTTGCTCTAAAGCTAATCAACTAAACTATTAAATTTCACCAAAATGTTCAAAAGCCTTTTTTTAATAAGCTGTGAGCACATTTTATATTGTTTATACTAAATTTGTAAATATAGATTTTTAAATAAAATATTTGCAAATAAACATAGACGAAAAATATTCATAAAAATGTATCTGACTGGCGGCGGACTTGACTAATTTTAATTTTCAAATATTGTGTGAACAGGGGAAAATACAAAGTGAAAATTTAAAATTTAACATCAACAATGTTAAGAATGATAAAAACTTACCGAAAATAAATAAGTGGGGATATAATAATGTGTATTAATTTGAATATTCCATAGCCATACATTCGATATGGAAAAAATAAATGTGTATGTTAAATCCGGGCTGGTAAAATAATAATGTGTGTGAATCATAAGTATATTACCGGAATATCAAAAGTTGGGTGTGTGATAGTGTGTTTGATTCAATAACTAAGGTGGGGTGGAAGGGTACTAAAAAAAAAGGCCAGTGTTTTTGCAGTTTTTATAGAAGAACTTTTTTGGCCAAAATAAATAAAATATTGCTACAGTCGAAACATAGAGTTTAATTTTCTTCGCATGGTGATATCAACAGTTGTTGAATACCTGTAATGAACATAGTGACATTATATGACAAACTTTAAATGAAGAGAAAGTTGTAATTATAATTCCAGGACACTCTTGACAGATATTCAACAACTGTTGAGGTCACCATGTGAAGAAAATTATACTCTATTTTTTTACTGGAGAAACATTTGATTTCTTTTGACCAAAACATGTTTTGCTATGAAAACTGCGTCGCTTCTCCTTACACCCCACCTTAAAGGTTGAAGCTTGATTTCAAATGAATGGTTTTCACTTCAAAGAACTCAGATGATTTCATTCCATTGCTTAAATCTCCCACCCTAAGCAACCATTTGGCTTAACATGACAGAACACACAAGCTGCATTGATTATTTCTTCCAAATAATGAAAGAATTAAAATTAAAATAATTTTCCTCATAAAAAAATAATTTGTGGGAAGTACCCTCTCAAAATTTTAGGTTGGGTGCACACAGGATGACATAAAAAGTTTTGAAACATGACTAAACGAAGCATTTTAAAACCATACTAGGTCAACCCTATTAATGAAAAAAGAATTGAGAAAGGTTTTTTTTAAAAAAAGTGCATCCATAAACTGAGAAAGTTTCCTGACTCATTTTTTAACTTCACTCGAATAAATATAGAAAGTAACACAGCACAAACAATGAAACAAGATAAGAATGATCACCAAAGTTCAAAATGTTGAAAGATACTAACGTCACATGGACAGAATGCCCGGCTTTGAGCCTGTGCAGTGGCGTATTTGAAGGAGACTAGCGTCACATGGACAGAGTCCCCGGCTTTGAGCCTGCGCAGTGGCGTATTTGAAGGAGACTAGCGTCACATGGACAGAGTCCCCGGCTTTGAGCCTGTGCAGTGGCGTATTTGAAGGAGACTAGCACCACGTGGACAGAGTCCCCGGCTTTGAGCCTGCGCAGTGGCGTATTTGAAGGAGACTAGCGTCACATGGACAGAGTCCCCGGCTTTGTGCCTGTGCAGTGGCGTATTTGAAGGAGACTAGCACCACGTGGACAAAGTCCCCGGCTTTGAGCCTGTGCAGTGGCGTATTTGAAGGAGACTAGCACCACGTGGACAGAGTCCCCGGCTTTGAGCCTGTGCAGTGGCGTATTTGAAAGAGACTAGCACCACGTGGACAGAGTGTCCTGCTTTGAGCCTGCGCAGTGGCGTATTTGAAGGAGACTAGCGTCACATGGACAGAGTCCCCGGCTTTGAGCCTGTGCAGTGGCGTATTTGAAGGAGACTAGCACCACGTGGACAGAGTCCCGGCTTTGAGCCTGTGCAGTGGCGTATTTGAAGGAGACTAGCGTCACATGGACAGAGTCCTCGGCTTTGAGCCTGTGCAGTGGTGTATTTGAAGGAGACTAGCACCACGTGGACAGAGTCCCCGGCTTTGAGCCTGTGCAGTGGTGTATTTGAAGGAGACTAGCGTCAGATGGACAGAATTCCCGGCTTTGAGCCTGCGCAGTGGCGTATTTGAAAGAGACTAGTGTCACGTGAACAGAGTGTCCTGCTTTGAGCCTGCACAGTGGCGTATTTGAAGGAGACAAGCGTCACATGGACAGAGTCCCGGCTTTGAGCCTGTGCAGTGGCGTATTTGAAGGAGACTAGCACCACGTGGACAGAGTCCCCGGCTTTGAGCCTGTGCAGTGGCGTATTTGAAAGAGACTAGCACCACGTGGACAGAGTGTCCTGCTTTGAGCCTGCGCAGTGGCGTATTTGAAAGAGATTAGCACCACGTGGACAGAGTCCCCAGCCTTGCACCTGCGCAGTGTTGTATTTTTCGCGAAACAAGTGAAACAAATAGGATGAACCATGGAAGTAGGGAAGACAGATGATGTGTTGCAACGTGTTTTCACCGTGTGTCGTCGTGTGTCGTGTGTGTGTCGTGTGTCGTCGCTTTTGTTCCACCTTGCGACAACCAGTGTGCATCGACTCATTTGAAAGGATGGTAGTCAAAGTAGAATGACACACGCTGAAAAATAATGACACAAAAATGTTTCGTTTCATCGTGTTTTTTTTTTGTCATCTTGTGTACGCCTGACCCAGCCTTACTCCAAAACACAACTCTGACGAGCCATCATTTCCCCTGGCATGTTGCAGACAACTCTCTAAATGTATTGTGTCATCTCCCATCCCCAGGAGTGGACTGGCAGAGGCAGAGGCGCATACAGAAATCTACTTTGGGAGAGGAGGCAAGCAATCAAGATTGTAGCCGTTTGGCCTCCAACCCAAAGGGGAGTCCGAGGACCCTCTCCAGTAAAATGAAAAAAATTTGGATGCACCTAGAAGCTATTGGGAGTGGTCCTCAGTTAGCAAATTGTTGAAATTAGTGGCCTATCTGACTAAAAAAATGTAAATAATGAAAATTAAATTCATTAAAACATCTTCAGTGCTTGGTTTTAGAGTTCAACTTGATGTTTTTATTAAAATCGTTTGGATTTTAGAGGGGGGACTGCCTCATTCCCCCCCTCTAGGGTACACCCATACTGGCAGGTTCCGAAGGCCCCGGGACTACAAATATGACGGCGCTTAACATAACTCATAAATACAACTTATGTTATGTCTCAGTGTAAGCCGAAGTGGTGAGGTGATTTTTTTTAGTACCTAAGTTTAATCTAGATACCATTTCAGCTACATTATCGATGATCACGTCACTATTCTCTACTAAAACATGAGCTTCCACTTTCTATTGATAGACAATAGATGAGGGTCTAATTTTGAAGATAAAACTTTGTAAAATGATCCTACCTTTCCTACTTGTCTGGATGACAAAGCTAGTGACAGTCAGCATTCACTAAAGTTACTAAACAAATGCTTTTACGTTTGACTTAATAAATTGTCTATAAAAAAACACCAAAAAACAACAAACAGGATAATTTTACATTTAACGCCATCGTATATACTTCCCAAATTATGTAATCTGGGCACCTTCAAACTTACTCACCGGGACATTTGATCAAAAATGTAGTAAAAAAATAAATTTACGATTGAATGAATAGCTTTATTTAGTTTGAAGTAGTTGCGGAAGGGAAGCCCTAATCAAACCAGCCCACCGGGGATATCTTCCGGTGTCCCGTCTGCCCAGGCCACTCCAACCCTTCCCCTTTCCACCCCTTACTGTTCACAGTTCTTTTTCGCAAGACTATAAAACTAATTGCTTTGAAGTGCTTTTTGCGCGAGTAAAACCTGCTCCCCTTTGGCAATAGATCGCTATAAAATCACCTTGCCCGCATCCAACGAGTATATATGGACTAGGCGTTACAATAAAGGTAGAAGACAGAATGTTTGATGGGCCATGTCCATCTTACCCCCTTATTTCCCTTTTTTTTTTTTCTCTCGGGAATGGTCAAGAAGGTGGTCCAGCTGGTTTCGGGTTAAACACACATTAATACCGCTCACTTTATAATCCTATTATAGAGCATGCGCTGACCAATACTGACGTCATAACCGGTCCAGAAGGAAAAAAAATATAGAACCAACTGAATGAACGACTCGTAATATCTTCTTAGAGAAGAGGTTGGAGTTTATTTAATAGTCATTAGTAATTGCGGGTTGTCCGGTTTCTTAGAGGTGAGTGAGGTGTTATTCAGCAGTGTAGTAAGCTACATAGTCATTTTAAAACTATGAATCTTGGTTCAAATCCCTGTCAAGTACATATCTTTCAAATTTAAGGTTTCATCTTAATAAAATAATTATAATACATTAGTTACTTAATTTTTTGCTTCACGTCTTGTTATCAATCCGGGCTATAAGAATCTTTACGCTAATGGGGTAGGGATGAGAAGGTTAAATATAAAGGAAATGAAGCCGCATTTGCGTCAATGGTAGAATGGTAATTAATTTATAAAACAAACTCAGCACTCTCAAGATAAGATGACCTTTACACTTGGTTCGTGGGACCACGAGTAAGATTTAAAAAAAAAGTTATTTACTAACTGAAAATAAAATGGTGCTTAGTTGGAGGGGATTAAGGGGGATAATCACTAAAAAACTTTAGACTAAAATATTGTTTTAATTAGACGTGATTAGGGTTATCACAAATCATATGACTAACAAACTAATTCTGAATGGTATTTCTAGCATACCAATATTTAGCTTACTGTATTCTTATAATGTACTTTTAAAAAATGAGGAAAAAATCTAAGATAACAGTTTTTATTCTTTTGAATAGTATTCAAATAAAGTGTTTTGTCAGCGATATTGAGTGAAAAAAAACCCCATAGCGATTAACTCCTCCTAAATCCAGAAATACCTTCAAGATAGCTACTTACCTTAAAAGAATTTTAATTCTGGCAGGACTATCGACCTTTCCCTTAATTCCTCCCTTTGATTTCATTCATAAAACCTATGGCTGTGACCTTCTGAAGGTGACAGGACCGAAAGGCAAGGTCATCCCCGTGCCATCTCACCAGTGGTCATTTCGACACTTCTGTTCAGATTAACGTCCTTAGCAGAATTCACCTCTAAATCCTTCAAATACAATCTAACCTTAGTCCTCGGCCCAGATTAAAAGAGAGAACTGGATTTTTCCCTTGGGCACAAAGAAAGACCCCACGAAGAAACTGACCAGTGGTCATTTCGACATTGGTGTTCACACCTTCGTGTTCTGCAGAATTCACATCTAAATCTTTCAACTACAGCCCAACCTTAGCCCTCGTTCAGACTAAAAGGGAAAAACAGGATTTTTTTTTAGACGGTGCACGAGTTTGACCTAAGGACCTTTACCTTCTGAAGAAACTGACCAGTGGTCACTCCAACACTCCCTAACAGCGGGTACAAGCATTAGGTTATTATTGTTTCTCAATCGGATTCTTCACGTAACACTTTAAGGTAAAATATGGAACAGGATCATTTTTTGGGGTGAATTTTCACAAGAAAGTAGCAACGGATATGACCTAGCCGCTGTGCCACGGTCAAAGTTCGTGTTCTTCTTGTTACAAGAATAAAACTGTGTGATTTATGCCCTTCTGGAATCCTCAAACAAGATTGACTGGGCCATTGTAGCTTAGATTTAGAGTTCGTGTCCACAGAACTAACCTCTAATGTCCGATCGGAGGATTATTTTCACTTTATTAATATTTATATTTAGCACCGCGTCTTACTACCCGTTCGGGTTATACGCTTAAGTACTAATTACTCTAATGGATTAGGAATTGGGAGGGTTGAATTTAGAGGAAGTGAACCCGCATTTGCGTGGAGGGAGAGTGGAAAACCATTTAGGAAAAACCACCCCCAGTTCACCCGACCGAGATTCGAACCTCGATCTCCCCGTCCTCGTTCACTTTATTAAATTAGCTAGAACCGCCTCTTACTATACCTCAGTTTTAGCTTCTGTGGTGCTGACTGACAGCTCACAGCTGACTTCTGACGGCTTTGAAAAGCTGCCAGACCAAATTATGTATCCCTACGCCGAACCATATGATCTGCAAAAAACATGTCTTTAGCAGTTGTCACTTTTGACAGTCAAAATTTAGGTATATAACTAACTGTTGACTGTAAGAAGTCAGCTGTGAGCTGTCAGTCAGCACCACATAAGCTAAAACTGAGGTATACCTGTTTAGGTTATACGCGTGTGCACTAATTACGCTAATGAGTTAAGGATGAGGACTGTTGAATTCAGAGGAAGTGTACTCGCATTTGCGTGGAGGGAGATTAAAAAGCCATGTTGGAAAAAAATTACTCTCAGTACACCCGATCGCGATTCGAATCCCGCTCTCACTGTCATCGGCAGTCTAGTCCAACACAAGAGTGACGCCTTAGACCATGCGGCGACCAAAGTGGGCGATTTTCCATTTTAAGGGTATATAATGTGTTTTCTAAGCACGTGGATGTATTCTTACATGACTTACAAACTATATTATTATGAAAATTAACCTGATAATTTGATTTTTTTAAACTACACTGCTTTTAATTACTCGACCAGGCTATACGCATTTATTAACTAGGCTATTGGGATAGGAGGAAGGTAGAATTTAAAGGAAATATACCCACATTTTCGTGGAGGGTGAGTAGAAAACAGCTTATAAATTAACACCCTCAGTACATACAGCCGTAATTTGAACTCCGGCCTCCCAAACAACAATAAACTAGACTAAATACGAAATAAATTTAGACTGCGTGCCTATTGGTGGCAAGTAGCTACAATAATAGTATATTAATACGATTAAAAATTAATCAACCAATTAATTGCACCCCATATTTGAGGGGAAATCTCCTTAACCATCTAAAACGTTCAGTTGTGATTTTGTTAAAAAATAAATTGTTTTATTTACATATACACCTTCATCAAGCTCAATAAACACAATAATTAACAGTTTCATAAGTTTGATTTGTATTTAATGTTTTTAGCTAAAATAACGATAGCCTTTATCAGTAATCTGAACATTTTATAGAAATTGTTATTCAAAGTAGATTTTTTTTAGCTCCGTTCTGGTTACACGCATAATTAGATAAATTAAAATACGATTCAAACATAGATATTCATTTATTTGCCTACCTGTGATTTGTTCTCCGTTGACATCCGTAGCGACAATCCTTGGCAAGTAAAAGTTGATATAACTTCCACTAAGTGCTGGAATTTCCAGATAGGGACTCTGGAAAGATCAATTTTGTTTACTGAAGACCCGATTTTTTTTACAGACTACGAACTAAGGACCTTACGGATATGGAGTATGAAAATTGGGTATAGTGAGTCAGGATTTGGTGGAGGAGGTTAGGAGAAAGATCTGTTCTAGAAGTTGGTGAAGCAGTCATTGACCAATGTAGATGCGAGTGACAAGTGGTCAGTGGTCAGTGGTCAGTGGTACACCCCGTGTCACGTGGGCTAGTAATAGTTAATAATGAGAAACTTGACCGAGTTGACGCAGTGCAAGGCCAACCTCTGACCGAGAATAACCAACCGGTCCATAAGATATGAGTCATCTACAGGATGGTATTAGAGGTTATAGGGCTCAATGAAGTTGTGCGATTCTCGATGATTGTTCGATTAATCGAATCGATTCATAACTTTTGGAGACAAAATCCATACAAGCTGATATACCAATTTATAACAATATTTTCTGTGTCGATTTTATAAGGTAGGGATGTAGGGGGCGTTAGCAAAGGGAAGTGTTTTTGCAATTTTTATATAAAAACATATTTTCGGTCAAAATAAATAAAATATTTCAGCATAAATAAAACATTGCTTGAATAGACTCATAGAGTTTAATTTTCTTCACATGATGATATCAACAGGTTGTTAACTAATTAATGAATTTAACACCACGTCTTACTACCCATTCGGTCTATACGCTTAAGTACTAATTACGCTAATGAATTAGGAATTGGGAAGGTTGAATTTAGAGTAAGTGAACCCGCATTTGAGTGGAGGGAGAGTGGAAAACCATTTAGGAAATCCACCCCCTTTGTTCACCCGACCGAGATTCAAACCTTGATCTTCCCGTCTTCGGCAGTCTAGCTCAACACGACTAGCGCGTTAGCCAACTACACCACCGAGGCGGGTAACAGGTTGTTGCATATCTGTCGAGGGTGTCTTGGAATTTAATAACAACTTTCTCTCTTTATTTAAAAATTTTGTCATCTAATACCACTATACTCATGACAGATATTCAACCAAAATTTAATGTTGATACAACCATGTGAAGAAAATTAAACTCTATGTTTCTAATGAAGCAATGTTTGATTTATTTTAGCCAAAATAATTATTTGTTATCAAAACTTCAAAAAACTGCACTTTTCTCACGTTCCCTACATCAATCTCACCTAAATAAAATCAAAATATGTTGTTTCAAGACATGCTACAGTAGCCCCATGACTTCTTTGGTGCTGACTGACAGCTCACAGCTGACAACTGACGGCTTTGAAAAGTTACCAGACAAAATTATGTATCCCTACGCTGAACCATATGATCTGCAAAAAACATGTGTTTAGCAGCTGTCACTTATTACAGTCAAAATTTAGGTATTTACCTAAATGTTGACTGTCAGAAGTCAGCTGTGAACTGTCAGTCAGCACCAAAGAAGTCATGGATCTACTGTAGTAATGTTAAGGGTCCCACACAATATTTAAAAATAAGTATATCCGTATTATTTGACCTAAGAAATCGGTTGATCTTAATAGCCTTGTTTCATTCTTTTCATGTTCAATAATCCGTTTACCCTCCACCCTTCCTCTGACCTACAATAAGTACATTTAACCGAAGGAGGCAATATTTCAATAGAATATCTCATTAGTACAATATTGTTTTTTAAATAACGTTATGTATCTGAAGTGTCTTTATTATGTAGGATCTTACTAGTAAAAAAAATTCTTCTGGGTAGTAGTTTTTTCTTTTAATAATTTAAATTAATTTTTTTTTCAATAAATTGAAAATGGCACGGTGATGCTAAAACTATGCCCAGGATCTATTTGGATTTTCAAAATAGCAATGTCATATTTATCGGAATGCAAGAGTTAGGCTGTTAAAAGTGTTTTTTAGTTTAAATTTGTAAAGTACGTAAATGGTTTAGTCGTGTGGATTTATTGAAAGAGTTTCGTTCATATTTTTAGGTCATTTTATTTGAAAACTTGAAGTCATATTTTAGAATTTTTAAATCATTTTATAGATAACTTTTTTGGATCATTTTTAGATCATAAAAATCTAAGCCCCGGTTATCATAAAATAATTTAACGTACTTTGTATTTTTCTCTAGAGTTTTATCTTTACTTTAATACACTTACTGGATAATTAAAAAATTTAAAAAGTAGTGTTATGTCACAATAACAAAAACTGTTTATCTTTGATTTCGGCATTAATTTTACTCCACAAGTTTCAAGCTTCGTTTCGCATTTAAAAAGTGACCTTCGCGTGCGCCTACATAATAAATGTCAATATAAATCATATTAGCATTGTTGTACACTGCAACTGTCCACTTGTTATCCCCCCCTCTTAACCTCTTGGGAGCAACAATCACAAGATTGTGGTCAAGTAAGACGTAAAAAAAAGGGGTGGAAAGTAGATTATTCCTCCCTTTTTTTTAAAAAAGAATTTCTTTTAGAGTGTCCTTCCCTTCTTTGATCTGACCAACTGACCATTGGTCATCGGGTCGTACTCGTGTCTACGTCTTGTTATACCAAAGTTAACGACGTGGTAATGATCCACCCAGACCAGACTGACCAGTGCTCAGCTCCCTGGTAGACTGACCATTGTCCACTCAGTTGGGGGGGGGGGGGGGGATAAACGGGTTAAAGGGGGAGGGATGGATGGGGATGAGCGCGTGGCATCTCACTAGAAAGTTCGTCGAGCAAGGGCTAAATGAACAGAAATAATATTGTGGACACTCGTGACTCGTCCAAATGAAATCCTTCATCTATTTAATCGCCTTTTAATTCTTTGTTTAGCGCCGTCTCTCACTACTCGTTTGGATTATAAGAATAATATGTAATTTAAAAAAAAATTATCTTAGGTATTTAACGTGCACTTTCTGAACCAACTTATTATATCGGCACACGACTTATAAACTAACTTAAATCTAGAACAAAGGCAACATCTAGCCCCCGGACTTTATTTCATCACCGTGAAAGTGTAGCCCACATTTCCCAGGTGATAATATTTTCGGCAATACTAGAAATCGAACCCAGGACTCTCAATTCAGAATACCAACACGTTACTGACTGAGTTAAGGTGTCAGACTAACATTTACTAACTACGCTAAAGTGTTAGGGATAAATAAGGTTGCATTTTGAGGAAGTGTGCCCACATTTGCGAGGAGAGAAAGTGATAGCCATTTAGGAAAAAAACCTCCTCAACCCACCCGGTACGGTTTCTAATTCCGATCTCCCCCATCATCAGCTGTCCAGTCTACTTCGGGCGTGACGTCTTCGACCAGGTGTCAGCAACAATTTTGACCGTATCGATTTAAAAAAAAACAATTTGGTGGACCCGTTTTGACAAAATATCGAGCAAAAAATTTCAACTTTATATTTTTCATATATAAAATAGTTATTTGTCTATTTTTATGAAAACGTTTTTTAGTTGTTCGCTAAATCGATTGCGGGCTAAATAAAATCAGTCAGCGTGTCGGATTCGGCCCGTGAACCGTGGGTTGCTGATCGTTGCCGGCTTAGACCATGAGGCCACCGAAGAAGGTCTTAAGTGGTAATACTCTGGGTATATAATAGATGTGTGAAATTCATCTTTAATTAACAATATTTAGTAATTGGTTAGCGTTCAATTAATGGAACAGTAGAATTTAAAGGGAACAAAAATAACATAAATATAATGTTATCAAATTCACTTTTACTGATGATCCAAAAATATAAGTGTGGGGTCAAATGGGTTAAGATGAGATAGATGGGTATTTGATTCCTTCCGTATCTTTGCAGTTTTTATGACTAAAACGTTTTTAGGACCAAATAGGCTTAGATAAATTATTGTTTCATTATATATTTTAGTTTGATTGTCTAAACATAGTGATACCAACAGTTGTTGAATATCTGTCATGGGTATGGTGGCATTTGAATAACTTTTAAATAAAAAAAAAAAATTCTAGTCAAACGCCACCATACTCATGACAGATATTCAACAACTGTTGATATCACCATGTGAATAAAATTAAACTCTTATGTTTATACTGGAGCAGTATTTGATTTATTTTGGCCAAAAAAAGTTTTACTATAAAAACTGCAAATCCACTGACATTAGCTCACGTGCCCTACATCCCCACCTTAAGCTAGGTTTCCACATGCAATGATTATTGGCGCCAGGAGTATGCCAGTTTAATGGCGCCAGTTTGTGTTTCCACATTCATCAATCAGTTTTCTACTGGCGCAGTATTCAACATGGCGTCAACTGCCGTAGTTAATGCAAGTATTGATGTCGTAGCGCAAATCGTGTCTTTAGAACTCCAGAAAAAATTAAAAAGAAAGAAGAGAAAGCATAGATTATGGGTTTGTAAATGGATTTTGAATACTACGTATTTTGGCCTTTGCAGCGCTTAGACTAAATTCTGTGACTGCATCGGACGTAACCTCGACTATTTTTTTCAATGCCTCGTCTCTTTTATTTCTGTCTTTATAAATGAAGAAATGTTGTGGTTACACAAGCATGGATACTGTTCATATGCCTCAAGGAACATTATTATATATTTTGTTGATCATTTATTTTCTAGTGTCGCCATTGTTTGTAAAAAAAACTATTAGCAATTTAAACACTGTTTACAAACAAACAAGATACTGGCGTCAAAAAGTTCAATTGCTCCTTACTTTACTGGCGCTATGATTAGTGGCGCCAGTCTTACGGCGCCAGTTGAATTTACATGTTTCCATATGCCACTAAACTGGCGCCAGTTGAGTGGCGCCAATAACCATTGCATGTGGAAACCCCGCTTTAGTTATAAAGTTCATCTAGAAACTTATCAAAAGCTTCCAATAACACTTTCTTAGGGATTACTGTGTTCTGTATAGTTTCTCCTTACATTAGTAACTAAACGGACAAAGAATTTAAATCCACTTGTAATATTTTTATTCACGCCATTGTGGCAAAATGAGTTTCCAGTTGTCAAATTGTGGGCTTCCTATTTAAGTCAGACTGTAAAATCCGTTAGACTGAAACGTCCCGTACAAATATACCCAGCCACATGATCTGGAATCGAGCTAGTGTCCTTTATATATGTGATAAGTCTTTTCTGATACCTTGTCCTTATGGACAGGGTCCATTAATTTATATAGAGAAAAAAAAATCAGAGAGGTACCTCATGTCAAAAGCGCAAGTAGACATGGATAAAAAGTGCCCCTAAGCCTTGTGTAAAAAGCGAAAAGGGAAAAAAACCTGCGTAACGTGGCAACATGGCAAAAATTTACAGTAAACAACCTCCTTTAATTTTTATAATAATTACAATAAAATAATAAAGTATATATTTAAGTTAGGCTAGGTTAGGTTAGGCTAAATGTTGCCATATGTGGCTCAGAGACTACAAACAATAGTTTTGGCGCTTACGATGCACCTACCTAGTGAATTTCTGATATAGTCCAAAGCAGATACACAAATTCGGCCTGTGCACTTTCAGATCATAGCCATAAAAAAATATCTACCCGTTGTGACATTGCAAAAGTCATATGAATATAAAAGCTACATTCGCTGAATAAATCATCGATAGGAAGACATCGTAAGGAGTGTTGGTCGCGCAGGAAATAAAGAGCTCTCCAAAACTCCCCTGTTGAAGGGGATGTTCCATACAACTGTCCCTACTTTCTATCTCTCTTTCTCTGCTGTGATTATCTAATATAATATGACGTGTGTGTGTGTGTCTGTATAGATATGTCCGTGAGAGAGTCGCAAGGAACGGTTCGAAGAGTTTTCTCAGGATCATCTATCATCCCTATATGACGGTCGCGTCGGGAAGGGGTGCACCGTAGAAGGGGGGGGGGGGCTCTTGTCTCCCTACTTCTCCCTCCCCCCAGTCACTGACACATTTCTCCCCTTACACAGAACCAAAAAGTACCCACCCTCCTCCTACCGAATAATCCAAACCACGCACGTCCTGGGAACACCTAAAGATTATGTAATGTAAGGAAAAGGGTGGACGATAGTGCAAAGGGGAGGGTGGTTGGGAACTTTGTTCCAATTCGATTCATTTAATCGATTATAATCGATAGATACAACATTGATATAGGCTTCTTGAATATGTGTGTACTAGAATTTAAAATTTGAATCGATTTTTTTAATCGAATCAAACTATACCTTTCCAAGGAAATTTGAACATAAATAAAATATGCCAAATTTTCTCACGGTGCTATTAATTTATTATATAGTAAGTTTATAAGAATAAAATGTATAAGTAACGAACTCACACTAATTTTTAATGGTGCTCAACCGGGAAAAATTTCACTAATAAAGATCGACTAAAAACACTTCTTTAGTATATTATTTAACTGTTCCTTTGTTGTTTAGTAAATTGTATCGATAAAAATGTAAAAAATCTCAAATAGCTCAAAGAAAAATTATTTTAATTCGCATATTAATTGAACAGTAGAAATGTATTTAAAATTTTGATCAATAGTAAAATCAAATCGCTTATCAATTGAATCAAAATCTTGCAGCCCTACGACCAATATCGGCTTAGGACTTTTCTAATATATGGTGACTATTAGTTTCGAATTTTTCGGGACAGTCCCAGTCACCCGTATGTATAATATATATATATATATATATATATATATATATTCTCTCTCACTCCATATATATATATATATATATATATATATATATATATAAATATATATATATAAGTTGAATTGAATGATGAATTTAAAATATATATAAATTGAATTAAATCATTAATTTAAAATATATATTTATATATATTTAAATATATATTTATATATATATTTAAATATATATATTTATATATGTATATATAAATATATATATATATATAGAGAGAGAGAGAAAGAGAGTGTCAATGAAAATAGTTTCAAAATTTTATTATATTTAATTAGTTTTTGTTTATTTTTTATTTCCAAAATGTATTTAAATTAGATTTATTGTAGGCCTATTTGAGTCTTTCTCTCTTGTCAAATATGTAAACACACCCTGTGATTATTTATCTATTGCTATAAATTAAGCCAACACAAATAAAACATGTTAAAACTATACTTTAATTAAACTATTTTTTTCTGCCCCGTATTGGCTGGAGTAGTAAATGGTCAACCTATTCTATAATACACTGATATGGCTCTGGTGATTAGTGGCTGAGACACTGCTTTGTCTCTGGTGATTAGTGGCTAAGACACTGCTTTGTCTCTGGTGAGTAGCGGCTGAGACACTGCTATGTCTCTGTTGAGTAGCGACTTAGACACTGCTATGTCTCTGGTGAGTAGTGGCTGAGACACTGGTATGTCTCTGTTGAGTAGCGGCTTAGACACTGCTATGTCTCTGTTGAGTAGCGGCTTAGACACTGCTATGTCTCTGGTGAGTAGTGGCTGAGACACTGCTATGTCTCTGGTGATTAGTGGCTGATACACTGCTTTGTCTCTGGTGAGTAGCGGCTGAGACACTGCTTTGTCTCTGGTGATTAGTGGCTAAGACACTGCTTTGTCTCTGGTGAGTAGCGGCTGAGACACTGCTATGTCTCTGTTGAGTAGCGACTTAGACACTGCTATGTCTCTGGTGAGTAGTGGCTGAGACACTGGTATGTCTCTGTTGAGTAGCGGCTTAGACACTGCTATGTCTCTGGTGAGTAGCGGCTGAGACACTGCTATGTCTCTGTTGAGTAGCGACTTAGACACTGCTATGTCTCTGGTGAGTAGTGGCTGAGACACTGGTATGTCTCTGTTGAGTAGCGGCTTAGACACTGTTATGTCTCTGGTGAGTAGTGGCTGAGACACTGCTATGTCTCTGGTGATTAGTGGCTGAGACACTGCTTTGTCTCTGGTGATTAGTGGCTGAGACACTGCTTTGTCTCTGGTGATTAGTGGCTAAGACACTGGTATGTCTCTGTTGAGTAGCGGCTAATACACTGCTGTGCCTGTGGTGATTAGTGGCTGAGACACGGCTATGTCTCTGGTGAGTAGCGGCTGAGACATTGCTAGTTATTATTCTACTAGTTAAGGATAGTATGCCTGACCGGAGTAAAATCTTAAACTCCTCCCCCCGTCTCCCCCCCACATCTTATTCCGCTCATGCAGTGTCGACGTTTTTAATTTATATATCACAAGAATTTATTATTTGTTTTGGTAGACCTGTTTTTACAGCCTGATGGCCTTCCTGAAGCTATCCCCTTACACTTTCCAGGGCAGTCAGAGTGAATTCTACAAGCTAACGCGAAAGTACCTACCAATTTTTCCCGGGAAAGGTATTTTCACATACCTTCCACGGTTATTTTACATGCCACAATTGACATGGGACCAACGGCTTTACATCCCATCCGAAAGAAGTTGTGCTACGGATTTTTATCGCTAAAGAAAAATTCCCGGCTGGCTTTGAACACATGAACATCTCATAGCTGTCACAATTAGTATCATCTGTCAAAAGTGACAGCCACCAAAATATGGTTTGGGGTATGAATACATGTTAGTAAATTTATTGATGTTTTATCTGGTGAAAATTGACAGCCAGGATACGGGAATCGAACCCTATACCTTTGGTAAAGTGTTAATACTGCACCACTCAGCTATCCTGGTTTGTCTCGTATTCAGGACCACTCATCACTGGTAGTATAGAGTCACGTACCAACTGTTCAATTAAATTACTTTGTTTTGTTTTCAACTTTTCAATTAAAGCTCGTCCTACAACGATCAGACTGTATTAACAATAGATCATGCCACCATAGACTAGACTTATCACACTACCTTAGACTAAGAGTGCACTGATCACGCTACCTTAGACTATTAGTGCACTGGTCACGCTGCCATAGACTATTAGTGCGCTGGTCACGCTGCCTTAGACTATAGTGCACTGATCACGCCACCTTAGTGTACTGATCACGCTACCTTAGATTATTAGTGCACTGATCACGCCATCTTAGTGTACTGATCACGCTACCTTAGACTAATTAGTGCACTGGTCACGCTACCCTTAGACTATAGTGCATTGATCACACTACCTTAGACTATTAGTGCACTGGTCACGCTACCTTAGACTATTAGTGCACTTATCACCTACCTTAGACTATTAGTGCACTGATCATGCTACCATAAACTATTAGTGCACTGGTCACGCTATCTATAGACTATTAGTGCACTTATCACACTACCTTGGACTCAGAGTGCATGATCACACTACCTTAGACTAAGAATGCACTGATCACGCTACCATAGACTATTAGAGCACTGGTCACGCACTTAGACTATTAGTGCATTGATCACACTACCTTAGACTAAGAGTGCACTGATCACGCTACCTTAGACTATTAGTGCACTTATCACCTACCTTAGACTATTAGTTCACTGATCATGCTACCATAACTATTAGTGCACTGATCACGCTACCTTAGACTATTAGTGCACTGATCACGCTACCCCTTAGATTATTAGTGCACTGATCATGCTACAATAAACTATTAGTGCACTGGTCACGCTACCATAGACTATTAGTGCACTGATCACGCTACCTTAGACTATAGTGCACTGATCACGCCATCTTAGTGTACTGATCACGCTACCTTAGACTATTAGTGCACTGATCACGCCGTCACAGAATATTAGTGTACTGATCACGCTACCTTAGACTAAGAGTGCACTGATCACACTACCTTAGACTAAGAGTACACTTATCACGCCACCATAGACTATTAGTGTACTTATCACACTACCTTAGACTATTAGTGCACTGATCATGCTACATAAACTATTAGTGCACTGTCACGCTACCTTAGACTATTAGTGCACTGATCACGCTACCTTAGACTATTAGTGCACTGATCACGCTACCTTAGACTATTAGTGCACTGATCACGCCATCTTAGTGTACTGATCACGCTACCTAGACTATTAGTGCACTGATCACGCCGTCACAGAATATTAGTGTACTGACACGCTACCTTAGACTAAGAGTGCACTGATCACACTACTTAGACTAATAGTACACTTATCACGCCACCATAGACTATTAGTGCACTTATCACATACCTAGACTCAGATGACTGATCACCCATCAAAACTATTAGCGCACTGATGATGCCACAATAGACTATTAGCACACTAATACACCTTCTATGAGATATATTAAAATAGTTTATATTATACTATACTTAGAAACTTGCAAGTTATATTATTAGTTAATTTGATAATGTTCAATATAAAATGATAAAATTAGGTCTATGGCCTAAATCATAAAACCTAAACACATCATGTTTAAATACAACATGCTGGTAATAAATAATTGTAAATTAATATTGACAGCTTGCTTTAATTTAGGTTTCTTAAACAATGGGCTATATAAATATCTCCTGGCTTACTTTTATAATCAATTTTTTCTTCTTGGAAAAAAAAACATGCTAACCAACAAACTTACGTGGCACCATATAAACACTCTTTTTTAGACATTATAGTAAAAGATAAAAACAAGTTGTAAATAAACCCAAACAATAGAAAAACATGTTTTAAATAAAGGTGTGTGTGATGGTCATAAGTTGTAGCTCTTTTTTAAGTTTTTAAATGCAGCCTATAAGATATAACAAATCACCGCTACGGTGCGTTAACTTTGAGTCAAAGGAAGTTATGGACGTTTCCAGTTTTAAAAGATAGTTTCGACCAAAACCAATTAAATAATGCTCGTGCAATTTTGTTATACAGGCAAGAGTTCTAGATAAATTATATACCGTTCTATACAAATCATTCCGTCGAACGACCATCGGCCAATTATTATATTAGCTGCTACGCTAGCAAATTGTCAAAATATTTTAAATACAATAACCGGTAAAAAAATACATCTCTTATATAAATAAAATACCCAATTCGGTTGACGAATGCCTAAGGCAAACTTTTTGAAATTTGTGCTGTACGGGTTAAAAAATAATAACTGTAGGTAGGTTTGGAAAAAAAAAAGTAAATCAAAAAACTTAATATTTTTATTTCTCATATTGTAATTAATTATTATTGTATTTTATGAAAACAATTAATTATTAGTTTGCTAAATATTTTGCGGGTCGGCTAATATAATCAGTTGGTGGGCCGGCTCGAAGCCATGTATCGACCGTTGGTCAAAGGTGTCACTCTCGAAATATACTAGACTGCCAATGACGAGGAGATTGGGGTTCAAATCTCTGACGGGTGTACTGAGGGTAGTTTTTATTAAATTAGTTTTCACTCTCTCTCCACGCAAATAGAGTACACTTCCTCTCAATTCCATCTCTCTCAACCCTAGCCCATTAGCGTAATTAGTACATATGCGTACAACCCGAACGGGTAGTAAGACGTGGTGCTAAAAGTATTTTAAGAAAAATAATCCGCAACTGTGAGCACGTAGACTGGTCTAGTTTGATAGTGTTTTAGCACCGCGTCTTACTACCCGTTCGGGTTATACGCATATATACTAATTACGATAATGGTTTTAAGGATGAGGAAGTATATATTTAGAGGAAGTTCACCCGCATTTGTGGGTAGAGAGAGTGTAAAACAATTTTGGAAAAAACCACCCTCAGTACACCTGATCGAGATTCGAACCTCCTTCTTAAATTACTTTGAAATATTTTGTTCTGGTAGGTTGGTAAATTTAATTAACCCGTTCATACACATTTAATTATATTAATGGGGTAAAGATAGGGATGGCATAATTTAGAAGAAATGCACCCGCCTTTTCTTGGAGGAAAAGTGGAGAGCTATTTAGTAAAAAAAAACACCCCCAGTACACTCAGACTGGAGTCGAATTCCGACCTTTCTATTACCGACAAAACAGAATATAGCGTACATTTGATTTTTATCTCTTTGGTTTTCCCATGCCCATCTTACGCTTTTGTGAATTCACTTCCTCTAAAACTACTTTCCTTATCAATATTAATAATATTAATATTTAGCACCGCGTCTTACTACCCGTTCGGGTTATACGCTTAAGTACTAATTACGCTAGTGGATTAGGAATTTGGAGGGTTGAATTTAGAGGAAGTGAACCCGCATTTGCGTGGAGGGAGAGTGGAAAACCATTCAGGACCCTCCCCCAGTTCACCCAACCGATATTCGAACCTCGATCTCCCCGTCCTCGGCGGTCGAGCTCAACACGACGAGCGCGTTAGCCAACTACGCCACCGAGGCGGGTACTACTTTCCTTATCCTTAAAATTGAATCGTTAAGAACTTGGTAATCATAAAAAAAATATAATCACCGCCATCAGAATATAGCCTATATATATCAAAAGTAGTAAATAGTTGGTTTGTTTCTGTTTAAGATGATCATAAGTTGGCAGCGGCCCCTTTGTTCTCGTTCGAGACAGCGAGTCGGTCAAGACGAACAAGATCCGTAAATTACTTCTGGGTTGGCAGACCTGGACCGGCTTCCTGGAAATTTTCCAGCGTTGATTTCTCCCTCCAACCTGAAGGCAGCATGGAAGTCACCACGTATATTTGAGCAATTTGATAATAAGACAACTCATGAAAGAAACAAAGAGATGAATAGGTAAAATATAGATAACTTGTGTTAGCTTCAAACAAAGTTCATATTTTATCGTCAAATCATTCGGAAAAGGAGGTGTTGCCACCTTTCTTTTATTTTTTTTAACACGTCTCATTACCCGTTCGGTTTGTACGCATGTTTACAAATCATTCAAATGTGTTAGGGAAGAGTATGGTTGAATTTCGAGAAAGTTTTCTTGAATTTGCGTGGAGGGAAGTAACAGACAGAAACAGCACAAACCATCAGGAAAATGTTTCCTATACTGTGAGAGCTGACGAAAACAAATTCGCCACATTTTTATGGCCAATTCGCCACATGTGGGTATTAGTGACAGGGTTGCCCGCCCCGGCCTTAGAGCATTCGATCATCGAAGCAGGTGCCATATTTTTTAAATAGACATAGCTACTTCTCTTTAGTACATTTGATAGCAATGTGTTTTCTAGCAGCTATCTAACTCAAGGAAACAGAATCAAGAATGTGATTCTTCAAGCTCTGCATCTACCCAGTTATAAAGTATGTGTGTATCGAGTTATAGAGTATGTGTGTATCCAGCTAATAAGTATGTGTGTATCCAGTTATAAAGTATGTGTGTATCCAGTTATAAAGTATGTGTGTATCCAGTTATAAAGTATGTGTGTATCCAGTTATAAAGTATGTGTGTATATAGTTATAAAGTATGTGTGTATATAGTTATAAAGTATGTGTGTATCCAGTTTTAGAGTATTTGTGTATCCAGTTATAAAGTATGTTTATATCCAGTTATAAAGTATGTGTGTGTATAATTATAAAGTATGTGTGTATCCAGTTATAGAGTATTTGTGTATCCAGTTATAAAGTATGTGTGTATCCAGTTATAAAGTATGTGTGTATCCAGTTATAAAGTATGTGTGTATATAGTTATAAAGTATGTGTGTATATAGTTATAAAGTATGTGTGTATCCAGTTATAAAGTATGTGTGTATCCAGTTATAAAGTATGTGTGTATATAGTTATAAAGTATGTGTGTATATAGTTATAAAGTATGTGTGTATCCAGTTTTAGAGTATTTGTGTATCCAGTTATAAAGTATGTTTATATCCAGTTATAAAGTATGTGTGTGTATAATTATAAAGTATGTGTGTATCCAGTTATAGAGTATTTGTGTATCCAGTTATGAAGTATGTGTGTATCCAGTTATAAAGTATGTGTGTATTCAGTTATGAAGTATGTGTGTATCCAGTTATAAAGTATGTGTGTATTCAGTTATAAAGTATGTGTGTATTCAGTTATGAAGTATGTGTGTATCCAGTTATAAAGTATGTGTGTATCCAGTTATAAAGTATGTGTGTATATAGTTATAAAGTATGTGTGTATATAGTTATAAAGTATGTGTGTATCCAGTTATAAAGTATGTGTGTATCCAGTTATAAAGTATGTGTGTATCCAGTTATAGAGTATGTGTGTATTCAGTTATAAAGTATGTGTGTATTCAGTTATGAAGTATGTGTGTATCCAGTTATAAAGTATGTGTGTATCCAGTTATAAAGTATGTGTGTATATAGTTATAAAGTATGTGTGTATATAGTTATAAAGTATGTGTGTATCCAGTTATAAAGTATGTGTGTATCCAGTTATAAAGTATGTGTGTATCCAGTTATAAAGTATGTGTGTATCCAGTTATAAAGTATGTGTGTATCCAGTTATAAAGTATGTGTGTATCCAGTTATAAAGTATGTGTGTATTCAGTTATGAAGTATGTGTGTATCCAGTTATAGAGTATGTGTGTATCCAGCTATAAAGTATGTGTGTATCCAGTTATAAAGTATGTGTGTATCCAGTTATAGAGTATGTGTGTATCCAGTTATAAAGTTTGCATATATTCAGTTATCAGGTCTACTTGTACACAGTTATTACTGCGGTTTGTTTTGCTAAATATGGTTGTTGCTATCCTATATTAAATTCGCTTGGCCTTTTAGGTTTAGGTTTGTGTTTTAATAAAGTGCAAGTAAATATATTTAGTGTTCTAATAAGGCTTAGCACTAACATGTTATGTATGCTATCCCTTTCAAATGTCATTTCGAGCTAGATAACTACGCTACACCTAATCCCCTGTTCGTAGAAATAAACCAAAGTCCCAGAAATAGTCATTTTTATATTTATAGAATTTATCTAGTCTGAAGGGGGAAGTACGAATTCAGCCCCATGAACCAACCAAAAGCTTTCCATCTCATTTTACACAGACTTAAGATAGTTTTGTGCCTTATATTTAGAGATAGGGTAAATTCGCTTTAGCGAAAAACGCAAAAAGAAAAAAAAGGGGTCGAAAATAGGGTATTTATAAGTTTTCTTTGCGTTTCATGACATTTGAAAGTGTTTAAAGCGATTTTTATTTCGCGAATTAACGCGAAAAACGTGATTTTGAGAGTATTTTAGCTAAATTATTCTATTTAGCGAAATAGACGTGAATTCCCTGAAAATGCTGAGAATTTCTATAAAACGATTTTTTCAGCGGAAATAAGTGATTAAAAAATCATTGAGTTTCACTCGTGTGTGTGCTTCAGCTCGGGTTTTATTTGCATCCTGTGCCTTCCACAGCCCATACGGCTAATCGCCACATTCCGTTAGTCGTTGCTTTTATCATAAATTCTTTGTATAGGCCCTAAAAACATTGACTAAAGACATTTTTACCTATTTTGCTACAAAATGATAAATTATGCCACAAAACGCTAAATTTCCAATAATTAATGCTAAAAAAACTGAAAATTAATGCTATTTTACCCTATCTCTACTTATATTAGGTGAGGCTTGCTTAGGTTATGATCATGTTGTGCCACAGGCTAGGTTAGGTAAGGTTAGGTAAGGATTGGATTATGTCATACGTACTATTCACCATGCCTTCCCAACCCCTTTAAACGGGGCCGAGGTTCGAATGCAGCCGTTCAAACATAGAACATAGCTCACAATGTGTGGTTGTCAATAGTTGGAACAAGATGTCTACTTACTGTTCAGTTGAAATATGATGTAGTTTACATTTCAAATAAAGAAAAACATAATATTATTTCATTTGTTGCCTTTGTGAGAATTATGTTTGTGTTTCAAATTGACAAGGTGTTAATCATTGTAATTAAGGGAATGTTCATATGGAGGGGGATGCCACAATTCAATCAATATAAATAAGTTTAAAAAATGACACCTAGACATGGAAATAGATTTATACCTTGTGTGTTGGTATTAATTGAAATTAGCTTTAAGAGCGTGCAGGGCCAACTCAGCTCCCGGCTCGCATGAGGTATGGGAGTAAAAGGGAAAAGAAAACACCTACGATATGTCAGAAATGTGTGCAGTGCATTCGTATTTGAATGATTACTCGAAATTTTCCGTTGTGACGACAAAGTTTCTTGTTAATAACTACAGTATGTCCCTATTATGACAGAATGATGATTTGTGCACAGTGCTTATCTGTGAAGCCATTTTAAAATGGTCATAAACGCCTTTTAAATGCAGTTTTTAATCCAAATATAATTTAATATTTCACCAATGTTCAGTATTAGGAACTTCTATTAACTATTTATCTCCATTAATATTTAATCAGAAGTGATTCACGTGTAATAGTGTTAATGTAAATTTACGATTTCTAGCCGACTGTATCACAGAGTTGATTGGTATGTGATGCACGATCTTAATTACAATCTTGTATTTTAGACTTGGGGGCCTAACAGACTAGTCCCTGTGATATCAATGATAGATTATGCAGGTAAGTAGATGATTTCCACACGTCCATCACAGACTCTGCCTTAAACTATGAGTGAAGAAAACATGAGCATGGAACGAGTCCCGGATAACTAATTGATAGAGCATTGGCACGCTAAGCCAAAAGTCCCGGATCGATTACTGTGTCCAGGTGTCGTGTTACAATTAATTGATATTAATTTTTTTGTCCAGTAACATAACCAACAACTTCATTTATTTATTTATTTTAAGTTTATCTATACTTTTAAATATCCTGTGGTATATATTTTTTAATATTTAAAACATAGCTAAGAGTAAAATATTCTTAGTAATGTTTTAAATATGTGAACGCAAGTAGTTAAGCAATCAAAGGAAAAAATGCAAAATATTGTTCTAATAAATTTCCCTCAATTTATTAAAGCCTTTATCTCTTTTACGTTATGACATTTCGCTTTTCGGTCAAGATGTTATTTCCTCTTCCTTTCGAGCAATATTTTTAAATGCCCAAACGTGATATTCTGTTCGAATAGTGAATTATGTTCTTTTTCGCTCTCTCACACTCTGTGTCGTTCTGTCTTTCTTTATACAGTATCAATGTTTTCTCATCCATACATAATATATGTTTCAGTGTTAGCTTAGCGATCTCCCCCCCCCCTTTCCTCCTTTTTCTAACCAAGCCATTCCTATTCTCAATTTCTCTTTGGATAGCCCAAAACCCTGGAGAGAGAGAGAGTAAAAACCTCTGGCACAGAGTAAAATCACCCCAACCCCCTTCACCCCCTATTTTTCCAACACATACGTATAGAAGAAGATTCCACAGCGCCTAACCTCCCTCCCCTCTATTTCCCCGCGCGCATAGAAAAAGAAAGAAAAAGAGTACCACCCCACCTTCTCTGTTTTGGCATGTTACAAGTTGAAAACCGGCTGCCATGTTTGAGATTTTATTTACGAGCTAGAACCTTTTCCGGTGTTGCCAAATTTACAATAGGAAAAAAAAAGGGGGGGTAAAGGGGAGGCCAAGTTTCTTTAGTTGTTTAAAAGTTCTTCAATGCCATTCACACGGGCAGAGGGAAAAAAAAAAAAAACAAGAATTTTCTTTTGTTTTTTCCTTCTTTGAAAAAAAAAAAGATATTAGGAAGTAACTTTTTTTTTTCTTTTACGATTGAATTCCCATATGTCACAGTACGGATAGAAAACTTGATTGAGATGTCATTTAAAAAAAAAGTAAACGAACAAGCGAATCGTCCAACAAATGGTATGTTAACTTCCTCGCAGAATCGACCAACCTGAGTAACTGGCCTGTTCGGTTCTGGTACGGCTCTTGAAAATGATCGTGTGCTACAGATAAGTAGGCAGAAAGCTACTGTTCCGGTATTTTCGGACACTGTTTCGGAACGTTCAGCTCTATTTTGCTTGTAAGTGGTTGCACCTGAATGCTACTTTTTTTTTGTATCTCATGATCAAGTTTGATTAGTACATGATTTGGATGAAGTCAAGATACTAGTGACAACTTAATTTTTTTGCCGTCCATCATTGTGTGAACGTTGTGAAGTTGACAATAGGACTCGACAAGGACGCTAACTGGCTTCTCGTTAGAACTCGATTCTATCCAGTTCTCATTTAAGACATAAAATAACGTATTCCGGATCACGGAACCTAACCTTTATTCGTTTTGGATTTCATTTGGATGTTAGTTGTTTCTCATTCACTAAAAAAAAGAAGAAAAAAAAAGACAGCTATTCTGTGCTAGAAAACTTTCCCGTGACATTTTAATTTTTGGATTGTGTTGTCATTGTAGACTTGTATGTTTTTTTTAACTAGTTGCTTATGAATATTAATTTAAACTGAGTTTCATTTTCTCATGATAAATTATCAAATAGTTTAAAGTATAATTATATTTATTTTAAGTTATAACAAAAGTCATATTAATGTAAATATTGAATCTAAAAAATATATCTATGGTGCTTCTAAACCTCATAAATAACTAGCAAGTGTAGATACATATTCCTTTAGTGATTACAAAATAAATCAATGTTTGCTTAACTAGAACGAAATGAAATAAAATTATCCATCTGGACGGTATAGAGCAGTGATTTATTACTAGGAACTATTGTGTGTTCAAACACCTTGAAGATTAGGTATAAAATAATGTATCTGAAGGTTTCTTTATTGTCTTATTGAGAAAATAGCTTACAATTGGACAAGTTGAAGAACATTTTTTTAAAATGTGTATTCAAAATATATTTGATACACACAGATAAGGTTAAGAGTTAAGACAATATATTCAATTAAGGCCACAACTTTTTTTAACAGCACGTGTCACTAGCCGTTAGGGTTATACGTTTTTGGCTAGAGCTAGGTAAACAATGATTTATTTTGTAATAACTAAAGCAATATGTCCCTATATTTACTAGTTTTCAAATCTTAGTACAACTTTCAGCGACTTTAAATGATTAGCTAATGTTAGAGTTTAATATTTTGAGTGCTTACAGTGTCTTTAGGTTTAAAATCTTTGAATAGTATAGATTATAGAACGACAAATCACATTGTAGTTTTAAATATAAATAATATGAAACAAATTTGCAATCAAGAAATATTGAATTTAGATTAAATGTTAAAAACGTGTTGCTTTGCAATGTTGTGTCACATCAAGTAATCTACTTTATATAAATACACAAAGTTAATATAAAATATAACAAAAATACAATAAACAATACATAATTTATTAATATGAATATAAATAAATGGAGTGATGAAAATTAATTAGATATAAAATTAAATAAACGATTATAAATAATACGTTAAAACATTAGTAGGTATATGACAATTAAATCGCACAGATATCCATACTAATGTTTTAATTTATTATCAGCTATAATTATTACTATTAAATTTTAATATATCATTAATTTTCATCCCCCTTTCAATTATATTCATATTTATCCTAATTATTGTTTCTTGTTTTCTGTTAGTTTTCATTTTAGTTACGTGATGTGGCGCAACATTGCAAAGTAACAAGTTATAACTTTTAATTTAAATTCCGTATTAATTCTTAATTTAAAATTTGTAATACTCCTTACTAAAAGTTATGAACATTACCAATAATATGAAACACTTTTACAAAATCCTATTATCTGGTATACAAAGTGATAAAATTAAAAACTTGTTATTATTTTATATTAATAAAGTTTAATTTTCTTAGTTACTATAAGAATACAAGTATTTGTATGGATGTCAACCATTTATTGAACAGTAAACCTAGATTCTAGTTTGTTCAATTAAATACTCCAATTGGGGTTCATATCTAGATTTTTATTGTTTTAATTATTTTTTAACCCTCCTCGGTGGCGTAGTTAGTTGACGCGCCTGTATCGTGTTGAGCTAGACTGCCAAGGACGGAAAGATAGAGGTTCAAATCTCGGTCGGGTGAACTGAGGTGGTTTTTCCTGAATGGGTTAACATTCTCCCTCCACGCAAATGCGGGTTCACTTCCTCTAAATGCAACCGTCCCTATTCCTAACCCATTAGCATAATTAGTACTAGAACGTATAGCCCGAACGGGTAGTAAGACGCGGTGCTATTTTTTTTATAATAGCCACCTCTATAGATTTACTTAAATGATTAAAAGTTGAAACATAATGACAATTTCATATTTATTTTTACTAAAATACTTTAACGTCGTGAAAAGAAGCCATAAAATATACAACCCCATACTATTTAAAAAAAGAATAATTTTAAGTTATGCTAAGGAGAATTATTAGTTTTATTACAATAATGAATCAGCTGATTATTTCTTATAATAAACTCAATAGCTCTCTTAATTAAAATTCTGTTTTAAAATTGTAAATGCTTCTCAAATAAGTAATATCACACATTTTTTAACTTCTTACAAGCTTGAACTAAACAATGCGGAGGAAAATTGGTCGGTTGCCGGTAGTTCTAAAATGTCACAGATGAGGAGAGAGCCTACTCTTGGCTGCAAATCGTTTTAAGATGTCACCGAGATTGTGTTGCAGATTATTTTAAGAAGCCATCAAAGACGTGGTTGAAGATTGTTCTAAGAGGTCAATAATAATGTTGTAGATAGTTCTTAGAAGTCACCGGTATTGTAGATGAAGATAGTTCTAAACAGTCACCGAGAATAGTTGAAATTAATTTATAAAAAGTCACTAAGACTGTGGTTTCAGATTGTTCTAAGAAGTCACCATGAATGTGATTGTAGATTGTTCTAAGAAACAATCATGTGCGATTGTAGATTGTTCTAAGACGCCACCATGAATGTGATTGTAGATTGTTCTAAGAAGCCACCATGAATGTGACTGCAGATTGTTCTAGGTAGCCGCCATGAGTGTGATTGCAGATTGTTCTAAGAAGCCACCTTTAGTTGTTACGTATAAAAGAGTTAGCCTGATATGTTAATGTTCGTTAGCCATAATTAGTATGATATTTTTACATAATTATTGAATTAAGTTCAAGGTTGCTATCCTGTATTATGGTAATCAAAAGGGGATGATGTCTTATTTTATAAATTAAAAGTTCTAGTCTTTTATAGTTTTTTATTTTAAGTAAATAAACAGATTTTGCTAGATATTTCACACGTTGTAAATATTAATTTAAAAAAACCCGACTATTGTATTATGTGTATATTAATTCCCGGCACGTGAAATTTGTCATAGACCCGACCCATACGGCTCCTCGTCAAGATTGCAAGTGAAGAGATGCGCACTTTGAAATAGGTATATCTAGTGACATCTCCTTCTCGAAACTTCCAAAAAAAGAAAGAAAGGTGTGGTCATCCAGGTGCGTCTCTAACTACAAAACTGAGTTCGCTTTTCAAACAGAGACGCAGCAAGATTTCACCATACCTTGCAACTTAACACAAATAAATCTTACTACCCGCTCGTATTTATAATATTGTAATTTTGAATATAGATGTGAATAATAAATTATTTAGATGTATAATTCCATATCATTACATAGTGTGATTGCAGATTGTTCTAAGAAGTCACCATGAATGTGATTACAGATAGTTCAAAGAAGCCACCTTTAGTGTGATTGCAGATTGTTCTAAGACGTCACCATGAATGTGATTGTAGATTGTTCTAAGAAGCCATCATGATTGTGACTGCAGTTTATTCTAGGAAGCCGCCATGAGTGTGATTGCAGAGTGTTCTAAGAAGCCACCTTTAGTGTGATTGCAGATTGTTCTAAGAAGCCACCCGTGTGATTGCAGATAGTTCAAAGAAGCCACCTTTAGTGTGATTGCAGATTGTTCTAAGAAGTCATCATGAATGTGATTACAGATAGTTCAAAGAAGCCACCGTGAGTGTGATTGCAGATTGTTCTAAGAATCCACCATGAGTGTGACTACAGATTGTTCTAAAAAAGCCACTGTGACTGTGACTGCAGATAGTTCTAAAGAACCACTATGAGTTTGATTGCAGATAGTTCAAAGAAGCCACCTTTAGTGTGATTGCAGATTGTTCTAAAAAGCCACTGTGACTGTGATTGCAGATAGTTCTAAAGAACCACTATGCGTGTGACTGCAGATTGTTCTAAGAATCCACCATGAGTGTGACTACAGATTGTTCTAAAAAGCCACTGTGACTGTGATTGCAGATAGTTCTAAAGAACCACTATGAGTTTGATTGCAGATTGTTCTAAGAATCCACCATGAGTGTGACTACAGATTGTTCTAAAAAGCCACTGTGACTGTGATTGCAGATAGTTCTAAAGAACCACTATGAGTTTGATTGCAGATTGTTCAAAGAAGCCAGCTTTAGTGTGATTACAGTTATTTCAAAGAATCCACCCTTGCAGATAGTCCTAAGAAGTCACAGTGCAAATAGTTTCACGTGAAATTTCGCAGTTCTGAGTAGGGTGTCGAACCGGGACCAAAACCGATGTCCAGAATTGATTTGTATTTCTAAGTTAATTAACTTCTATCGTTAATAAAAAATAATTCATATTGCATTTTATGCCCTTATTTGTGAAACTTTATTTTATTTTGAAAATAAAATTTCCCCCTTTTTTAAGAATTTTTGTGCAGCTAAGATATATTTATTTTCAAGAGGATTATAAAGTCATCAATGAGTACTTGACAATCAGTAAGCACTAATGAGTTAGGAGTGGATTGTGCCGCCGGGACACTTGGATATATTCTGGTGGGAAGATTGATTCGGGCTGCCGCAACTACTTTAAACTAAAATAAATATTAATAGTGATAGAATTCAATTTTTGGTCAAGTTGACAATCTCTGTTAATTTAAGATGTAAAAAATAGATGTATGATATAATATAATAATAATATAGGCACTATAATTTGAATCATAGATGAAAAAATAAAAAAGATTTTTGGTAATAATAATTACAAGTTATAATATCTTATGATGAACAATTATGATGTAATCATATAAGTTTTAACAAACATCTCAAAAGTTTGAAACATATTAAAATTGTGGACTTTTGAGTCAAATTGCATAGAAACAGTATTATGATCCGATGATGTAAACATGCATATATTATTTGTCTTACGTTATTGGAAGTTAAACAGAGTTATATGTAAATGAAAATATAAATAATGAAAAAAGATACGTAAAATTTGAATTCCTTTCTTATCTCTAATTCCTTGTTTCTTGGATATCCTTGGAATTACAGATAAGAAAGGAATTCAATTTTTACGTATCTTTTTTCATTCTTTATATTTTCATTTACATATAACTCTGTTTAACTTCCAATAACGTAAGACAAATAATATATGCATGTTTACATCATCGGATCATAATACTGTTTTTATGCAATTTGACTCAAAAGTCCACAATTTTAATATGTTTCATACTTTTTAGATGTTTGTTAAAACTTATATGATTACATCATAATTGTTCATCATAAGATATTATAACTTGTAATTATTATTACCAAATTTTTTTTCATTTCATTTATGATTCAAATTATAGTGCCTATATTATTATTATATTATATCATACATCTATTTTTTACATCTTAAATTAACACATATTGGCAACTTGACTAAAAACTGAATTCTATCACTATTAATCTTAATCGTTCCTTATTAACTATTAAAATGTTTTTCAAAATAAAATAAATATATTCATTATATTCTAATTTATTGTTTTTTATTAATATTTCAATTAAAAGTACCAGTGAGTAGGTCTGAAGGTACCAAGAATACATCATTTGTGTGGATGTACGATGACATTAAGTGTAAAACCATCCTGTTTGTTGTTTCCTGGTGTGGATTTTAAACAAATACTTAAGCCAAACGTTGGTTTAATTAATACAGGTGGTTATTAGCTTTGTAATTTACTAATTTTACAAAATTAAATTTATTTTAATTATATTCCCAACTTTTGTTCAACAATTTATAAGACCCGCTTCTGTGGCCGTATGGTCTAACGCGCTACTCTCGCGTTAGATAGACTGCCAATGACGGGGAGATCAAGGTTCGAATATTAGTTGGGTGTACTAAGGGTGGTTTTTCCAAAATGGTTTTCCACTCTAACTCCACACAAATGCGGGTACACTTCCTCTGAATATAACCTTCATAATCCCTAAAACCACCAGCATAATTAGTACATAAGCGTATAACCCAAACGGATAGTAAGACGCAGTGCTAAAAACAAAACAAAAATAAATAAATTTAGAAGCATGTTGGCTCATGTCAGCAAAAAGTAGAAAATGATATTTTAAGTTTACTTAAAAGCTACGTAATCATTGATAATATAGCTGTAATCGTCTCGGGATTAAATTTATTATTAATAAAAAAATATTAATATTTCACCTCACCACTTCAGCTTTCACTAAAACATAACTTCAGTGATATTTATGAGTTTATGTTAAAGGTTGCTATATTAATAGTCCCGGAGCAATTGGAACCTGCCAATCCACCTCTAAATGAGGAATGATTATTGTCACATTGTGTATGTTCTAGAGCCATAGTTTCTGTCTCTTGTTGGCTCGCGGACCGCAATACTACACCCACAATATTAGGATGGGGGGGAGGGGGGTTAAATATTACCCAGTTTCGAATCTCTTTCAATGCAGAGATAGTGAATACCACATCAAGGTTATTATCAAGATAGTTCTGAAGGTAAATCACATAAAGTTTCTATATTGTAACCCTGAAAGCTTATTTATTATTTGAGTGTGTTGATAAAAGGACATCAAGAAAGGACTATCATTTTAAATTAAAAATGTTCAAATTGAAATCGAGCATATTGCCATGACATCATTATTTGAATAGCCTATTAACGAAGCTTAAAATAATATTTTTATACATAAAATAATTGACAGATACATTGTATAGCGTATTTAAATATTTTAGATAAATAAACTAAAATAATAGGTCTACACTATTTCCTTTTGTTCCCGACATGGTAAGTAACTGCTTTGGTTATATCAAACCAGCATTATTTAATTTAATTTATCTACCTTTTTACTTTCTCTCTATCTTACAGGTAGAGAAAGTATTGTGATCGTCAAAAAAATCGAACTCGAGATTTTGATGAATTTTGACGTTTCATGACTTCCTGAATCCGAAAAAGTGGTTTTTGAATTTCCGTCTGTCTGTCTGTCTGTCTGTCTGTCTGTCTGTCTGTACCTCCAACTAGAGCCTAAACTATTTTACCGATTGAGCTGAAACTTGATATCTAGGGTTTTCATAGGGTTGCCCCGAGGGGTTTTTGGAATTGGATATCTACCCCTAAAATTAAGGGTAGTTTACTGAAGGGAAAAAAGAGAAAAAGTCGATTTTCTCAAAATCGGCTCTAACGATTTTGATTAAATGTCATTTATGAACATAAATAAATATTCCAAACAAAATGGCTACTCTCAATATTTCGGCAAAATCGTTTTAAGGGCTCCGGTCTGATGCGTAAATTAAATTTTTTTATAATAGCTCCGAAACTATTTGAGATATGAAATTACTTAGCATTACAAATATGTATATATATTTATAATACAAATATTTTATTCGAAACATATTTTTATAAAATCAATAACTTTCAATATATACGCAATTATATATATATTTTTAACTTTTTGTGCATTAAAGCTTAAGTATTGCGACCGTAAGAAAAACTAACCTGAAATGTTGATGGATGTTGACGTCTCATGAACCCCCGAACCCTAAAAAATAGTCTTTGCAATGCCGTCTCTCTGTGTGTCTATTAAAACTTAAAATTAAGGGTAGTTTACTGAAGGGCAAAAAGAGAAAAAGTCGATTTTCTCAAAATCGGCTCCAACGATTTTGATTAAATTTCATTTATAAACATTAATAAATATTCCAAACAAAATGGCTACCCTCAATATTTCGGCAAAATGGCTTTAAGGGCTCCGGTCTGATGCGTAAATTAACATTTTTTTAAATATCTCCGAAACTATTTGAGATATGAAATTACTTAGCATTACAAATATGTATATATATTTATAATACAGATATTTTATCCGAAACATATTTTTATAAAATCAATAACTTTCAATATATACGCAATTATATGAATTTTTTTAACTTTTTGGACATTAAAGTTTAAGTATTACGACCGTAAAAAAAAAACTAACCTGAAATGTTGATGGATGTCAACGTCTCATGACCCCCCGAACCCTAAAAAATAGTCTTTGCAATGCCGTCTCTCTGTGTGTCTATAAAAACTTAAAATTAAGGGTAGTTTACTGAAGGACGAAAAGAGAAAAATTTGGTTTTCTCAAAATCTGCATAAACGATTTTGATTAAAATTCGTATCTAGGCGTTGATTAAGATTATAAATAAACTAGCTATTTTCATTTTCCTATGAAAATGATTTTTAGGGTACATTACAGAAGCGTTAATTTCCGTATCTCCACAACTATTGGAGAAACTAAACAACTTATCATTGCAAAATTGTAGGACTATTAGAAATAAAAAACTTTTATTTGACATATATTTTTATAAAAACAGCAGTTTCTGAGATATTTGCAAATATATTAATACAATTTTGTGAGCTTTAGTTGTAAACATATACTACTTAAGTCTTAACGCAATAATACTCCAATGCCATAGAGTAATTAAATATAAGTAAGTATCTAAAAAAAGTATGTTATTTTTCCTTAAATCTCTTAGGAGAAATGTTTAGCAATGATCTATCTCCATTTTAGACTCAATAGTCAATATTTACATTTTTTATTGGTCAAAATGTATAAATGAATAATTAAATATCAATGCGATGACTTCAAGATCTGCAACACCTTATAAAATGTTAAAATTTTAACCAGAAATCGAAATTTTAATACGAAGTGTTGACCCTTGTGGAAGACATTAAACTGTTTGAAATGGTCTTAGGTGGACAAAGATGCGCCTCTTTTCTCATTGATTCTATATCATTGTATATTATTTTATGCGTGTTCTTATGTGGAGTGGTGATGATACAATGTACATTATTCCGTTCAGAAATCTTACGAGTTCATAGAAAGAGAGAGAAAGTCTGTGCGGTCTGCCGTACCATTTATTTTCGATTGAAACTATTCGTAAGATGATATATGTTAATTTCAAAATAAAATAAAGTTATTTTCAAAAACTACACCACTTTTTATTATTCTATAGATTCCTGTCAAACAAAATTGAAATAATCTCTTGTTCAAATGGTACCCTGAATTAGAAATAAATTGTGCAGCTATCAAGCTCCTGAATTATTAATTTTTTATATAAATTGCTTGTATTTTTTAGCGAATTATGTTTTAATATTTTGTTATATTTACGAATATTAAAACACAATTATTAAGAACGGAAAATAACAGGAACTTTTATTTTTCTAGAATCTGAACCTTTAATTATTTTTTTAGAACAAGAGCCAGAACCAATATAAGTATTTCAGTTTGATTACCTGGTTCTGAGATAAAGTAATCGGCTAGAAACATAGGCCTACACTGATTTTTTGTAGGACTGGACACCTAAAAAGTCCTTGTTTTCTTACCAAAAGCCTACCATGTAGTATTATTACTACCCGTTCGGGTTATTCGCACTTACGCTAATGTGTAGTGGTAGGGTGATTGTGAGATGAAATGGAGGACCTACAGTTTAACGTGGGATCCGAACCACGTTGGAGGCCTGACATTCCATACATTCACAAGCTGTGATTAATACACGTCTTGTCAGAGGTGAAGGAAGGGTTTGGCAATTAGATAAATCTGTGCCGGGACCGAGGATTGAACCCCGGACCCCCAGCACAGAAGCTTGACACCTTACCCCCAGACCACCAGGTCACCCGTTTACTTAGTAAGATTATGGTAAAAAAATAGTCAATTTAAATGTCTATTAATACAGAAATAAGTGTATAGGTCTAGCCTTCCTAAAACAATTAAGTCTTTCTTAACGGGAACATGACCGAAAATTCTTTAAGATATATATAAGGTGAGGACATAGGGGACGCGAGAATATGTCAGTGTTTTTGCAGTTTTTATAGCTAAACTTTTTTTTATGGCCAAAATAAATCAAATATTTCTTAAGAAGAAACAGAGTTTAATTTTCTTCGAGTGGTGATATCATCAGCTGTCGAATATCTGTTATGAGCATAGAGGCATTAGTTGACAAACTTTTTAAATGTAGAGAAAAAGTTGCCATTACATTCCAGGACACTTTTAACAGATATTCAACAACTGTTGAGGTCACCTTGTAAACCAAATTATACTATATGTTCCTACTGGAGCATTATTTTATTTATTTTGGCAAAAAAAAAAAAAAATTGCTCTAAAACTGCAAAATCACTGGCCTTTTCTCACATCCCCTTCCATCTCACCATTAGGGCAGTAGGACAAGTTGATTAAATAATAATCAAGGATAATTAAGGATGATCTATCTTGAGATAGTCTATCCAGTCCACCTCATTACACCCTATTCCTATCTTGAGCTAGTTCTATCCAGTCCACCTTATTTCACCCTATCTCTATCTTGAGCTAGTTCTATCCAGTCCACCTTATTACACCCTATCTCTATCTTGAGCTAGTTCTACCCAGTCCACCTTATTACACCCTATCTCTATCTTGAGCTAGTTCTATCCAGTCCACCTTATTACACCCTATCTCTATCTTGAGCTAGTTCTACCCAGTCCACCTTATTACACCCTATCTCTATCTTGAGCTAGTTCTACCCAGTCCACCTTATTACACCCTATCTCTATCTTGAGCTAGTTCTACCCAGTCCACCTTATTACACCCTATCTCTATCTTGAGCTAGTTCTATCCAGTCCACCTTATTACACCCTATCTCTATATTGAGCTAGTTCTATCCAGTCCACCTTATTTCACCCTATCCCTATCTTGAGCTAGTTCTACCCAGTCCACCTTATTACACCCTATCCCTATCTTGAGCTAGTTCTACCCAGTCCACCTTATTACACCCTATCCCTATCTTGAGCTAGTTCTATCCAGTCCACCTTATTTCACCCTATCCCTATCTTGAGCTAGTTCTACCCAGTCCACCTTATTACACCCTATCTCTATCTTGAGCTAGTTCTATCCAGTCCACCTTATTACACCCTATCTCTATATTGAGCTAGTTCTATCCAGTCCACCTTATTTCACCCTATCCCTATCTTGAGCTAGTTCTACCCAGTCCACCTTATTACACCCTATCTCTATCTTGAGCTAGTTCTATCCAGTCCACCTTGTTACACCCTATCTTTTTCACGTCTATTCCAATGTTATCCTTCCATCTGCGTCTAGCTCTTCTTAATGTCTCTTCCCATTGGCATTGCCAGTTAACACCCTGAACAAGGTTCTATATTCTCCCATTCACGCTTCATATCCTGCCCACCGTAACCTGTGTGATTTGATTAATCCTAACAACGCATTGTGATAAGTACAGGGTATGTAAACAATGATTATGTAACCTCCTCCCCTACCTAGTATCTTTATCCCGTTTCGGACCAGATATTTTCCTAAGGACCATATTTTCAAAAATATACACTACGGAAAGTAAAATAAATATAGTCAACTTTTTTTTTACCCCCACCACGTCACACTACTTGTTCGTACTACATGCATTAAATTAAACTAATGGTGCAAGGATTAGGAAGGTAGAATTTAAAGTAAATGTCTTCTCATTTGCGTGAAGGCATGATAGAAAATCACTCTATACATCATGCCGAGATTCCAATCCTGACCTCCGTTTCAATGACAAAATCAGACTCGATGAGCTTGACGTCTAGTGCGCGTAAGCTCTTTATGAGGGCTGTTAATGGCTTAGGGAAAATGAGGGTATTTTAGAGCAGCGATTTTCAACCTGTAGAACGCGTAGACATCTTAGGGGGAGGGGGGTAAAGTGTAAATATATTATTCATTGATAAAACACTGCATAATCAGGGCTAGATTTAGGGGTAGCTTCAAGAAATTTGGACGTTAGGATATGTGATCTGGAGATACCTTTTTTTGTCTCTTTTTCTCCCTTTTCTAGATGTAAATTATAGAATACGTATAGTATTTTGCACCATGCAACAACTTTGGGGGTACAAAGTTGAACAGAAATTAAATTTGGGGTTACACGATCAAAAATGGTTGACTACCATGGCCTTAGAGGAAAGCACCTGAATTAGTATGGAGATAGGAGGGGGAAAATAATTTAAAGTGACTTCCTCATTGCACCTCTTTAAGAGGTATCAACCAAATGCAGCACAAGTCTAACGCCTTAATCCACATGGTCAACCTCCCTTGCGGAGGCGGTGGGTGATTGGGCACTTTTTATGTGAGGGATTGTAGGATTAGACACCGTAGATTCGACTAGAATGAATTGTAAACAGAGGTTTTGGGCGATTCATAGTAGAATATTAAATTGAAATCAATACAATAAATTATCAACAGACTAAATTTCAGTACAAGCCATTGAGCTGATCGTTGGCTACTCCTTTATTACGTACGAAGTATTAATTTTAGTGAAAGGGCGATAAAAAAAGTTTAGGGTGGGTTAAGCTCTAGGTTAAGGTAGGTTAAGCTCTAGGTTAAGGTGGGAGTGTAGTGGACGTGAGTTAATGGCAGTATTTTTGCGGGTTTTGTAGCAAAACTTTTTTTTTTTGTAAAAAGTAAATCAAATATTGCTTCAATACAAACAAATATTTTAATTTTCTTCAATTGGTGGCCTCAACAGTTTGTTGAATATCTGTCAAGGGTGTCTTGGAATTTAATGACAACTTTTTATCTTCGTTTAAAAAGTTTGTTATCTATTGCCGTTATGTTCATGACAGATATTCAACAGCTGTTGATACTACCATGTGGATAAAATTAAACTCTATGTTTCTAATGGAGCAATATTTGGTTTCTTTTTTTCAACAAAATGTTTTGATATAAAAGATACTGAAACACAAACCTTTTTTCGCGTACCCTACACTTACAACTTTATTTGGACTCAATCTATCTTGGATGGGAAATTATGGTAAAATGTAACGGTGCCCAATCCATTTTGGAGGGTGATAGTTTGGGGTAAAATGCAGTGCCTAGTCCAGCTACTCCCCCTTGCGGGTCACCCGACTTGTTACTAAGATTTATAAGATTATATATACCTTTTATAAGATTTTTTTTCACTTTCCCCTACCTCCCATTTATTTGAGGTATTTATCGTGCACTTTCTGAACCGACTGATTATATCAGGACACGACTTAAAAAATTAACTTAAATCTAGAATAAATATACACCCCCTCCCCCCCAAGGATGTCAATTCATCACTGTCAAAGGGTAAACCCACATTTCAACAATGATATTTTTTTTCGACAATGCCAGAAATTGAACCCGGGACCCTTAGCTCAACAGACAGACACGCCCCCCGACACTGCCTTTCGGCTATTGTCCGTTCCGAACCTGCCAGTGACATAAGAGTCGTCTGGATTGCAAATGAACATAGAATTGATTTTGCTTTGTGAGTTACAGGCAGCAGTCGCTATCCCTTATCCTCATAGTATGAGGGTGAAACAATCAATGGGTGAAATCTTTGAATGATGCTGTAATAAAATACAATAATACTAATTAGTACCCTGTGAGTGTAATGGTTGTGATTATGAGTGATGTCACTGTGTCTTAGATGTTTGGAAGGAATTTTTTTTTGGGGGGAGGGGGGGTGATAAGGTAGACCCCCGACACTGAACTAAGGTGTTGGACTTTTATAAGAATGTAGCCCTCCCGATTTTCCCCCCCTGAAAGCGGGCTGTGTTTGTGTTAGAATGTTGTGGTCCAGTAATTAATAGAAAGCTTGGTGAGTGTAAACCAGCCAGTGGCGGCTAGAGCAGAGAGGACCAGAGGGAACGGGTGTGGCAAGGAGAGGTGACCGCAGTGGCGGGGTGACGCGGCTACGGGGTTGTCGAGGGAAGGGGAAGCTAGGGTGTTCCTCCCCACCCCCCTCGCCCCTCCTTTCACCCTACCGCGCCAAGGAAAGGGCTATCGATTTTACCAGTTAGTCTAAAGTGTTTACAATCTCTGTGACGAGCCAGGGTGGTCCAGCGACGCCGAGAGAGGTCGTTGCGACGCTGTTATAAACGCCCTGTGCTACACAACTTGGGAGATAAGTTTTTTTTTTCAATTCGATCTATTCGTGATGCTACATAAAGGGAAAAGTCAGGAAAAATTTTGATGTCAAGGAATTGTCAGGGAAATTTTTAATATCAGAGAAAACAGGGAAACTTTTAGTGTCATGGAAAACAGGGGATTTATATAAAAATACCTGTAACAGGCAGAGAATTTAAATACTTTACTAATTCTGCACTTAAATATTTTGACATAAGTGATAGATTTTGTTTCTCCATGATATCAAAATGCATTGCCTAATATGAAATTCTTACACAGGGCCAGAAATAATATCTAATACACTAATTGCTGGAAAAGATCTTATTAGAATGTTTATGTTTAGTAAATGTTAGGATTGTTTTAAAATAAGTGATCATTGTGATAAACAAAAAAAAATGGCTTGTTCACCAAGAAAATTTTTAATAAGTTTAAGTCAGGATATTTTTTAAATGTTGTCTGGAAAACCTGGACAAATCAGAGAAATTTTAGTAAAAGTTGTATAGCCACCCTGATATTTTTGACAGACTCTTTTACACGATTGGGTTACTATTTCTGGGACCTACTGATTGCTAGTTTTGATCCCCTTCTGATTTACTTTGGTTTTTCTTGAAGTCTCCATCGTGATTATAATCCCATGTCATAATCGTGGAACCAGCCCTAAGTCACGATTAAGGTTTCCGACCATCCCAGATTTGCAGGACAGTTCCCGGAATTTAGCTCTTTGTCCTTTTTCCTGGTTGAACCCCATCCGGGACACAAAATGTCCAGTAAATCAAGAAATATGTATGCTCTCATTAGCTCTACAAGATAATTATAAAAACAGGTGCTTTACTTGCCATACAGTCTTACCATAATTGTTTTAAATTAAACAACATAATTACAAGGTAAATGTCAAAATTTCTACAAAAATCTTTTTGTTTTCCATGTATCAAATAATTTAACATGTTATATTCTAAAACTTACGCTTCCGTGACCGCTCAAATGAGTCTATTGAAGTACCTCATCAAAATAACTGTTAACTGCCGATTGAAACAGAGAGCAACTCGATATGGGTCATCAAGGGATTCGATCCCCGTCTGGTGTTTAGTGGGGGTTTTACCTAAAGGCTTTCCACTCTCCTTCCACGTGAATGCGGGTACACTTCCTCTAAATTTAGCTTTCCTCATTCTTAAACATTAGAGTAAATAGTAAATAGGCGTACATCCCGAATGGGTATAAGACGCAGTGCTAAGAAATAGTTCAAAACACATGGAATCTGAGTATGTTTTACTAATAAATATATTTTGAGCATACATTGCAGATTATAAGGACAAATAAAGAAAAATATAGGCACGACCCTTTATTCTAAAAAAGTAAAGGTTTTAAAAAAATTACACAAGTAATGCGTGAGGTAACCTAGAAGAATATAGTTGAAATTTAGCTCTATCTTAATAAATAACGGAATATTACACGTTAAAACGTTATCTGTCCCACCCTGTACCTGAGTTTATTATAGTCCTATCAAGCTTATTTATTGAGTGTCCCGGAATTGTATCAGAAATATTTGGCAACCTTTAGTCACGACAATGTGAAAATGTATCTGATCCTTTAGACCCAGGTTTGATCCCGTCCAGATGCACCAACTTGTGCGCATTTTCAAGGAAATCATAAAGAGGATGTTACTAGGTAGGTAGAACCTTTTTAGCCGAACCGATATTGAAATAATTTTCAAGATAGTGCATTGTCTTTATTCGTAAGTTTAACACTTTTGCTACCCAAATTGGTGGGTGCGTGAGCTAGGGCGTCAATCTCCCAAAGTATAATCTTCCGATAGTGAGGAGTTCAGGGTTTGATTCCCGGCCGAGTGTAATGAGAGTAGTTTTTACCTAATTTTTTTCCATTATTCTTCCATACAAATGTGGGTATATTTATTCTAAATTCTACCTTACTCATCTCTACACAATTAGTGTAACTAGGTGAATAGCCCGGTTGGGTGGTAAAACACGGTGCATATTAAACCAACCAAATAAACGCTATGACTGCTAACGACTGAACCTTATAGGTGGAATTGTAGTGAATTAGTTTGGACTTTTAGAGGGTGTTAATATTCATAATCATGATCATTGCAATTTTTATATCTTTATAAAACAAATCAATTTGTAATATTTGTACAATGGGGTTACTTGAAACACATATCTTTATAAAAGTGTATGGAGCCTTCGTTTACCCTGAAAGGTCTAAGGGTACGGCCAGACTGAGCGAGCGAGCGAGCGACTAAAATATAAAACAGAACACATTGGTTGTAATGAGAGATGGCCAGACTGGAGCGAGCGAGCGCGCGAGTGGCTAAAATATAAAACAGAACACATTGGTTGTAATGAGAGATGGCCAGACTGGAGCGAGCGAGCGCGCGAGCGGCTAAAATATAAAACAGAACACATTGGTTGTATTGAGAGGTAGCCAGACTAAAGCGAGAGCGCTCGACCCGGTACAGTCTAGTTTACAGGCGCTGGGCAATATGATTGTATGTTGGTTCATTGAGTGCTAGGAAAACTTCTCAATTTGACATTTTTATTAATATAGATAGATTTATCACACTTGCTACTAACGGCCTAATTTAATTGGGAAGATCATAAACCATACCTATATGTGTGTATATGTATATATATATATATATATAGATATATATGTAAAACTGATATGTTAAAATACTTCAATATGATCAAAGTAGGCCTTTACAAATAAGAAACACCATTAGCATGGAGAGAGGATGGGAAAACCACAACAATAAATCACTTGTCTAAACCCACCCTCAGTTCACTGAGCCAAGATTCGGAGCCTCCTCGTAAACAACTATCGAGAGCTATCTGCTAATCACGCGCTCGCTCACTCACACGCTCGCCAGTCTGGCCACACAGTCGCTTGAGGGCTTGCTTGTCAGTCTGGCCGAACCCTAACACTTAACTTGCACGTTTCCTCTATGGGACAGCTTATAATATAGGGTCATAATGTTGCAGTCTGTCAGGCTAAACGGGGTGTATCTATTTGTTTCTTAAAGCCAAATTTTTCATGTTATTTATGGAGACTATTTGAAGCATAAACTCACAAATTTAACTCATATGAATAAGTAAGAGCCTTCTTCGGTGGCCGCATGGTCTAAGGCGTTACTCTCGTGTTAGATTACACTGCTGATGACAGGGTGATCAGGATTCGGATCCCGGTCGGGTGTGCTGAGGGTGTTTTTCCCCCCAAATGATTTTACACTATTACTCCTCGCAAATGCGGGTACACTTATTCTAAATCCAGCCTTCCTCATCCCTAACTCAGTAACGTAATTAGTACATATGCGTATAACTTGAACAAGTAGTAAGACGTGTTGCTAAGAAAAAAATTCATGAAATTTAGATAGGATCTATAAATTGTACGAAATGTGATGTAAGTCACTTCAAGACAGCAAAATAATATTTAACTCTTGCACAAAACAATTTGAATTAATATAAAAGTGTTATTTATAAGAGTTAAAAAATGCAAAAATTGTGTTTACATTTTTTTTTAAATGTTAAACAATAGCCATTATAGCAGGACCAAACCAAGGGTGAGTGATCTGGGGGCTTAGAAAACCCCTTCTTCTTCTGAAAGTATTATCAATAATCCGCCCCCCCGCCCCCTCACGTCCTCTACTTTATGTGTGGGCCTACTGATCTGTCAGGATGTATTTGGCCGAGGATAAAGGGGGAGAGGGGACAATTATGATTACTTGTGGGACCGTAATCGACGTTAGAAGAGTGAAGTTACAGTGTAAACCTTAGTGGTTATAGAGAAACGAGGAAATGAAAGAAGTGGCATGAGGTTTTACCACTGACAGCTAAGTGGTACCTGCACGGACGTCGATCCTATTACCCTGGGTTCAGGGGGCAGCCCCAACTGGTACTTGATGAACCCTACGACTTAACCCCCGTGGCCTCATGACCATCAGTGCGACCGCTTAGCTACGATCTTCCGTAATCAACCAGCCACGAGGGACTCCGAACCTGCGTTCTCCCTGTGGCTTGTCTACACTTCTCTTTCAAGTCAGCGTTTCTAGTTTTCTTGTTTACTGATTCATAACAACACAACTCATACCTTTCGTTACATCACTCGCTACTCACAATATCAGATATTTATACTAGCACGCCTTCCAATTGAGGCCGTTGGTGACTATAATGTATTATTTTGTTATTCCTTCCTAATGTTGGGCTGGTAACCTATTGAGGTACTATAATTTCATAACACCTACAATTCCAATTATGTTTTTAGAACAATTTAAATGAATTCAAGATGTATTTTTAATGTCGAAACAAATCCTTGCAATCTCCTGTCTTCACCATGAGACATCTAAGAAACCGCCATGTCTTTCTCCCCCTTCCCCTTCTCACAAAAAAATAAATCTTGGTTCAATCCTGCCTCAGGGTGACTATATTCATGATTAAATAAATATTGACAAAGTTATTCCATCTTTGGAATTGACAATATAGAGGAAGACCTTGATTTACACGGATTAGAGTTACGTGGATTCGTAGATACGCGGTTGCAGTATTTCTACCTACGACTAGCAACGTCATCTATAGATCAGCATCAATAGATGACGTTTCTAGTAAGCTGACACACAGCTGATAGTGTCATCAACTCATCACAATTTTGTTTGTTTCTACCTTGAGTTCGAGTTGAATTTTCTCAAACTTTTATTTTAATAATCTGTTAAGCTTTAATTATTATTACTAACGAACATATGTGTCAACAAATTAACCGTATTTAATCACTATTTGACTTACGTGGTTTTCAGCTTTTCGAGGACTTGCAAACTTGTCAACACCTTTTTCCAATAAAGATACCATACACAAGGGTGTTTACAGAAGACAAAACGTTCCGGAATGACTCTTCGATTTCAGGAAGTTGATACAAAATGTCTTTAAAACATTCAAGGAGTTGGTAGCAAGAAAAAAAACAACATCAAACCAAAATTGCTTCAAATAGAGAAAAAAGAATTAACGAGATGATGATGTGGGGGGGCGGGGGGAGAGGAGAGGGAAAGAAAAAAATATATATATCATAAAAAAAAAAGAAGAGATAGTTGCAACAGGTTGTGAAGAAACAAGCGCCACCCAATATTTTCTCCCCCTTACGACCACTTTTTTATTCCCTTCTTCTTGAGAGAATATCCTTTTCCTTTAGGAAGATGAAAGCGAGAGGTAAAAAAAAAAAAAAGATTATAGTAAAAATAAAAATAAGGTTAGCTGTTTGACCCCCCGAAAGTGCAAGGGATTGCCCAGTTGAGTTGAAGGGTTTGTGAGGTCACTTCTTTCTCTTTCCCTCTCAGCTACTTGGTACAGGATAGATAGAGAGCGCTGTCGGGTCGAGGAGGGATGATAGAATGGGGAGAACCGGGGAGGGCTAGTTCTCTATCGACCTTGGTCCCTCTCTTCCCCTGGACCATCACATCTTCGGACTCCCTTCGAAGGACAGACGGACGGGAGAGGAACTCTCCTTGTGCATGGTAGAAAAGGGGATCAATACTGGTACCCCCGCATCTCCTGCACACACACCACACAACACACACACACAAGCACGTCGTCCACCCTTCTAGGGCTGGTGCCCGCCCCTAGACTAGCATCCTTGCCTTGGTCCGGCGAGCCCCTGGAGAGAGGGGGGTGTCCGGGGTTAGGGGGTGGGCAGAGGAAGAGTTTACGTACAACGGGGGCGACACGTCACCCATCCAGAACCTCTTCCCCCCCTACCCTCTCTCTCTCTCTCACTCTGGCTCATTGTGTGGACGCCGCAGCACCTTACATCGGGAACATGCACGTAGCAGAGGCGGCTCGTGAATAATTGTTGCCGGGGGTCCACGGGCCAACTTGAGAGAGGACTACCGACTCTCTAGAGAGATTTGCAAATTTTTTTTGTTTGTTCAAGGTTTTACTTCCCCCCCCCCCCCCTCCTTTAGAGTTCGTGTGTGTTTTTATTTCATAAATCCGAATGTCTTTGGTTGGTTTACTATTACTGTATTACTATTCAATATGTACTCTCCAAAAACAGGATAATCTCAGATCTTAAAGGGGATGTTCAGGTAGCTAAGAGTGCCAATCAGATGTTGCATTTAGGTTAAATATTGATAAAACCTTCAATTGGTAACATGAGTTAGGGTGTTTACTGGACTCAATACTAAACTGTTTTCTATTGCTCTCTATTGTATATATAAACTTGTAAGAATGATTCAAAAGTTGAAATTTTCCTCTTTAAAAATTGTAAAAATCCAGATGTTTTGGTTGACCGAAAAGAGCTAAATACATGAAAAATAAAGGTAACTGTTTTAGGGGCATAGTTTGCATGGTCGGGCCTGATGTAAATTTCTCACCCGGCTGGGATTGCTTTTTACCCCCCCTATACAACAGGGGTATAATAAGAAAATATGGAAATAATCCCCATACCAAACAACTTCCAACCTAACGTAGTCTGGGACTAATATGGAAATAATCCCCATACCTAACAACTTCCAACCAAACGTAATCTTTGGGGTAATATGAAAATAATCCCCAACCTAACAACTTCCAACCTAACGTTGTCTGGGCAAATATGGAAATAATCCCCATACCTAACAACTTCCAACCTAACGTAGTCTGGACTAAAATGAAAATAATCCCCAAAACTAACAACTTCCAACCTAACGTTGTCTGGGCTAATATGGAAATATCCCCATACCTAACAACTTCCAACCTAACGTAGTCTGGACTAATATGAAAATAATCCCCAAACCTAACAACTTCCACATACCAATAACCTGGGCTATATGAAAATAATCTCCAAACCTAACAACTTCCAACATAGCATAGCCTGGGCTAATATGAAAATAATCTCCAAACCTAACAACTTCCAACATAGCATAGCCTGGGCTAATATGAAAATAATCTCCAAACCTAACAACTTCCAACATAACATAGCCTGGGCTAATATGAAAATAATCCCATACCTAACAACTTCCAACCTAACGTAGTTTGGGATGATATGAAAATAGTCCCCATACCTAACAACTTACAACCTAACGTTGCCTGGCTAATATGGAAATAGTCTCCATACCCTAACACTTCCTAACATAACGTAGTCTGGCTACTATGAAAATAATCTCCAAACCTTAAAAACTTCATCCACCAACGTAGCCTGAACTGATATGAAAATAGTCTCCAAACCCAACACTTCTAACTAACGTAGCCTGGACTAATATGAAAATATTCCTTCAAACCAACAACTTCCTAACATAACGTAGCTGGACTAATATGAAATATTCTTCAAACCCTAACAACTTCTAACATAACGTAGCCTTGACTAATATGAAAATAGTCTAAACCTAACAGCTTCTAACATAACGTAGCCTTGACTATATGAAAATAGTCCCAAACCAACAACTTCTAACCCTAACGTAACCTTGACTAATATGAAAATAGTCCCAAACCTAACAACTTCTACCTAACGTAGCCTGGATAATATGAAAAATATCCAAACCTAACAACTTCTACCTAACGTAGCCTGGGCTAATATGCAAATAAACGCAAATCTAAAATAATTCCCAAAGCTAAATAATCATATTGCGCCTAGGTTACGTTGGCTAAGTTGGTGGTCTGTTTGCCACCCTCCTAAACTCAAGCTGGCACCCCGGGTAGCCATCCAGTTCGCTCAGCCCTTAGGCCGCCCCTGATAGTTTGAATACCTATTTGTGAATCGGATGATGTACCTAGTTTAATAGGAGGGCTCAAAACACAAATTGCATCATAATTTGTATCTTCCTATTCCCCTATTTGTTCTATTACTGCCAGAAAGCTCCGTCCACTATCGTTATAATACCTACTTGGTTTCTGGTATTTATGAATTTCTCTAGACTATTCTAGCGCTTACCTAAATACTGGGTTTAGTTAGCTCCGTGCCTGATTCTTAGCCTGGTACCCACAGTAGTGGCCGCGGGTTCTCACATTGCACTTGGTCACCTTTGACGGGGAGGTTGAGGTTAGAGTACCCAACTTGATACGATGAGAAATCTCTCTACGAAATTATTTTTTAATTCCTAATCCCTAAAACCATTATGTAATTAGTACATAAGCGTACAACCCGAACGGGTAGTAAGACGCGGTGCTAAAAAATATATTATATTAATCCTCCTCACAACTGGAGGACAGCTGTCTTCTTTTGACTGGCTGCACAGCACATGCGCAAGACTATTTGAGTCGGTTGGTTTTGAAATGTAAGCCGGTCTACAAACATATATATGCTATGAAGCAGGACCCACAAAGTTGAAACTATTCCAACTCAAGCCGAATGGACTGAGCGGATGCCGCTGAACTCTTGTCATTGATCCAGAGATCGTCATACGGACTAACTCTTGTTTTTCGGTGAACGTGTGAATTTACAATAAATCGTAAAATACTTATTTATATTATATAATCAATCATAATTAATTCAAGCAACCCTTTGTAAATATATATTCCTTTAATTCTGTAAAAAAACTTCTCCAAGTAGATAAATATATTGGTATAGCCCTTTATATTTTTATAGCAAACTTATAATCGTGCTAGTTTAATTCATGGCTAAGATGAGGCCATTAGCAAATTTCTTGGGGTCTCAGATGGGTATTGGTTGAAAGATTTCTGTTGAAATAGTTAAATCGGTGTTAACACATGTCTATGAAGTTGTCAAATGGGTGTCGATAAATGACTGTTGAATTAGTCAAATGTATGAAATTATATGTCTATTGAAGTAGTCAAATGGTTGTCGATACATGTATGTTGAATTGGTCAAATGGGTGCCATTATTATTCTGTTTATTTAAGTAGTCAAATGGGTGTTGCTATTATAAGTCTATTGAAGTAGTCAATTGAGTGTCAATATAGGGTAGATATTTGTTGAATTAGTCTAATGGGTACCATTATTATTCTGTCTATTTAAGTACGTATTCTAATGTGTGTGCTATTATATGTCTATTGAAGTAGTCAAATGAGAGTCGATACATATATGTTAAATTAGTTTAGTCAAATGGGTCACTTTATATGTATGTTTAAGTATTCAAATGTGAGTCATTACATGTCTTTTGAAGTAGTGAGATGAGTGTCGATAAATATTTGTTGAGTTGAATTGGTCGATACATATTATCTATTGAACTGGTCAACCATATGTTGATGTTGTTAAATCAAGGCTGAAGCTACCGAATCAAACGTAAAGACACGTCTCCCTTTTTAGTTAATATCAACTTCCAAAATGGCAGACTATTAAAAAAAATACCATCAATAATATGAATAAATTACGGTCATAGACAGTAATCTTTTAAGGCTGGTTTTTATCTGTCTTACTTAGTAGGACCTACATATTGCTGAGCTATTATTTAAAACATTAACATGAGACCCCCTACAACCCTCTCAACAGACCAACCTTCCTATTACTATATGCCAAGGGCGCAGACAAGTAAGAAACAGGCTCTCAACCTTATGGGGATTTCGCTTAGCTCCTTTTGCCAGCTTGAGTCCTTCAACACTGGGCTTCACTAGTGTCAATGCTGAGTGATGATAGGAGTAACCGCAGCGATCCTAGTGTTGAAGGACTCAAGCTGCCAAAAGGAGAGCTACCATTTTAACCTGGCGGTTGAGTGTCTGGGTATATTATTTGTTTGTGGCCAAGGGTCAGCAATCGGTTGGTCTAGCGGCCATTTTCAGTCGCTCATATAAATAAACTACATTGTTATTAAAAGTAGATTTTTTAGTCTTATAAACTACAAATATATTAGTGCATCAATTAATTTAAAATCATATTTTAATGTGTCCAAATTTACCCCCCTCCTTTTTTTTTGGTGGGCGTAGTCCTATACCACCAAGGTTTGTTGGTTATACATTCCTGATCTTCTACCAACAGTATAACCAAATACTCAGTATACCCTGCCGGTATTCGAACTTTAACCTCCCATCAACAGGAAACAAGACAAGATGATACAAACGTCTTTATCAACGTTTCACCGTATAGTGCACAAAAAGAATATAATAATTATGAAAATTCTCTAATCGGTTCCTTTAATATCCTTTCATCACAACACCTTCCCTTTAATCTAGAGATTTTTGTTTTTTTCGGTTGTGCTAACCAATAATTAAAGGGTGGAAATCCATCTGCCAGTGAGAAATCCTTTCAACACTTTTAACATCTAAAACGAAATTCTTTGTTTTCGGAACCTGCCACCCCTAAATGTGTTAAATAACTTTTTTTTCCCCCCAACTATTTCTTCTCCCCCTGCCCCTCAATCCTTGATCTATCATAACCACCACGAACCACAGGAGCGGCCTTTTTTTTTCCTCCCTCGCCAACAACCCTCAGCCAACACCACCCTCTTTCGTGTTAGGGGTCATTGACATTGTTGGCAGGGTGCAAACTCCAAAGAACTTATTGACAAAGAGAATACAGTTTTATCGGCGCTCTTACGATCCTAGCTTTGTTTTTCATATTTGAATGACGCAAAGTGACAGAAATGACACGTCCTACTATTTATTAAACTGATTATTTACTTTAGATTGTAGACCCTATTAGTCTCACGTACTGTGTCATACTACCCGTCCAGACTATCCATATATTTACACAAATGAAGTAGGGATGAGAAATGAAGAATTTAGAGAAATGGGGTCTATATTTGCGTAGAATGAAAGAGGAAAACCATTAAAAAAAACTTACTACACTCGAGTGGAATTTTAACCCTGACTTATTCATTAACACCTTTATCTGTGGGCCTGCCTCTTCGAATTGGATGGTAAATATTGCTATTCATGGTCATGGGTTTGATTTTTTTTAAACATTTTTAACATTTATCTGCCTCAAAAATAAGGTATCTGAGTTTAAGTGATAACTTTTTTATCATCGCGTCTTACTACTTGTCCAGGTTATACACGTACATTATAATTACTCTAATGGGGCAGGGATGAGGAAGGAAGTATTTTAGAGGTAATCTACACTCATTTCCGTGGAAGGAACGTGAGAAACCATTTAGGAAAAAACACCCTCAGTGGACCCAACTACCCAAACCGTGGTATTTTATATATATATTATGTATTATATATATATAATACACATTTTGTTGATAATCTATGTTATTTATTTGAGGTATTTAACGTGCACTCTCTGAACTGACTGAATATATCAGCACACGAGAATTTCTATGAGTAAGAGCGAAAGGTTCTACAAATTTTGCCGGGAAAGGTATTTTCACAAACCTTCCAGGGTTCTTTTATACGCCACAATCGACATGGGACCGACGGCTTTACTTCCCCTCCGAAGGAAGTTGTGCTACGGATTTTATCACTCAAGAAAAATCCGTCGACCCCGTCTGGGTTTGAACCCACGAATACCGGGTCCTGAGGTGAATACTACTCCCCAAGACCAATGAGGGCCTCTTGGAAAATACTAACGTTTTTTCAGCCAAAATTGATAGAATTTTATTTAAGAGTTAATTTTATAATATAGATATTGCTAAGATCTAACAAAAGTGACAGCTGAAAATCACACGACTTGACGTATGAATACGTGAAAGTATATTTAGTAATAGTATTTCTGTCAAATAAGGTACTTCCAATAAAATTGTCTTCTCCTTTCTATGTCCATGGATTTAGTTAGTGGAGTAAAACGATCAGTTTTAGATTATGCACTAGTTTATTGTAGAAATACCTGACGTCTTCGAAAGAAAGTAAAAAATTATTTATTATTAGTAAACCATTATTTAATTATCATTTGAAGGTATGTTAACCTCACCGTCTTTTATATATGATTAAAGTGTATTTTGTGACCCTTTCTTATATATTGCGATAAGTATATTTTAATTTCATGATCCTTTCATATATATCGCGAAGAGTGTATTTTAGTTTCTCGAGCTACAAGTTTTATAAACGCGTGGAGGAAACAAAATTTCAACGCCGAGCGCGGATAACAGCTTGTACCACTTGACTAAAGTGACGTAAAAAAAGGTAGGAGGGCCCATGGGGCGGGGGGGGATTGCTTCTTTAAGTGGCGCTTCTAACAAGATCAGCAAACATGAACGTGACAGTGTCGAGAAGTTATTCGAAAGAGAGAGATATTGGGGGGTGTTGTTTAATGAGTTATATCTTCAACAACGCTTTTGCAAGCTCCTTGTAAACAACCCTCGCTCTTTTTATTCTATTTTAGACTCTTGGCTTTTCGTTGACTACGCACTATTCCTTTAATATGGCTGCTTTCTCACTGCCAGGCTAGCTACCACAAACAACGATACAAAAAAAAAAAAAAAAAAAGGATGAGCACCGATGATTCCTGACCTTTCCCTTCGCGTTTTGGATTGTGGTTGGAAGAAGAAAATGTTAAGACGAAGAGAGAAAGAAAAAAAAACAGGAGGGTAGAAGAGGACAGCAAAAAGAAAGATAAGAAAAATAAAAGTAACAAGAGGGAGGGAAAGGTGGGGTAGAGGGAGGGTAGGAAAAAAAAAAAAAGGAAGACAGGAGAAGGGCTGATGGTTTTATATAACGGCTTCAACACGGGAAAATTCTTTCTCAGCTCCCTCTAGATTTGTTCATGTCTCTTCTTCTCTGGGTCATTTGTCTCGGGGGTTTAGAATATAAATAAGAAAGTAGCAACATATGGAGTTAATCTGTCATAACGAGCTCAAAAGAGGAGTGTTTGTCTAGTTTTGATTGGAATATTAAAATAAAGCCAGATTTTTATAAATATATATATATATATATATTGCATTTAACATTCACCTTATAAACCATATAATTATATTAGCAGAGAACTTACAAACTAACTTATTCTATAGCATTCACTTACAAACAGTGCCCAAGCTGTGAATTCATTGCTGTGATAATGGACACCCCGATTTTACAATTGTTAAATTTTTCCGGCCGTACTAAAAATTGAACCTGTGAGTCATAGTAAAATATATTTTAAACTATTAGATCATTGCAGTGATGACTGAAGATTATCGCGCTAATTTGTATCCGAAGCTTTTTATAGGGAAAAATTTTTTATATAGAATGAGGCCTCACTCATCTTTCTAGTTTACTCGTCAAAAGTTATCAACGTTCCATACATTTTGAGCGTCGGCATTTAATCTTAATTAATCAACACGTATATGTTTCTTAACATCAATATGATAACTTTCAAACAAGCTCTCTCCCAGCGCTCTCTTTCTTGCAACATGCAACTCAAGTAAAAATAGAGTTATTATTACTAACCAAAGAGAAATATTTTATTTACTGATATCCAATCGTACAAAAATCAAGGGTGATGTAAACAAAGAACATTCGTACAAATGAGCCACTGCTCACATAACGGAAAAGCTGGAAATTCACCAGGAAAATTGGTTTGCATTGAAAGTTTCTATTTTTGCCGACAGAGTGGACCCCTGAACTTAAAAATGTGTTTTCGTTTGTCAAAACTTTTTCTCGTTATTTCAATCACTGGAAATGGGCTTTCAAATTTATACAATATTAAAATGTCTATCTAAACACATTTTAAGATCATTTTACCAATTTTTTAAATTATAAAACATACATTTTACTATTTCATATCTAAACATCATTGTATTGTTTCATGCGCGAATCAAAATGTAAGAAAATATTTTCGCGAAATTGACTACTTAACCTTTTGATTTGCGATTTATAGTTAATTTTGTTGATTTAAATGCGAATTAACATAACAACTTTCCAATAAAAATAAATTATTCTCCAGTCCAGGAAATTAATTTTGTGATCAGAGGTAAATAATAAAAAATAAAAAAGAAGGAAAAGTATCAAGGCAAACAAAATGATATATTTATAACCTACTATCATTGGTTTGTTTAATAGACTATGTATCAATTTTTGCCATAATTTTTATATTTGTTGCACCGTACAACTTAAGTAAGAGTTTGGCTATCATTTTTAATCAAAAAGATTTTTTTTTATAGAATGAGTTATTTTTAATCAAAGATAAATATTTTTTAGAGATTGATTTATTATTTTAACAATGGAGACATATTTTATTTACAAGTTAAAACCATGCACAAATTAGGTTTTCCATGGTGATGTGAACAAATAATGAAAAGCTGGAAATTCTATGGGAAATTCAGATCTTCGTTGAAACTACTATTTTTTTCGACATCCTGAGCCCCTAACATTTAAAATGAGTGGTCGTTTGTCAAAATATTTTCAACCATTTCCTCATAATTTCTATGACTGGAAATGGGCTTGTAAAAATATAGGTAAGGCAAGTTTTACAAAAATACACGCATGCCGATAAAATTTAAGGTGTTGCACTTATTCCTGGAACACCTCATTAACTCCTACCGAAGATCTCGTCGGGCTAATGTAGTTCATGTAGTTAATGCTCGTGTACTTTCTATGTTTCTATGTTCTATGTTATATTTTATCGGCATAAAGTATCAGGGCCGTGCCGTGCTATGACACAGAGAGGCGGCCGCATCAGGCGACACCGTTAAGGGGGCGGCATAAGCAGCAAAGTCAAAATACAATTTGAACCATTCAATAATTAGAAATCTTTACGCAAAGCTTTTCTATATTGGTTTATGTTATTCAGATATTGATGTATACGATTTATGATTTATCACACGCCTCTGCCTAAGCGCTTCTCATTACCCTTTGATTTCGGTTTCTGGTGCAGGTGCATCTTTGGCGAGAGCTTGCCGAAAGATTTTTGATCTGACAGCGCGAAGCTATTATTTTTTTTATAATATACCGCGTGGCCGCTCCTAAAAGCTGAGGCGGCAATTATCACAAAAGACAATTGCAGTGTTACGTGTTGATAGTTCTGCTTTGAACTTACAATTATTGACAATATTTGATTTTAATATTAGTTTGTCTCGAGAAGTGGCAAGTGGCTGTGCTGTGTTTAAATCAGTAAATCAGATATGTAATATATCTGTATCAGTATAATAATTTTGCATTTATACTAATTCAGTTTTTGTGTTTAAAAAGTAGATAAGTAAGAGAATTGTTTTATACAGCAATTGTAGTTACTTATTATCATTGAAAATGATTCTGTTATGACAATAGGAACTCAAATTAAAAAGTACATTTGCACGGACGGGTATATCTCAGGTGCGGAACGTGTGCCTGTGTGTGATAGAGTTATTTAGGTAATATTGGGCTACTTTTGCGTTCGTTATTTATTGCTTTATTTTTACCAAATTCATAACGTTGAAGTGGAGACAATACAATAACAAGTTAAAGAAAGGCATATGTCAAAACGGCTGCTAGCTGTCAATTTGACAGATATTCGTTATCTATTTATTATGTTCTGTTACCTAAAAATATTTTTTTTATCTTTATTTTAAAGAAAAAACATTTAAGGGGCGGCATTTCGAAGACTCGCATCATACTGAGAAAATCTACCACACGGCCCTGTAAAGTTTTTTTAATTTTTAAAAATATATCTTTTATGTAATCTTAAATAGAATAATACGCCTATGTTTGAACGGAAAAGGTAAGGTCCAAAATCCGGCTCAGGTGTAAATCCAGGATATCTGATAGGCCTATGTACATAATGACCTCTGATGACTGCACGGTGCACCGTGTTATAGATTTAGCTCAAACTATAATATCTTAAACTAGCGGACCCGACAGACGTTGTCCTGCCCGAACGTTGGCTTTTCGTTTGGGTGGCCTTGTTGATTTCGATAATAAAACAAATACTATGTGATCATCACAATTACAAATTCACATTGAAGAAATTGAAATTTCAAAACAACGCCAAGCCACGACCTAAGAGACTTGCGCATGTACGTTTAATACCACAGAATTCGACATCAACGTCACCTATGGTACACACACATAACTATGAATTATTCTCAGAAGTTCAATTATTCATGAAATTTTCAGAAGGTTTTAACGGTCAATTATTAATATTATATTCATTATTATAAATATTGGGGGGTGAAATTTTGAGGTTACATGTTCTGATATGCAAAAAATCTAAAAAAAAAATCCCTAAAAAATAAAAAATAAATCCCTAAAAATAAAAAAATTCCTAGAACCCGATTGCAGCGCCACCTACTGGGTCCAATTGTGAATATAAACCATCCACGGACCCACTCAAACACACACAAAAAATTTCATCAAAATTTGTCCAGTCGTTTATGAAGAGTTCAGTGACATACACACGTACAGAAGAATTATATATATTAAGATTATAAATATTGGGGGGTGAAATTTTGAGGTTACATGTTCTGATATGCAAAAAATCTAAAAAAAAATCCCCTAAAAAATAAAAAATAAATCCCTAAAAATAAAAAAATTCCTAGAACCCGATTGCAGCGCCACCTACTGGGTCCAATTGTGAATATAAACCATCCACGGACCCACTCAAACACACACAAAAAATTTCATAAAAATTTGTCCAGTCGTTTATGAAGAGTTCAGTGACATACACACGTACAGAAGAATTATATATATTAAGATAGTCACGCGAATTAGGAATATGTACAAAGTTCCAGCCTACTTTATATCTATATTAGAAGTGACTGAAAAAGTGGTTAGCAGATTTGATGACATTGGCAGTGAACTCGTATAAGGTATATAAAAAAGAGACGCAATACTGACTAGGGATGTGGTATCGAAAGAAAAGTATCGATACTATACTCATTTAAAGTATCGGAAGAAAAATATCGATACCATACTAGTATCAAAAGAAAAGTATCGATATCAAAATTTTAAGTTATCAAGTAATTATTTCAACTTTTTCATAGTAATAATAATAATAATAATAATAATAATAATAATAATAATAATAATAATAATAATAATAATAATAATAGCATTTTCATATTTAGTTAAACACTGAAAATTATAATGATTTAACCATGTTATGGTATATTTAGGTTTATCGCGTATATGTTATGTGTTGGAAGTTGGCGGGTATGATAAATGGTATGATGAATATTATAAAAAGGTTTTACCATTCCAGCTTTCAAAAGTCTATAAAAATGTGGCTGATGGAAAGTTATTTAATAGTTAAATATGATTAATAATATATTTTTTCAATCTATTTTGTGCCCCTCTCTAACCATAGTAAACATCTAATCTTAACATGAGTGAAGATAACAAAAAAATTGTTTCTTTCGATACCGATCCGATACCGGAGTGTGAGTACTAATATCAGTAAAAGTATCGAGGAAAACATACTAGTATTGAAAGGAAAATATCAATATTAGTAAAGTATCGATACTTTTTTCACATCGTTAATAAGCTAAAGCTACGATCTGAGAATTGCAACATTTAAATAGGAGGATGAATTTAAATTACATTTACTAACAATAGATTCTTCAGAACTTTGTGTACGACAGGTAATGCGGTGTCCATTGATCTTAAAATGAGTGCCCGGTTTAATTCTTAGCACAACTGGCGGACTGGGTGTTGTGTCTCTATTTTAGAGTTACGTTAGTATGTAAGTCGTGGGAAGATTTGATTGATGAGTAATCAACCCGAAGGTTAGTTTGATGCGCTTCCCGTCCACTCAGAGCTGGGCATGCACCGGGACTTTTGGTTGGTTAGTGATATCCACACTATCTGGTAGAAAGAACATTTTCTAGGGGAGTTCAGAAAGTGGGGTGGTTTACCGTCGATTTCCACGCCGGTTTTCTACAAGCAAGCGAGAAAGAGCCTACCAATTTTGGTGGAAAGGTGACAATTTGAGTGGAAATGATAATTACTATCGGTAGTTACAAAATTTCACATTTACATAGTTTGTGTGTACTTTTATGAAGTCAGAATATGTAGTAGGCTGTAAAGGTGAATATTCAACCAAAGATATGGATAAGTAGAGAAAAAAAAAGAGAAGATTGGAGCAGGGAGGGCTCCAAATTTCCCAAGATAGCATAAGAATAAGGAAAATCATAAATGTTTTGGAGCCACTGTTTTAGATTAGAGGCACCCATGCTCAAATATTTCTCGGGGAAGCCAACGGAGGCTAAGGGTCTTTGACCCCCGAATCCCCGCTGCAGCTTTAAGAATACAGAATACCTATTAATTTTCTAAATTACGTCACTGGCCTCCTCTCCCCCCCTTCTCCTCAACTGGTAGTGATCAATATGATACGAACGCACATGCACTTTCCAATATATCTTGAAGTAATTGTATATTCAAAATTATTTGGAATAGTGTTATCTATAAATAGAATAATGTAAGACAGAGGAAAAAAAAGTTGTATCTAAAAAGCGTATAGCCCAAACGGGCAGTAAAATATGGTACTAAAAGAAAAATGTTAAACTAGAAAAATACAAGTATCAAATCTTAAATAAACTTGCTATCTGTAATTTATTATTATTTATTATTATTTTGATCTTGGATTTATATAGTTTAAGTTTACATTATAGAGGTGAGAAATTCATTCCTCGATACCTATCGATTCTTAAGGGTATCGAGAGGATCGAGAATTGAGAAAATACCTCGATTCTTGATCCCTCGATTCTTAAAGATACGTGCAAATGATCGTGAATGCTTTATTAAGAGATTAATGAATATCCAATATTAAAGGCCGTGTGTAACCATTTTTTCGTTAATTATTCCATATATTTGTAGAGTAAAACTTATAAAAGCATTGATTAGATTTGAAAACCTAAAACTTGATGTTTTGCTTCAATATGTAAACATATTTACCGTGGTAGCATTATGTATTCAAGAAAAAACACAAATAAACATTCATATTAACAGATACCAACCCTGTGTTAAGAAGTATATTACGATTGCTTTGCAAATTTACTATCACAAATTAAATAATAATAATATTAAATAGGTAAAGTTTATTTCAAAATTTTAATGCCAAAATTAAAATCATGGCTGTATTTGTAAAGGCAAATTTGTTTTAAAAGTCTAATTAATATTTAATAAACGTTTACCGAAATTTCCAGAGTAAAATAAATTTGGTAAAAAAGTTTACCTATCACGGCAGCCATATTGGTTTCTATTAACATAAACCAATATGGCCGTTCCCACTTCATTTCAGGCCTATTCCAGTAATAATCGAAGAATCGAAGTAAAAATTTAAAAATCGAAATCGAGAATCGGAATAGAAAAACTGGTATCGTCCCATCTCTAATAATAAACAATTCTTTTTACTAATATATGTTAGCCGTTTTTAAAATATTTTTAATCAGTCCATTATGTGCAGTTAATCTTCTACTTAGATAGTTACTACAGAATAACAAGATTGAGTTAGTTTGTGTGTGTTGATTTAATCTTTGTCTCTATAAAGTGAATTTTAAGGTTCCGATATAATAAACTTGACAGAAACACTTAAAACTCCGAATGAGGGTGTGACTTACAAACAAGTTTAACATTACACAACACCCAGCCCCCTGGCCATTAATTAATCCCTGTGAAAATGGAAGCCATAGTTCGGCCAATGCGTCGAGAACTGGCCTTTCAAACCACTAAGCCACAGAGACGGCTGTGAAAGTAAAACAGCATACAATAATTATATCAGTAACAAGAAAAATGTTTTGGTCTCATGTAATCACTTCCAACTAATTTCGCTCAATCTTCTCTTGCAACAGGTACAGTCAGATTCAAATAGAAAAGAGCATTGTTGATAGTTACAAAATGATTAAAGCTATCTACATAATATATGCATACGTCATGTCATGGGCTCTGCAGCTGTCACTATTGATAGGCGATATCAATACAATATAAAATAACACTATTAATATATTAAATATCAATTTTAACAGCAAAAAATGTGTTTGTATCGATCCATACCTACCGAGTGGCCACCGTCTGTTGGCGAATATAATGCCAACTTCTGTGGATAAAGGTGTCAACGAACCCTGACTTACTTATCTCAGCTTTCTAGACCGGGGCCGCTACTCCTTTATTCAAGTAGCTTCTCATTTAGGCTGAGTTGGCCCCGTTCCAGGCCCACTGATTCACAGATAAATCTGAAAGTGCCAGTGATCGAACCCGGGACCTCTGATCTCTATCAAGAACTCTCTGACCACTAGGCCACAGAGGAGGTCCTTTTTTTTTTGTGGCCAAAATTGATAGCAGTTTAGTATATTATTAATGTTATCTTATAGCTTTTGATAATATCCATCAAAAAATGACTTGAGATAGGGATGTAGAGAAAGCTAGAAAAGAGCAGTATTTTTACCATTTTCATAGCAAAACATTTTTTAAGCAAAATAAATAAAATTTGGCTCCAGTAGAAACATAGAGTTTAATTTTATTCACATGGTGATATCAACAGTTGTTGAATATCTGTCATGAGCATAACGGCATTAGATAACAAACTTATTAAATGAAGAGAAAATGTCTTTAAATTCCAGGACATCCTCATCAGATATTCAAGAATTATTTGATATCCCTTGTGAAGAGAATTAAACTCTATGCTTGTACTGAAGAAATAGTTATTTTATTTTGTCCAAAAAACAGTTTTGATATAAAAACTGGCAAAAAACATTTACCTTCTTTCGCATTCTCTACATCCCTCCTTAACGTATGAATACGTGTCAGTAGCTCAAGTAACTTTCCTAGATGTCAGATAAGGAAGGCCCTTTCTGTGGATATTGGACTGTACCGAACTTGGTTGTTTAGCATTGCCAATTTGGGTGGTCCCCCAATCTCGTGTTTACAAGCATGTACAGAGGTATTGGGCGGGCAGTTTAGTCACTTATAATACCCGGGTCATGTTCATGCGGCGTTTCTAATTCGCTTCGGAGAAACAATTGATCCAGTGCGCCATTTCTGTTCGTATCGGAGATGTCTACTAACAGCTGTTAGTGGGGGGGATTTCCCTCTCGCTGTCATTTTCCCAGAAGATAATTTCGATGAAACGTATTACTTCATGAGCGCAATGCTTTGTTCAGATGCTCAGAGACTGAAATGAGGGGATCATAGCGTATTTGGTTGACGGGCCGTTTCACCGAACAAAGGACTGTTTTCAATATTAATTTAATTGATATAATTTTGTTTTTATAGTAAAATAAGGTAACCTCAATTTTTTTATGCACCGCGTCTTACTACCTACCTGTTTAGGCTATACGCTTATATACTAATTACACTAATGAATTAAGAATGAAGGTTGAATTTAAAAGAAATGTACCCGAATTTGCGTGGAAACAGAGTGGAAAACAATTTTGGTAAAACCACCTTCAGTCACCCAACCGAGATTCAAACCCCGATCTCCTTGTCATCGGCAGTCTAGTCTAACACGAGAGTGACGCCTTAACTATGGGCTACTGAAGCAGATGGTCTTGGTAGTCTTAGGGTAAAGTGCTCAACTCACTTCTTAAGGTTCACGTGTTCAAATCTTGCCAAGGCCAAACCCGAATATTTAACGAGCGATAAAAATCCGTAGCACAGCTTCCTTCGAAGGTGAAGTAAATCCGTCAGTATCGTGACAATTGAGGTATGTAAAAGATTCCTGAAAGGTATGATATGAGATAACCTTCCAGCAAAATTTGTAAACTCCTCGCTCTCTCGAAGAAATTCAATGAGCAACGCACCACCGTATTTATTCGTGAAACCCCAAGTACATTCGCTTTTTCCCAAACAGAGCGGGTGGGTGACACTATCCAACCAGTTGAAGTGCAATGAGTTCAATCTCTGTTTAATCAACTAGAGATATTTTAGTTTAAATCTTGCTTGGATCGAAAGTTAGAATTAACGTGGTGCAAAATTAGGTAGAGTACGACGGATTCACAGTTTACTGTGATTTTATATTGCTGCAGGTATGTTTGTCCTAACTAGACCTAATAATTACGTCCTACTAGTATAATAGTAAGGACATATTATGTATAATAGACCTATATAAGATGCTGTAATACCTAAATATTGTCCTACCAATTAGATATGCCTTGCCACGTAGATAAATGTCCTGCTACCTTGATAATAACCCTGCTAACTAGATAATGTCCTGCACGTAGATAAATGTCCTGCTACTTTGTATAATAAACCTGCTAACTAGATAATGTCCTGCCACGTAGATAAATGTCCTGTTACCTTGATAATAAAACCTGCTAACTAGATAGTGTCCTGCCACGTAGATAAATGTCCTGTACCTTGATAATAAAACCTGCTAACTAGATAGTGTCCTGCCACGTAGATAAATGTCCTGCTACCTTGATAATAAACGGCAACTCGATGTGTCCTGCACGTAGATAAATGTCCTGCTACCTTGATAATAAAACCTGCTGACTAGATAGTGTCCTGCCACGTAGATAAATGTCCTGCTACCTTGATAATAAAACCTGTAACTAGATAGTGTCCTGCCACGTAGATAAATGTCTTGCTACCTTGATAATAAAACCTGCTAACTCGATAGTGTCCTGCCACGTAGATAAATGTCTGTTACCTTGATAATAAAACCTGCTAACTGGATAGTGTCCTGCTACGTAGATAAATGTCCTGTTACCTTGATAATAAAACCTGCTAACTGGATAGTGTCCTGCCACGTAGATAAATGTCCTGTTACCTTGATAATAAAACCTTCTAACTAGATGATGTCCTTCTACCTTGATAATATATTTTGCTACCAAGATCCTATACTTTTTTGAGCAAAAATACGATTTTTTTAAAAGTAAAAAATAATATTGCTACCCTAGGTAAGTGTATTTCATTCAAACTATCATTTTCATCCCCACCTCCTTAAATTGGGTAGTTAACTAACCCTGGGTGTTAAAAAAACTAATAACAATTCAAGTAAAATAAAACGACAGCTCTCGAATGATCGAAAAAAACTACTTGCTCTGCCAGAGATTGAACCCATAACCTTATCTTCTCAAAGCCCTCAACACCCGAGATGAACCCACTCATAAGGGCCAGTGGCGGATCAAAACTTTCAAACGGCGACCACGAAACCAAACATCAAAGGTGTGCCGCGGTGACTTTAGCCGGAGAGCTTGAGAGGAAGAAACTGGGTCCATCCGTGATATGATTTTTTAAACTGTCTTGTAGATCGCTGTGGTCCAGCGTCGAGGGTAGCTTTTGGCAGGGGTGGTGGCGCCACGGGTATACTATGGGGGAGCGTGGAGAGAGATATTCACAACGAAGAAATGAAAGAGAGAGAGAGAGTGGATGAAGCGGGAAAACAAGGAGGGGTAGGAAAATGGGAAGGTAAAAGGGAAGCGAGAAGGAGGGGTGATGTTGGGTTGAGGAAGGGGAGGGGGGGCATTTCAGATCTTTGCCGATGACTGGTTGGCTCCTCCCGAGAAAAAGGACGCAGTCGGTTGGTTGGCGGTTGGACTTGCAACTCTTCTCAAGGCCTTTACACATCCTTCTCTCTCTCTCTTTCTTTCTCCGTCCATCACGTGAGAGCTATCGAGAGTTTTTATTTTTCTTGTTGGTGTGGTTTCCTCTTCTTCGCGCGAGGTTTGTTTTGTGCTTGTCGGACTAGAAGCGCGCGGACCAGTGAGAGTGAACGTGAGGAATAAAGACGGCACACCGTCTCTCGAGTTACATACAGCAAGTACGATTCTCTTACTGACAACGGTCGCCGGTAGATACGCGTGTGTACTTTCTATCAGAAACCACGTGCGCTGCCCTCAACCGGCGAGACGCACGGTCAGTGAACAGTGTTATTAAATAAAAAGCACTCCACAATTGGGTCTGCGTGTTTTTTTAAAAATCTGCAATAGGACATTAATTAGAACATTCTATTCTTAAAACAAAAACAAATGTGTACTTCTTTTGTTTCGAGCTCTGATGTGACGTTACCAGAACCGGATCCTTGGGTTCGCGTCGATAGTGTTCCGAAGGATTAAAAAACTTAAGCGTGTTAATTTTATTTTTTTCTTGCGATATTTTTTTTTCGCGGCCGCGGGTGAAACCTTTTATTCGTTTGGTATGTCCGCGGCGGTGACGCAACAACGTCCCAAGAAAAGAGCGGCGCTGAATCAGATCTGCCTCAACAGCGGCATTTGCAGCGATGGTGGAGCCGGATAACTTTGTCCGACACCCGCAAAAAAATTCGTAAGTGTTTTTTTTAAGTCCTTCCGAAATTTAGTATGTTTTAAAATGTTATGCACAACTTTACTAAATATTAAAAAAAAAATTAATACGTTTGCAAATGTTGTCATTGTTTCGGATTCAAAACCATATGGTAGTAAAGGGTGTAATTATCAAGTTGTATATATTGTATATTTAGTGATATTCAAATGATACCTACAAGGCAGAGCTGCACTTTGGAGGGGTAAGGGTGCTTTGGGGGCTCAAACCGCTTCAGAAAAGACCTGTTTTTTTCTATTCTTTCTCATTACCTTATTGGAATCTTAAACAAGCTCTTAACCAAATACAGCCCTAATTTTGTTGGTAAAAACTTAATCTATCTTGACGTGGGCTCAATATTAAAAAAAATTGTTTCGCCATTTCCTCTTGATAGAGCTTAACCATCCCCCTTAAAAAAATATTTGGGTATGGATATTTTATATTAAAATTTTTGGTCATAATAATTTTTCGTTTCAATAACGTAATATTGCGTTTATTTATAGTTTCGATAAAACAATCTAGTCGCGAATTTCTTAGATAATATTTCATATCTTAATTTTATTTTTTAAAGAGTAGCCATGTTTAAATTTTAGTTACATTTTCTTTTAAATATTTTGTTATTTTAAACATAAGGGTATCTTTTAGTGGCAGCAAGCCTAATTGTTGTTATGACCATATTATTTTAACATTGATCACGGAATGATTTTGACCATGTATACTTGGCTTTGTCTTATCATTATTTTTCCTACATATTTACTAAACATAACAGTAATTTAAAACGTATATTCTCAGGAGATAAGTTAATTTAAAATCATGAGACTCCCAAACAACATCAGTGTGCCATGTTTTCGTAACCTCCTGGAACTCTTGTAATCTTCTGCCTACATAAGTTAACCAGTTAATATATTCAATTTTATGATAAAGCTACAAACCTTCAAAAACCTTTAAATTTAGACCAATATAAATATCCTAATTCCTTTCACAAGTTACCGTAGGGGTATAAAATGTTAACCAGAACGTGATATATTTGAAAAAACAGCGAGAATAGTTAACACTGTGGAACACAGCAGGGGCAGCATATTGAAAAAATAAAATTTTAAATGTGTCTACTATACTAAATTGATATTTCCTTTTTACGTTATTTAATAAAGGCTAATTCATCATACACTAAACTAAACACCTTAACACGAGTAAGGTGATATAATAAGCTAGTTTGGGTTATGTAGATTAAATCAACATTTTATAAGTAGCTACAACGTAAATGCTTTTTGTCATCAATTGCTTGGACTTTATTTTTAACTATGTAACTGTCCGTAGTCAAAGAAAACTTGGAATTGTCTGGTTAGTTAAGTCAGGAAAAATGGTATATTAATTTCATTTGCTATCAAACATTTTTAAAACAGAATGTATGGTTTGTTTTTTTAAATACATTCTACAAATAATTATTTATTGCAAATTGAGTTTTTTCATTTTTTCTAACTTATTTAACTTCTTTAACTTCTTTAATATGAATAATGGTCTGTAAAATTCGGCTTTTTAGATCAAATAAAAGTAGAGAAATTTCTTTTCTGAAATTTATGGCCAAACCTGTTTAAGAACGAACAGACTTTCATTCATTTTATATATATGAGAGCTGTTACAGCCATTATAATCTTAAAAGCTTACACAACTTTTTGTCTAAATATGTCTTGTTCGTATTTATTTCAAATTTAGTTTAGATATGTGGTGATTTTACTTGGGGCCGTGCATTGCAATGGCAAAGGGGGGGGGGGGGGGGGGGATGGTAAGGAAATGTATCTACATGTATGAAACAGGACAAACTTGACAAACCCCACCCCTTCTCTTTCATTGTTCACAAGAAGAACACCATTATTGACTCCACTGCTTTTTGAACCAAGAACACTTAGCTCAGATTATTAGGGAAACACTATCGAATGTACTAAGATGTATATCCCTGGCACAGATTTAACTGATTGCCAAACCCTTCCTTCACCTCTGACAAGACTTGTATTAATCACAATTTGTGAGTATGTGGAATGTCGGGCCTCCACCGTGGTTCGGATCCCACGTTAAACTGTAGGTCCTCCATTTCATCTCACAATCGCCCTACCATTACATATTATCGTAAGTGCGTATATTTTTGGATGCTAAGAAATTAAATCTTTTTTGCATAACAAAGACTTATTTTAATTCTAAGCGTATGTGTTTATTCTCTTAACGGATTGTGAAGGTTGACTTTTAGTCACCTTTGAATAAGAATCTGGCATTATATTAAAATTTTAAATTATATTTATATTCAATAAGGATGCCAACAATAGGTCCAGAAGACCTCGAGTTTGATTCTGGACGATCGAGTAAAACAATTTCAGCATTATGGGGTTGTCTGATTACCCGACTGTTGTAATCACTGACTTTTTAAATTTGCTCTTTTAGACAAACTATATCCTAGATTTTTATAGATTTATTATATTTTAAATAGCCCGTATCGGTTATTAGCGGTCAGAGTTCAACCTCCCCCCTGCCCCCCTCCCCCCGAAATTTTAGAACAATATATATATATAGCTTTATTCAGGGGCGGATCCAGATAATTTTCATAAAAGGGGGGTTTCATAACTATAAATAACATAGTTACTTACAATGTTAGATTTCTGTTTAAAGCCATTTATTAATTTCTCATTCATATTTGATCTTATGCATATTTTAAACCGTGGTCACCCCTCCACTTTTTTAAAATCAGATAGTTTTTAGAGGCCATGAGAAGTATTTGCCTTAATATTAAAATTATATTTTATACATTATAAGCCACCATTTATAGTGTTCCTCACCTAGATATTTTTGAAATTTGGATGCCCCTCGAAGCTATTTAGAGTGATCCTAACTTTAATTTCTTAGGATGGTTAGATGCCTCTATAAGATAATCTTTGAAGTGGTCTTCCACCGACAAAATTTTGAAAATTTAATTATTTCAGAAACTAGGCTATTTGGGGTGGTCATCGCCTGAAAATTCTTCAAAATGACATGCATCTAGAAGCTATTTGGAGTTGTGCTCCCCTAAACATTTATGAAATTTGGATGACCTTGAAAGCTATTTAGAGCTCCCACCTTGACTTTCTGCCACTTTAATGCCTTTAGTCTAGTAATTATTTAAAGCGGTCTTAGGCAAATTTTTGACAATAGAATTCTTCTAGAAGTCATTTGGAGTTTGATTTAAGGCCATCTTTTAAGTTTCATATTCGATAATATCAGAGAATTTGAAATATATCTAGGGGGATTTATTCAAGGGAGGAACACATAATTTCAATTTCCAGGGGGCAGAGTCCCCCACATTTCCACCGCTCCTGCTGGCCACAAATACTTTATTTGGTATTCGTGGGACTATATCAGGTGATTATTCGTCTTGATGTGTGGTAGTCTACCGTCTTATGAAAACATGTCGTTACTCGCATGCAAGACAAATGTTTGTACATGAAAATGAATATTTTTTCCACACTTGCATGAGCCATATCGAAAATTGAATAAACGTGGACGAATAACGCCCGTGTGGATTCGGCTTAAGAAGGTGTCTGAGCGTAAAAATATAAAAAAACTGTATACTTTATCTGTGTTGTATTTTTCTTTCTGAAATTTGAACTTTCAATTTGTTTTTTGTATTAATTTTCTAACTTTCACAGGGGGGTAAACTGACCCTTTGACCCCTCCCCCCGAATCCACTACTGACTTTTTTATGGTTCCAACAATATCAAAATTAAGATATAAGTACAAATTAGGCGCTGTTTTACCATAAAAAGCACTTTAGAGAGTTTCTAGAAGTGTTTAATATTCAGAATTTTTCCTAGCCTCAAGCAGTTAGGGGGTTATGTTACTGTAAAAAACTCTTTAGATAGCTTCTAGAGGTGTTTGAATATTTAGATTTTTCCTAGCCTCAGCAGTTAGGGGGTTATGGTGCCATAAAAAACACTTCAGATAGCTTCTAGAACTGTTTATCATTCATAATTTTCTAGCCTCCAGCAATTGGGGGACCCCCCCTTGAAATTATTGGCTGGCTACAGCCTTGTGTCAAAAGTGTCCTTGAATTTAATGACAACTTTTTCTCTTCATTTAAAAAGATTCTCATCTAATGACGCTATGCTCATGACATATATTTAAACTGTCGATATCACCATGTGAAGAAAAATAAAGTCTGATCCTACTGAAGAAATATTTGATTTATTTTGGCCCCGAAAAAATTGCAAAAACACTGGCCTTTTATCGCGTCCCCTACGCTCCCACCTTAGACCTCTTAACGGTCATAGGACTAAATGTAATAATTAAATAAAAATAATATCCCGTAATTTAGAAAGTGTACGTTAGACAAACCAAACAGGATATCTATTTCATTGTTAACTTACTAAATAACAAAACACCAAACTACTCCCTTCCTTAATTAAAAGTAAACAAACTACCTCTTGTTAATTTTATCAGCGTTTAAACTACCGTAGCCCGGAATCCACGCATGCGCACAGGATTTGCGCCGCTCGACTCTTGTTCTCAGAATAACGAGTATCATTTGTTTCACACTAATACGTGAAATAACATCAGGTGGATGCACCATAAATTTAAATTGACTAATCTATTAAAACGGAATAAAGGGATAGTTTTAATGACCTGTGAAAAACAGAATTTTTATTAATTGAGGGTAGACTATTTTCACTCTTCTCTCTAAATACGGGTGTAGTCACAAAGTTGAAATTGTTAATTTATAGGTTATTTTATTTGATTGGTACTTAATTTTAGGTATAGTAATAATACAAATAATTATCCGCATCAGTGATCACGTGGAATAAATGTCGGGCTCATCAGCCAGTCTTTACATTGACGAGGAGGTTGAGGATCGAATCCATTCCATGTCTGCTGAGGGTGTTTTTTCACAAAGGGTTTCCTCCACTCTCCCTTCACCTAAATGCGGGTATGTTTCCCCCAAATTGTAACTTCCCTTTCCACTTGCTATTAGTATGCAGATATCCTGAACGAGTATTAAGAACAGTAGAAAAAATACAATAAATTGTACGATGCACCCCACAGACTTACGCCTCCTTTATCTAAACACGAAGACATTTAATCAAAACTCGTAGGATTTGTGAAACCATTTAATATACATTGTAGTAGAAACATGATGGAAAAAAAAGAGCATCACAAATTCCACCAAAAACAAATGATAAACACTTTTACAGAAAATAGAAAAATGTAAGATGTCATTTCAGTTCACCAAAGAGCATAACAATCAATTTTCTACACCTAAATTAAATATATTTGCCAATAGCTCAGAAACTTTTGGTTTTATCAAAAATATACTTCAGATTAAAGTTTTTAATTTTTAATAATGCGATTTAATTTTGCGATGAGATGTTATTTAGTATCTCAAATATTTGCGGATATATGATCACAATTGGATATTTACTTGAAAGTCATTTTTATGGGAAAATAAGTCAACATTTTATGTATTAGCTATGGTAAACAGTGTCCATATCCATTACAAATTTTAATCAAAATCGTTGGAGTGGATTTGTAGAAAATTGATTTTTTTCTCTTTTTGCCCTTCAGTAAACTACCCTTAATTTCAAGGTTTGATATCTAATTTCCAAAAACTCCACGGGGGAACCTTATGAAAATCCCAGATACAAAGTTTTAGCCTAATCGGTATAATGGTTTCAGTTCTAGTCCGAGACAGACAGGCGGCATCGAGAAAACCACAATTTTTTGTTTTAGGGGTCATGAAACTTCGACATTTAGAATGAGTAAATATATTTAAATGATTCGTGAAGTAGGACCTAGTTTTTTTAATATTTAATGATCAGGCCAGTCTAATTTAACGAATAAAAATCATCATCCAGGTTTCCTATACATCTTGAAATATGTCACAGTGCTTATCACCAACAAGTGGTCGGCTTTTTTAAATTTAAGGTTTAGTGTGTAAGTCTGCTACGTTTGGTGACTGACTACTTGCGTAGCCATAGGTATATGTAAACCCACACTTATTTTATTTCAAGCGTAATTATTTTTATAGACTTGTGAAAAGTCGATTTTATAATATAAACATTTTGATAAAAAAAAAGTGTATAGGAAGTGCAAGGACTTCCCCCTCCTAATATATATAAAATCCCAACGTTAAATAACATGAATTGATTTTAAAATAAATATAGGTCTTTGAAGTATTTAAAAAAGAAATAATAATCACGGCAATACAATACTAGAATATTTAAGTATGTGAAGTATTAAAGGAAGTATGCTACGCACCAATGAGCTTAAAAGAAAGTCTCACGAACAAATTAACGCAAATCTTGCCGTGATGGACTTTTTATCATTGCTTTGTTTAGCTTATACCGGGGCTTTATTAAAATCTAGAACGACCGTTTATAGTTTACAAGAAAACAGATATTGATTTATTTTTTAAATTTTGGTTATGCCAGCGTTTTTTTAAAACTGGGCTCCGCCGTAATTATTTCAGACTTTGTGAGGCAATTTTATAATATTATATTTGGGTTTTTTTACATTATAAATTGGTATAAGTAATTGGGATTGGCAATTTTCTCAAATCTGAATAAATAATAACCTCTTTGCCAAAGGCGCAGCCAGAACAAGTGATGTTTTACGTTTATTTAATACTTTTTAAACTTGTAAAATTTAACTGTCGTTATTGAATGTTCATAATATTAGTCTGAAAAAATATAAAAGGTCTCTCTAGCATGTATATTTTTTGGGTACAATGGCTCCTCCGGTCTATAAAGTTGGAGAATCCTTGGGCTAGGCCATGGGCCCGAGAGGGGCTCACGACTGGCGAAAGTTTGAGAAACACTCTTTTAGAGCAGCTGTTCCTAAACTGTGATACGCACAGTTATTATTCCCGGTGGTACGCCGTGAGAAACAGACCAATCAGATTAAAGTCTTGAAAAAAAAAATAGAGCCTCATTAAATCTAGTAAATATTTTACGACCAAGTCCAACCATAAGTAAAACAGATTTAAACAGTGATGGAGGGGGGAAGGGGGGTATGCAACTGTGATTCAAGCTCAGACAGCCGGTGTGGCCGCGCAGTCTGTGTTGTTATATCTCTGGGCATCAATACAAATGGACCGATTTAGTGAATATTCATCTTTATTTGGGATACTTCAAATTACGGAAATTGTTGTGGTAGTACCCATTCAAAAAGTTTGGTAACCACTAATTTAGAGGACAAGGCAATGTATCATTATAACTAGACTCTTCAGATAAACCTTGAAAGTTTGATATCTCAAAGTTACAGCGGGTTTCTATTCATACATTTACAATATTAAAGTTCTACCTCTTTCGACATAATTAGTGTATAATCTTTTAAATAAATGGTAGCTGTAAGTTATGTTAGTAAAACCCACCTCGGTGGCGAAGTTAGCTAACGCGATAGTTTCGTGTCGAGATAGACTGCCGTGGACGTAGAGATCGAGGTTCGAATCTCGTTTGGGTGAACTGGGTTTGGTTTTTCCTAAATGGTTTTCCACTCTACCTCCATGAAAATTCGGGTTCACTTCCTCTATACTCAACCTTCTATACTCTATCTTCCCAATTAATAATCCATTAGCGTAATTAGTACTTAAATGTATAACCCAAACGGGTAATAAGACGCGGTGCTAAATAAATATATATTTAATAAAACCCGTAAAGATATATAAATTGCAAAATCCATGGACTTATTATTGGTATAATCACTTAACAAACACGTTGGGATTTTCTGATGAATGGAAATTTACTAAAACCCGTTGCATATTATTAAGTACAATCTATATTAGAAACGTGTTTTTTTTTGTTACATAACATTATCAAAGGACGTCATTATTCCCAACCTACACACCTAGAATCATGATATAATAATATTAATAGTTTGTGGGTTTTCTAGTATTAGTTAATAATGTACTCACCTACGTCACAGGATAATGTTGCGCAATATCGTTTAACAGACTGGAACGCCTCGAACCCAGAACTTGAGGAAATTTCCATCCATATAATAAACCTAGCACAGGGTGTCTACCATCCGGGAAAATCAGGAAAACGGGAATTAGCAGGGAATTTGAAGTGATCGGGAAAAAACGGGAATAAGCCGGGAATTTAGTAAATTACAATAAAAATCTGGGAAAATGTGGTTTTACTCAAAATATGAAATATAATAATCATTTAAACAGTAAATAATAAAGTTATTCAAACTGTAGTTTTTTTTGTAGCTGTGTAATCAATTTTATAACTCCTACTAAACAATGTTAATACAAATTTAAAAAATTAGTTTATTTAAATTTAAAACTTATTATTATTATTCATAAAAAGATTAATAGAAAAATGAGGGGGGAGGTGGGGGAGTTAGAAGGATGTGACATACTTTTTAGTCAGGAATTTTAGGAAATGATCAGGGGAAATCGGGAAAAAGTCGGGAATTTCAATGGTCAAGTTGAGTAGACATCATGTAGCACTATGTTAGTATATTATCATTATAAACCATATAGCCCTCTAAAAAAAATCGCAATTTAATTTAGACCACCACCACTGCATGGTTTAAGGCAGCGGGACCCAACGTGGGGTACGTGGGCCCTCAGGGGTACGTATGTACCAGGAAGTTTGGGGTATGCGAAAATATTTGAATAATGGCGGAAAGAGCTACATTTACCAGCAGTGTAAGACAAAAGATCATTCAAAAGTTATTAAATTGACTCAACAATATGTTGGGGAGCGGTTCGGGTTTTCTTTTATATTTAACCTCAAGAAAAATGATTTCACTTTTCCATTCATAAAATAGTTTTATAATTATTAATAAATAAATTTAACTTGTTAGTTTTTATTTTAACTTTTGCTTTTTGAATGTGAAACTATATTTCACCTTATTATTACAGTGCATTTTAATCCTATTAGACCATTTATTTGCAGTTGCAACAAATAAATTAGAAATAACTACTACTGTAGTAATTAAAACATTTTGCTAAAAATTAAGGGATCAAGTTATGGAAATAGGCTCCCAAGTGGTACGCAAGCGAAAAAAGAATGGGAACCACTTGTCTAAGGCGCAACTTTAGCAATATACTAGATTGCTGATGACGGGAAGATCGGGGTTCTTTGAGTAAAGACCAAACCAGAGCTATCGTGAACATAGTCTACACATAAATTATTTATATCGGTGGCTATCTGCAATAATCATTACTATTATCATGTTTATATTCAATTAGAGGAGTGTTATATTATTTTAATGTATCCTATAATCTATATACATTTCTAAAGTGGTCCCCAAACTTTTCCATATCAGGTACACCTTGTAGCCAATGATAATTCACCGAGGCTCCCCCCCCCCTCCATTTACCCCTCCATACGAGGCGAAATAAAAAACCTATCCACACATTTATAGTATTCTACATAACCCATTTCATATTGATAAAAGAAAAAATATGTTTAGTCTAGCTTAAATATTTTATTTGTTTTGCGGACCTTAAGCCTCGCACAGGACTCTTCATGAACATCAGGTTGAGAATATAGACCGCATTTAATAGATTATACCGATAATTATTGTGATTGCTCTTAGCGGCACGCGAACACTATTTGGGTGGCACACCGACATTGAAAAAAAATTAAACATTAAATAAAACTTTTTCCAATATAGTTTAATTTTTTGAAGTCTTCATTCATTCAATGTCATGTCTCATTGAACTTTATTTATAGTAAATGGTTAGAAATCATCTTGGCTCACACTTTAAGTGAATCTTTTGTTGTTGAAGCAGACAAGTTATGAACCAAACATAAATATCCTGGCTAGCAATAAACAACACGGTTCAAACTAATGTGGAGTATATTATGTAAGTTTCTGGTTTTAACACATATAAATAAATTGCCTCTTTTTACATTGAAGATGTTACTTAAATTAATAATGTCTAAGACACTAACTTTGAGAATTTAATGTCCACCAACTTAGCTCAAGTCGGTAGCGTGTCTGCCTACTGAGCTAAGAATTTAGGGTTCGATTCCAGGCATGGCCGAAAAACGGATAAATGGTGAAATGTGGGTTCTTCCTTTCACAATGATGAATTACTTTAACTTTGATAGCACGTTAGCTAACCACGCCACCGAGGCGCGATTGCTGTTCAATAAGTTTTGATTACCAAGCACTTGTTAATACACTTAAATAAGTGCTGGCACATCATATTAGTTCAAAATTCACCTAGTACTTAGGTGGCACACTGGTCAGAAAAGTTTCATCGTCATTGTTTTAAGACTTTGGGCTTTTTGATATTTTATACGGAAACATCAAAAGCGCACGAAGATATGGATCAAAAGAGCACTGGGGAAAAAACAATTGCATAGCGTGGTAACATGGCAAACCTGACGTCGTTAGCTACCCTCTTACTCTTTACAATAGTTACAATACTAAAATAATAAAGCTACAGGGCAATGTTAGGCTAGGTTAGGTTAGGGGTTGCCTGAATATATATCATGAGCATATTAGCAATTCACGAGACACTTTTTAAATGAAGAGGAAAAGTAATTAAATTACATGACACCTGTGACAGATATTCATATACTGTTGATGTCATCATGCGAAAAAAATTAAACTATGTTTCTACTGGAGAAATTTTTATTTTGGCAAAAAAAAAAATTGTTTATCTTAAAACTGACAAAACGCTGCCTTAACAAGCCTTCCTTACACTATCATCTTAAAGATGGTGTTTTGACTTTTTTTTCCAGCAGTTCTATATACAGACTCGAGGTGGGATGAATTAGAAAGTAGCGGTTCCCCAGCGAAGGGTGAGAAAGGTTGAAACGTAAAGGGCGCAGGTGTTTAAATTAGGAAGGGCTGAGTAGCGGTATTTATAGACAATGTCAGGGGAGTTGGGGGATTAGTTGAGAATTTGATACACTAAAAACTAAAAACAAGCACTTTATGAAACAACATTTTTTAACACCGTGTCCTACTATCCATTCGGGTTTTATGTTTATGTACTAATTAAGTTAATGGTTTAGGAGTGAGAAGGTTGAGTGTAGAGAAAATGTACCCTTATTCGCTTAGGAAAAATTGAAAACGATTTAGGGAGTATCACCCTTGGTACACCCGACCATGACCGAACCCCGATTTCCCGTCATCGGCAGTCCAGTCTATTGCGTGAATACCGCCTTCGACCATGCGGCCACCGAAGTGGGTCCTAAATTATCTTAGAATGTTCTGTTGTTACTCTTAAAATTTTACTATTTGTTTTAGGAAGGATAATTAAAGTGTTTCTAACTATAGCTATACTTTGTTTGATCTCAGAACTGAGACATTTCGCTTTAAAAGTTGTTGAAAATTTAAAAACAAATCTCATTCTTTTGGAGAAAAAAAATTATTTAAGATCATCAAACATGATTTGAATCTTGTAGGAGTATGGACATACAATTTACCCCCATTTTTGCAAGAACCCTATTTTGAAATAACAAACGTCATTTTTAAATAACGTGTAGTTTCCAAATGTTTTCAACGTGTTTTAATTGCTCCACAAACGCCCCCTAAGGTGGTGGGTAGTATAAAAGAAGACGTGAGAAAAGGCCAGTTTTTTTTTGCAATTTTTATGGCAAAATGGATTTTTGTACAAAATAAATCAAATATTGCTCCAGTAGAAACATAGGGTTTAATTTTATTCACATGGTGATATCAACAGTTGTCGAATATCTGTCCAAGGGTGTCCAGGAATTTAAAAAAATTTGTCATCTATTGCCGCTATGCTCATGATGGATATTCAACAACTTTTGATATCACCACGAGAAGAAAATTAAGCTTTGAATTTCTACTGAAGCAATATTTTATTTATTTTTGCAAAAAAAAAAAAACTTTGATATAAAAATTGCAAAAATACATACCTTTTCTCGCTTTCCTACATCCTCACCTTAGATACGGATCGATGGGTAGTGAAACTCGATGAAAATAAAAATGTATGGTTTTTATTTAAACAAATGAAATGTTAGTCATGCGACAGGTGGATTAGAAACACACAATAACTCTTCGGTAATCGTTCTAGCACGTGTCATGGGTGTATGTAAATAAGAAAGCACATGGAACGTTAAAAAAGAACCTATTCATTGTAAAACACAAAACCTTAACTTATTGAGTTGTTTAAAACTAGTTTATCTTGACCGCAACCCCCCCCCCCCCCCCCTTCCTCCTTTCCTCTTATTGTACTCGTCACCGACTAACACCGAAAGTCGCCCGTTCACGTGGCTGATTGGCTAGAATGCTATAGTCCAATTTTCAAAGGAAGGGCCTTTTAGAAATATATAATTTTTGCTGTCAACATTGATAACGTTTTATACTTTATAATTAAAATTATTTTATGGGTATTATTAATATATATCAAAAGTGATAGCTGCAGATCACATGACTTGACGTATGAATACGTGAAAAGTATATCTTGTAACTTTTCTAGAAGTCAGATCTTCCTATAAAAATTTGACCGTAGACCATAGATCTATAAGGGACCCCAGTCTTATTCCAGGTAGGGCCAAGGAAGATAAGAATATTTTTTGTTTAGCAGCTCGTCCTGTAATCTATCTAATTAGTAAATATATTTAGTTATAAGGTTGAGTTGTTTTATTATTCGCTCTCTTTTAAAGTTATCCGCTTCGGTGGCTGCATGGTCTAACACGTCAATCTTGTGTTAAACTAGATTTGCGAACGGACAGAGCAAGGTTCAATCCTGGCCGGGTGCACGGAGGGTGACTTTTCCTAAATGGTTTTACACAATTTTTAGAAAAACGTCCCTTAGTAAACCCGACTGGGATTAAACCCCCGATCTCCCTGTCATCGGCAATCTAGTCCAACATGAAGTAATGACCTAGACCATGTGGCCAATAAGCTGGTTAATACCTTAGCTCAGTCGGTAGCGTGTCTCTCTACTGAGCTAAGGGTCCCAGGTTCAATTTCTGGCCTGGCTGAAAATTGTATCATTGGTAAAATGTGGGTTTCCCCTTTCATATATTTAAGTTTGTTTCATAAGTCGTTTACTGATATAATCAGTTGGTTCAGAAAGTGCACGTTAAATACCTCAAATAAATTAAAAAAATAATTCACTATCATGTTGATCATATAGTTTCCTACAATCCTAAATTAGATCCAAACTAGAAAATGCTATTGTGGCGTGGATTCAATTACCTTAACTGACTCTCTCAGACTGGAATGTGTTCAACGGAAATTTGTCGCTGCTTGCTATAGTAAATTCTTTTTCAACAGTTTTTACAATGATTATGATATAATTCGAAACCTTTTACGGCTCCAAACTCTCTTCTCGCGAAGACTATTGGGATGCCCCTTTTTGTTTTTAATATTTTTAACAGTAACATTTCTTGCCAATCGTCCCTCGAACATGTGGGTATTATTGTGGCCTCGAGTGCTTCCAGAAATCCTAAAATATTTTTTATCACTAGCTCTTACAAACTCTGATATTTCGGCCTTTGTATAAGCAGCGGTAACTCTAGTTTTACAGAATTTGGTTTTTAATATAAAATAAGAACTAAAATTTGAGAGCTATTTAATGACCACCCGTATCATTATTTACTTTCTGTTTATTGTATCTGTTCCCTAAAAAAAACATTATTACTGAATCGGATCTTTTCTTACTTTCCTCCCAAAAATGTTTTAGTTATTAAATTTGTTTATTGTAATCATCTGTATACAAAGAAGATGATGTATTTATTATTTTGTAATTTGCAATAATATATTCTTTATCTCTAGTGCTAGCCTGTTAGAGGTCTAGCTAGAGCACTTTAATAAAGGAAAATGAAAAAAATATTAGGCGTTATCTCTTTAAACAGGTCCACTTATTCCAAATTAAGTCTTCTAACACGTCCGATTAGCAGGTTTCTTTTTTATAGTAAGGTTATATCTTGTTTTTTATTCCCTTCTTATTTTATATACTTTTCTTCTATGACGACGATATGTTTCGGTGATTTTTCATCATCTTCAAGTCTGAAACATGTCGTCATAGAGAAAGTATATAAAATAAAGGAATAAAAAACAAGATATAACCTTACTAACAATTTCTATTACTCCTTACCAAATAAACATGAACATTATTGAAAAAAGGTCCTTTTTAATAATATATTCTGAAACTTCATCATTTTTGCTTGTTTGAGGTAAACCAATCATTTGCATTCTTGGTCTTCCTGGTACCTTTTCCCCTTTCACCTTGTCTTTTACAGCATCACTAAGCCATTTATACTTTTAATTTAACCAATCCATTTGGACTTTCTTTGTTGAATCGCTTTATAGTGGTTCTATTTTCATTCATTATTCTTATAACTTTTTAATTTGTCATCTGATCGATCCACTTTATCCTCTCTATTTTTCAAAGATTTACAAATATTCACTCTCCATTTTCCTTACGATACGTGTCTCAACTCCATACAAAGTAATGCTCCACGTGTAACACTTTACCTGTTTCTTCCTCGTCTCCAGGTCCAATTTGCTTGTCAGTATCATCCTATATTTTGCTGAAAGCAGCTTTGGCCATTGCTAATTTTCATTTTATTTCCCGTGTACAATACGGGTCTGTCGCAATTAAATCTTCTAAATATTTGAAATATTCACATTCTCCAGCTATTAATCTCCCACCACAATGTCCAGTAGTTCTTCTCTCTGGAATATCCTTATTACCTTTGACTTCTTAATATTAGTTTATATTCCATACTCTTTTTCCAGTCCAAACCAGTTTTTCATTATAGTTTGAAGCCCTTTTCCCTCCGCCAACACTTCTAAGTCATCTGCCGGTAGTATTATTTACTTTACATACCTTTATTTGTATACTCAGCAACTTCTTACAGCATTATTCGTAGATCGAACATACCCGGTAAAGCCACCTTGCCTCACGCGCTCCTCTTCTTGTCTTCACATTATTGATGTCCCCTACATCCAATCTTACTTTTGGCTTCATGTACATGTTTATTATTAATCTTCTATCTCAACGGTAAATTCCTATTTTCTTGAGCATCTTCTTCAGTTTCTGACAGTTTTCCTGTCGAATGTATTTTTCTAGTCGATGAAATCAACACAAACCTTTTCCCCAACATCTAGGATGCTTTCATATAGGTAGGTATTATTCTTGGGACTCCAATGGCATATCTGGTTCCGTTTTCCTTGCTGAAACCAAATTGATCTTCTGATACATTTCTCTATCTTTTTTTCTATCATTTTAGTGAGTACCTATTGCAGCCATATTTTCTGCATGTGCTATTCAACTGTTGGTCAGTAGTTACTACATTTCTTGCTTTGTGTTTGTACGTAAGAATTTCTAGGTGCTATTTCCCCCTCTTCCCCAACCAAACCCCTTCACCTACTTGTTAGGCTTTGCAGGTGCGGTTGTATTCCAGCCAGGTGTATTTTGTGGTGGTTTTTCCTAGATGGTTTTCTCACACTCCCCCTTTGCGAATAAACTTTTTCAAAAATTCAACCTTCTTCATTGAGAATATTATCTTTCTCATTCGTACCTCATTAGTGTAAATTATGTGTATAGTCCGTCTGGTTACTAAGGCGTGGGGCAAAAATAAAACTATTTTTAAAGAAACAAAAGAGTAAAACTAAATATAACACATTTCATGTTGCATTCATCTTCTTAAGATTCTTAATACTATTCGCAACAACTTCACTCTCAAATTGAAACTTATTTATAGATTATTCGTTACTTTTATACTTTTAATATTAATCGCAAATAAAATAAGCTATTTATTTTTGTTAATATTTACTATTCTATGTAAATTAACTTTTAGTCCATATATTTATAAAATAAGCCTTAATTATTATACTTTTTTAGGTTTATTTTGGTGCATCTTCTTGTAAATCTCACCCTCCTTACTATTTGGATTAAGTTTATTGCAACTGCCACATTTACAAAAGAAAAATAATACCTCCATTAAAACTGCATCATCGACCAAAGCTGAAAACTTCAGTGAGTGAATGAGTAATATTTTCTTTCTCTGTTTTTAGGTGATGTCATCCTCAACGAGCCATCAAAAGGCGATTATTAAATGGACAGGATGCTTTATAAGTTCACATCCCTTAAAACAGACATTGAAGATAATATCCTGATATAAGGAGGTGAAATAAAGTGATAGTTTTTATTATTTATTTTTACTTTTGTGTTGTTTTTTGCCATAGCTATGGCACATAGTGGTATTCAACAACAAAGACACCCTCAACAGAATCATCATTGCAAAGATTGTGGCCTTTACTTTGACAGTGTGAAATCTTTAGACGTTCATTTACATTATCATAAAGAGAACTTGTTGAGCAAGTGGGCAAGTCAAACCCAAGCCACTGGTGATGAGTCGAACAATAACAGTCACAAAACAGGTAACAACAATGCGAAAAACCGGGTCAGTGAGTTCAGTAATTCGGTCATGGCACCAGCTGACTCCAGTGAAAGCATGTTGAAGTCTGGAGACACAACGGGTTCTGGTGCTCCAGGGAGGCCCCCTCAACTTCGTCGACGATTTACAATCGGGGCAGTCCTCCTGTGTCGGCCTCCTTCACTCATCCACCCACTCCTGGGAGCTACAGCAGTGCGCCTTCTCCTTACCAATCGGAAAACCACAGGTTTTCACCGGCGGGTGTACCTCAACACCCATCGTCGAATTTCAGCTACGCCAACAGCAACAATCGCAATGAGAGAACTCCACCCCCACAAAACGCTGCTACAAATCAGTTTCCATAATTTTGCTGGTGGTGCTTCAAACTTTACCGGAATAGTCGATCAATTACGATCCCCGCGAATTGAATCCACGAACTTTTTCAGTGATACTCAAATCGGGAGCCGCCAAGAGGATTCGTCTTTTATTCTCGGCTCAGGCGTGGATTTTCCATCAGCCCTGAGATCTTCTACTCCGAGCACAATATCCTCACCCTCGCCTTCTCCTACCATCACAACTTCAACCCCTTCTACCTTCCGTTACCATCCGTACCATAACATCCCAGTGAGTCACCACTCGCAACAAAACCTTGCCTTTCTTCATAACGACCACAGAAACATAATAAACTCCTCCCCAAAATTTACTCAGTCACCATCTTCTCAAACACCTCTGCAATGTGAAAAATGTGGGTTCGTTTGTAATTCTACTGCCGTTTTATTGGAGCACATAAGTATTGCCCATGCTCCAACAAACACACAGCTGATGAATAATCAGCAAGCTTATCTTCCAACACCAGAATCACATGATTATGTCCCAACGTCTTGGACATGGCTTCCAACCACCTCCTAATCAACATCAGCAGCAACATAGAAATCCGCAAGGACCGATGCCGGGAATGTTTCCGAACTTTAATGATCCAGGAGGGACAGATATAGGAAATCAGTTGTTGACACAAATTAAACAAGAAGATGAAACACCCGCCGAAATACTTGACCTTGACTCTCATAAAGTCCATGTCTACCAACCACCTGAAGAGGAAGAGGCTCTTAGAGCAGCGGTAGAGGCGGAAAATGAAGGTGGTAGAAGTAGCAACCAGAATCCACATTCTGTGTCAGCCATGCTGTGGGGAAACACTGCATCACCTAGCTCACACAAACCATTTCAGCCTCGAGGCAACATGGTGGAATCATCCCCTCCAGAGTTCAACAATGTTGCACCCTCCTTAGTACATCCACCACCTAACGGTATGATAGTTCCTCAACCACAACATATCAACATCATCGATCATATCTACCACAATCTGACCACCTTTCAAGCAATCCTGAACATTCTGCCGTTTCACCTCCTCACCAATCCCTCATTACCTCTTCTCAGTTGCCCAATCCAAATCCTGTGTCATCTAGTCTACCCTCTGGTAACCAACAGATGCCGGTACAACCACAACAACCGCAACAACAGTCCCAGAAAGGTAACCAATCCTGGAAGTCAAATGAGGCACGTCGTCCAAAAACGTACAACTGTTCTGCTTGTAACAAGTGGTTCACGAGCTCAGGTCACTTGAAGAGGCACTATAACACGACGTTACATAAGAACGCCGTGAAACAGAGTGGGTCCACGGATCCAGCATCACTTCCTATCAGTCAACACCACCATCCAACTCGTGAGCCTAGTGGCACTGGCAATATCGTGCAGAGGGTGACCCCAGTTCCGAGCTGTGGAGGAGACTCTTCCAGTCCATCTCCCAGTTTGGGTGGTGAGGACTCCTCTAGAAGTGATGATGCAAACCAAAGTAACAACAGTTTTGGACGCATCACACCTCAACACCCGCATAGTAGCAATATGCTTCCCTCTTCAAACAGTCAAATTCCAGGGAGTCCCCCAAACCGGCTGGCAGGTCCCTCGGCGGAGATTTCGGGGGGCCTGCACTTTCTCTCCACTTACAACACCAACAGCAGCCAAGACCCCATTTCCGTCCGTTCTTCATCGGAGGTTCTGTCCCAGCAAACCCTACCCCCTCACCACCACCTTATGCTGAACGCGGGTTCCCCCCATACTCAGCCATTAATACCACCCCCACCATCCTTGGGGCCCCATCTTATACACCACCCCATCCCACAACAACCGGGAATGCAGAGGTATCCCAACACCCCTCCTTCTACGACGGCTTTCCCAAACGGTCTGCCCCCCCACGTTTCTACTACCCAAACCCTAATTTCTACCAACCAACACCATCTCACAACTACTATTGGTAGTTCTAACGGTAGTCCTGCTTTACCAAGTGCAGCCAACTTGGACGAGATGCCCCAGAGTCACCTGTTCCTGAGTGGCAGCCCGGTGGCTTCTATCAGCCCTCGTCGATGCCTGTCAGTCACCATCCTCTGCCAAGCTTTACTCAGCTCCATCAGGGGCACTTATTTGGCAGTAACAACGGGAACCCCGTGGCCATGCTTCCAGGGTTCAGCGGCATGTCTCAGTACCATCAGTCACCTGGCTACCACTTGGTAAGTACTTTTGAAAACGTGGGGGGGCTAATGTTTAGTCCTAACAACAATCACATAATGGATGACCACTATTCGTTCTTGAATGCTGAGAACGATTGTTTCTATCCTTATTCCAACGGAGTCTTTGAGGAGGATATTAAACTTTTAAGACCAGAAGAACTGGGCAAGTCTGATGATACTTTAGGAACAAACATGGTAATATTAAGTGATACAATAGAAGAATTGAGTTCACCAATTACCGACTGCGTCAGCGCTATACCAGAATCTTCTGATATGAGTGGTAATGTAGGAGATGAGATTTCCAATATTTCCTCTGTAGGGACACCAGACTGCCCCACTTCGACTACAGAGGATTTTGAGTATGACTCAATTCAGATTAACAATCTAAAACCAAATGATAAAAAAACAAATATGTTAAGGGTAACGAATCAAACCATGATGATACGTTGGTAACAGAAGTAATACCACTACCAAACGGGCAGGTACAACATAAATGTGTAACTTGCGATAAAGTATTTAACAAAGTTTGCTACCTGACCCAACACAACAAGAGCTTCCATTCAGGCCACAAGCCATTCAAATGTAACAGGTGTGGCAAAAGATTTCCCTCGGAGTTCATGCACTCGGAGCATTTGAGTAAGCATGCCGGTGAAAAGCCTTTCAAATGTGAGATCTGCCCCAAACAGTTCAACCACAAGACGGACCTCCGACGTCACATATGTCTGCACACAGGAGAGAAACCGTATTCTTGCCAGGTGTGTGGCAAGGGCTTTATCAGGAAAGATCATATGTTAAAACATGTGGAGACACACCAGCGAGGCAAGAAACATTTGAACAATAACAATAATAATAACAATAACAATGCGGTTCCTATCATCAACCTCAATTCGAATATGGATTCCGAACAAAATGACAGGGAACGCCGATCTGCATTTACCTTTGTAGCTGTTAGATAGGTGTTTAAAAGTGTAATCCTATCGGACCAAATTAGACATTTCACACTGAAAATAAAAGACAAGTTTTTATAATAGACTTGGTATTGACATTTTATCAACTGGCTAATAGTGCCATTTTAGACTCAGGAAATCAAACCTACAAGGATTCGAATAAATTGATAAATTACACCTGGACTCGGATATCGAACTCGGGGGACCTTTGGCCAAGCACGATAAGCCAAAGGTCCCGGGTTCGATTCCTGTATTTAGATGTTATTTTTCAATTTATTCACATATGACTCGGTTAGAGCACATCTCCATAATTATAATCATCATTCTTCCCACAAGCTTTACCTTTAATATTTACTTAATTGTATTTGCTTCCTTCCTACAACATAAATGCTGAAAACATTAATTTGAATATTTTTGTAAAACATTGTTTTCAAAATAATTTTTTTCTGTTGTTAATACCAACTCTATCAGCAAAACTTATTCATTGTTTATTTCATCTTGTGAAAGTATACATTTTGCATGACTTGTTTGCTTGTGCAATATACATTTTCAATTTGACCACTGTTTGAACTAATACTATTATAACAACAATATTGGTGTTGATCTATCTTAATTTATATATATCTATTTATTTGAATCACAGTTAATATTTTATTTGCTAAATTAAAATGAACCAAATTTAGCAAGGGCATTGAGAGCTAATTTCCTAAGGTTATCGATTAGAAAGTCTTAACTATAACCTATACTTTTGTCAATAAAAATGTTTATATGTACATTTTATATATATATATTTATATTAACCCCCTCGAGCCACCCTTTCTACATCCTTGATATTTAATATAGAAAAATACTATATCTGCTATGTCTTCGAACAAGAATGTAGCCATACTTAGTCACATTGTCTTACCAAAGGGCCTATATTGATGATTGAGGAAATGGCACCTTAGGGACTAGGACTAGCTTAATATAAGCAACCACTTATTCACTAATTTGGGCAATATTTCCCAGGCCTCTTGCGTTCATACATAGGGTAGTTCTACCAAAATAATGTGGAAGCTGTACGTAGATATTTCAACAAGAATAATTTAATCATTCTATAAGCCTTAAGCCACTGTCCCAGGTTATTAGAAAAAATGTTTCAATAATATCATTGGTTACCACATATAGCTTATTTTGTTTTAAAAAAAAAATGTTTAAATTAATAGGCTAGTTTTTACAGTGGTCATTGGCAAGCAAAGTGTATAGTTTTATTTGGCATAAATTAATAAATTATTATTTAGCACAGTTTGTTAATTATTTAGACTATACAAATGTTGTTTTTTGCTCATTCTATTTAGAACACATTAAAATTTATGTTTGGTTTATGTATGATGTGTTAAAATATAACCTTTTGATCTATTTTGACCAGCTAATTTTTTTTAGCAATTATTTTTTAAATGTTTTGAATGATTATATTTAATAAGTTACTATAAATTAACAAAAATCAAAATGTTTGTCATCAAACATGTCATCCATAGTAAATCACTAAATAGAACTGCCACTTCTGTTATATGTTAATAAAAAATCAACTATGCCAGTTTCCATTATTTTGATTTCAAAATGTACAAACCTAGTTGATTTATCACATTCATAACATGTTGATGATTTTATTAAACTTTTGTTGGATTTCAATGTCATTTATTTTTTTTTGGCAAATAATATGTTCTGATATTCTTGAGCATAATATCGGTATAGAAAAAAAAATCTATGAATATCCTAAGACTGTGCACGCCCTGTTGTTTAAGCATTGTTTTTGAGTGTTCCTCCATAATTAATTTGCATGAATTTTTTTTATAGCCACTAGATAGTCTCGATTAATACTTTTCTTTTGATTAACCACAAAGCATGTTTATTTTAAATGTTGTGAATTTGTAAATGCTTTTGTGTGTTTTCATGTTTTTCTATAAATATTCAAGGAGATTCGTTTCTAATCTGCCACTCTATACAATTTGTTTCTTTATTTTTGTTTACAAGCTGCGAGGATTTATGAAGAATTATCAAGAGTCTTGAAACAAGTTACCACAGTTGAACTATTTTTGTTACCAACATTGTTAGCTTTTTTGAGGTTAAGTGTGCAACTAGTGATAATACTTATCTTGCTTCAGGAGCACAGTAGACTATATTTGTAACTTTTATATACAAACAATGCAAATTCTATGATGAAAACTACAAACTTTTTTGCAAATTTTTGAAACTAAAAGCTGAACATAGGCCCCTAATCCATAAATAATCAAATACATTCTGAGAACTTTACCAGAAAATATTATAGTATTTTACAAATAAACTACTTCCCAAAGACATATCCAAGTAATAAGCAATACAAATCATAGTGTATGTAAATACTTTCCTATTATTTTATTGTGATTTATTCTGTATATTCAGTAATTATTTATGAGTATCTATGCTGATGATCTTTCCCTCATTTTATGCGGTCTCATTAAGTTAATTCATCGTGTCATAACCGTTTGTCCTTATAAATAGTAGCCATTTTGGTTGTTATAATTTGTATTAATTTTGCAAGACTGATTTGTGAATAATAGGCTAGTATCTAAACAATTTGACACATACCATATGGCTGCAGAAACTATGATAGTGATTAGAAGTTTTGTAGTAATTTTCGTCACCTTGGCGGAAAAAATAATAATGCTCATTTCTTTTGCAAATACCATGTTATATTTCCAGTCTATTGTGACAGTGAAATGGTGATATATATTTTTTATCAATATTTATAATTATTTTGTTCTTTGATAAACTCAGAAGTATTTTTTAATGAAACATTTCAGATTTTAAATTTACGAAGTGTTGTTTTAAGAGGAATGATTGTGTAAATAGTTTTTAATAAAGATGGAATTCACCTGTGAAAAAGCTTGCATCATGTTCTGACATTCCATTTGTTTGTTTTTTTGTTACATGTGTACACATAGAGAGATGTGGCCAGTTTATAGTGGGAATGACGAGACTACCTGTCAATTTTTTTTTAGAACAGAGGTCCTGGGGTTTGATACTGTGGTAGAGCAGGATATATTCTGTTCTCAAACTTTTTCTTGGTGGGAAGACAACCATGCTGCGGGAAGGATGTGAACTGAGAGTAAATATAGAAAGGAATAGATACAGTTAGATTTTCATAGGTACAGCTTTTTAGAAAATAAAAACATATTTTACTGTGGTTAACATTGATAACATTTTACTAAATTACTAGTGTTATGTTATAGCTATTGATACTATCTATAAAAAGTGATGGCTGAAGATCACATGACTTGACAGATTACATATGAAAGTATGGCTAGTTACTTTTCTAGCTTTCAGATAAGGCCCTTCTATAAAAATTGGAACCATACAAGACAACTAAAGCCACCTCCTCACTGGCTGCAATCCCTGACCTTGAGATGCAAATTTGTAACTGGGATGAAGGTTCACTTATAAAAACTTATAAGCAACCCTCTTGCATAGTAAAATAAATTTTTGGATCGCAAACCTTACAAATTATATATCATTAGTGCCATAGCTTATATAGCTCATTTCACGATCAGTAAAAGCTTGTGGAGCACAAAAAAAAAGTGGACAATATACAATAAAATTGGGTAATGATCATGTTCTGCCAATGAAAATACAATAATTAATGAGTGAGGCTGTCTTTTATTTAATAAAAATCATATTGTATATTGGACTAGGCCTTACATCATGTCAAGTATTATCTTGAAGGTTTTGTGATTAGATATACAGTTACAAATATTGAACACAAATTAATTAATATTGACTAAACTATTAACAACTCTTCAGTGCCAAACAATATACAGTTACAAATCTTGAACACAAACTAATGAATACTGAACAAACTATTAACAACTGTTTCAGCGCCAAACTGCCACATTTTAAATATTACAAGAAATAATAAATTGGTACATTTTACTAAACCTAAGTGTTTGGAGTAGGTATTGTTTCTTAGAAGATAAAAACAAATGCTCACACCCGTCAAGTTTTAAGAAAATATGGAGAATTGCATTTCAGAACAAAATATTTAATCTGTGTATTATCTAATGTTTAATCAAGTCAAAGACCAGAATTTAACATGCCAACATCATTTGATAACAGTATTGTTTTACACTGATGTGTTTTGACAGTTTTACAATCCATTTAAAATTTAATTTAAATAAAATGTGACCATTAAGTTATCTGCTGAAACCTCCTACATATTCTTTAAGAGCTTGGTGACCACTATACTAAATGGGGTTATATAGGTGAGTACTGAAACACGTTTCAGACAATTAGAGACCTCTCATTATTTAAGAAGTGGTTTTATATGTTTTAATATTGTTATCACCAAACGGTAGGTGAACTCTATCAAAAGGGTTCTGACCATTTAAAAAGTTTAAGTTTAAATTTAAAAAAAATTTGTGCTTCTGAGATTAAGGTAAAAGGTTTGAAACCGAAATATAGCCCCTCTCCATCAAAGCCATATTTTGATAGAATCACAACAGAAAATGTTAAGATAGTGAGGGATTGTTTAAGGTAATCTATAAATTCTCTTATTTTTCTACTGAAAAATATCCACCATGAACCGCCCCTTCCCTCCAAACCTTTATTTCCTCTCTTTGACACAAATCTGTTAATAACATGAAGTAAAGACAAAAGAATTGATTTGCTAAAGGGAAGATAAAAGGAGAGCAATAGCTATTTTTCTTCACCCCAAAACCTGCACCTGATCATGTGAAACCTTTAATACAAAACATCATTTTAATACCTTTCTCAAAATAACACTTTTAACTAGGAAAATATTATAAAATACATTCTTGTTATTTTGACCTTATAGAGACATGTTTTTGGAACATAAAAAAGGAGAGTTATGCTGCCCATGCTCGAGAGGGGGGTAGGGTGGGTAGAGATTTGAAGGGAAAGGAAATAAACTTGGTGTTATTACCAGAAGGGGTGTTTTCTGCATAGTGTTTACCATGCGAGGTAAGAGTGGAAGTGGCATGTTGTGAAATGTTCAGGGTAAGCAAAGATTGCTTAAACTGTGCCTCTAAATTGTTTTTATCACTTAGTAAAACACTCCTTGGTCTAGGTAGTAAAGGAAATACATTACGATTTGAGGTATTAGAGCAGATACATGTACGTGTGATTGGTCAAATGGGGACCGAGTGGGGAAGAACATATTAACACAGGTACAATTTTAACAAGCTCTGCTTACCTTGGCAGCATTCCACACAACCCACTGAAGAGTGGAAGATCTATACTTTGTTCCGATATATTTTGCCTTTTCCGACATTTTTAAACACAACTTAAAAACTTTTTTTTTCTTAATAATGTTCATGTTTATTTGGTAAGGAGTAATAATTAATTGATAATAAGGTTATATCGTCTTGTTTATTATTTTTATTCCCTTCTTATTTTATATAGATTTTAGTTTTTCTTCTATGACCACGAAATGTTTCAGTGATTTTTCACCATTTTCAAGTCTTATTTGTATTAAAGATGATTGATTTTAATTGATACTGTTGGAAAGTTTGTGAAATTTTACGTTTTTGTATGGAATAATTTTTAGTGAGATTAAAAATTATTCCATATAAAACCGTAAAATTTCACAAACTTTCCAATAGTATGAATTAAAATCAATCATCTTTAATACAAATAAGACCTGAAGATGATGAAAAATCACTGAAGAAAAACCTGAAACATATATAAAATAAGGAGAAGGGAATAACAATAATAAACAAGAAGAAATAACCTTAATATCAACTTAAAACCGGTTAGATATTCAATCACTTTGTGAAATATGTTTTATAGCGTTGACAAGTGTGTCAACTGTTATCTCTTGTCACAGTGATTAGAACCAATTTGTTAAATGATAGTTACAGTACTGCTTATAGTAGATTTTTTATATGTCTGGAAATAAAAGTTAATTATAATATGATTAATCAAACCGTCAGTCTGCGTAGATAACCTAGTAGTTTAATGTGAAGCATCATCACGGAGTTTGAAAGAGGGAGATTTATGTAGTATCACACCTAAAAGGTACAAACTTGCAGTTCCAGGCCTAATTAGTGGCCAAGCAGGAAACATATTTAAGCATTCAATTAGGATGGCATTCTTTATTCCATCTCTTTATTTTACAAGTTAACAAACTGTGTAAAGGGCCTATTCCTGAATGAGAACAGAATAGTGAATGTTCACATTGAAAATTACTTATGTTGAAATTGGGCAAATATCGTCATTCCTAGTTTATAGTGTTGTTACTATTTTGTACATTTGACGTGCTGAAACCCTTAGTTCCTTCATATTTCAAAGATTAGAAAACAAAACTGAAAGATTTTCCATACTTAGCAAAGGGGTAATAGTTTTTTGTAGATAAAATTGTGTTATAATCCATATGTGACTAGTTTTATGAATAAAATAATCATACTGTTTTAATCTTTGCAGATAACAAGTTTATTATATTATTTGACTTAATAAAACTATTTATTGTTCTCAATAAATATAACAGTTATACTGTATGACGCCAGTGTATTTAAAGTTTGTAGTGGAATTGTTAAATAAACTTTACACATTCATCATGAGATTCCATTTAATAAAATATATATTAATGAAAGTAGTTTTTGATTTAGTTTTAACTATCTGAAAAACAATTAATTTGAACTGTCCACCATTTTAATAGTTGGTAAATATTAAATTGTTTGTCTTGTTTAGAAAAATAAATATTGAAATAGTCATCATCAAATTATTTGTTTTATGAATGTCAGTAAATTTCTCTTCAGCTTTTGTTTTACAGAAATTTTGAGGAATTAAAACAAATACTATATTTGTTAAAACTCCATACTTGTACTTGGCTCTTAAAATGATTTATGTATAGTTTTATTACCATATACATACTGTATAGATTGTCAAAAACTTAAAAGGAACTGTTACCCCAACTTTCAGTTTAGCTTTCGCTTTATATTCATCTGTGCCAAGTAATTTGACTATTGGTGATTACAAGAAGAAATGGCAAGGGAAAATGCATAGTTATTGGAGGTATTGACTAAATAGCTTATTTCATTTTATGCCATCTGCTCCAATTTGAAAGGTTGCGATCTTACGTTAAATATATTTGAAATAATCATATATTTTTAAATACTTAAAAATACTTTTTAAGTATTCATGATTCATCACACTATTTTGTACTAAAATGTAACCTTTTTTTTACCAAAAAATTGTTATTTATAGAGCTATATAATTTTCAATTTTGGTTCTGAGTCTTGGTTACAGGTTTTTATATGCAATATTATGTAACAAACATGTTTTTTTTTACCAGACATGAACCCAAATTTGCTTGGATAACGTTTTTATTGGTAGGTTGAGCTGCACATATCCCAACATAAGAACGCTCTACCGCGAACCCACTTTTTGTCTAATGTGAATTAAGACATGGACAAGAACTGAAACTGAAAACAGATTGTGTTGACAAACTATTTGGTTAATACCCCCTTAATCTTATTTCGTGTGACGTGTTAAGTGGTACACCATCCTGTTTGGTATTACCCATCACCCCAAATATTTATAATAGGAACTTAAATCATATTGAACACTTTTAAAATAGCGTTTCAGTTAAATAGAAGCACTTAGGCTTAATAGTTGCAAATAGAATTAAAATTACATGGAAAAGTAAACAGAATAATTTATTGTTTTTGGGAAACTTGTTTGAAATTTGTGAACTATAAGATGATTTAGAGTAAGTGTATGGATGGTATTTCAATATTTATTTGTTAAATAGTACTAACACTTTTTTTTTGTATGGTTCGTATTTCCTAATTAGAACAAATTGTACATAATATATATACTCTACTACAAAATTTATTTGGAGATAATATAATTTTATATATTTTACTTACATAGCTATAGGCATGTCTTTACATTTTAATATAATCTTGTGTTAAATATTGTTACTAATTTGATATCATTAATAAAAGAGCTAAATTTATATACGCACATGCCATTTTATCCATACGAGTTCAATCATTTGATGGAAATACTGATTCACCATTGGTATTGGTGGACAATGTCAAACAAAGTGGTGGCCACAAAAAAAAAACTTGTAGATTTGAAGACACTAGGTAAACTAATCGTTAACATTAAGTTTTGAAGTTCCAATTATTGTAATTTGTATCCTATTTGGAAAATGACGGGTTTTTTGTTATAATTTTATTCCTGTGTTTAAAAACTACCTCAGCAATAAAGTATTATGTACATAATATAATGTGTGTTTAATATTCTTTCTGACCTTATGTATGCCCTCTCCACCTGTTGTGTGTGATACAGAAGTGTACGATCAAGGGTAGGTAGAGATTGGGAGACAAAATCACCCTTAACAGTTTACTGATCAGTTAGAAAATTAAATACCACTGATAAATTATCAGGGCTTCCACTTGAAAATAGATGAATGTCGGGGACCGACTAAACATCAGGGAATTTGCTAAAATATTATTTTTTTCCCCCATCACATAGCACTAATTTTAAACTATCCAACAAGGCAAAGAGAAGGATTTAGATTTAAGAGGAAAAACAAACACTTTTACAGATGTTTATATATCTGAATTTATACATGTGATTAAATTACTAGTAAATGTTCTAAAAATATTTAGATATTGATTAGCTGCCTTTCTCCACAAATGAAACAATTAGATGTTTACATGCTGTATTGTGCGTGTCTTGTTAGAGATTGAAGATTTTCTATGATTATAAATTTTACTATTAAGTAAAAAATTATTTAATTACTAAACTATGTTTTATTTACATTCTACCTTAGCTAATGCTGTTTTAGTCAAACAATATTTTTGTCTTAAGTATTTTTGAGGATCAACCATTAAATGGTAGAAATTGGACAACACTTTTGTATAGTAGGCCTACATCAAAATTGTGTCCACTTATTTTACATTCGAAACTCAGCATAAGGCATCTGAACTATTTAGTGTGTCATTGTGCTAATGAAATCCTTTAGTGTGGGATTGAAGGTAACTGGAGTTAAGGTTGGACGGAATTTTCACAGTTTTAATAACAAAACAATTTTGGCCAAAATAAAACATTTCTTCAGTTTAGTTTAATTTTATAAATATTTTAAAATCGACAGTTCTTGAATATTTGTCTTGAACACCATGGAATTTGAAAATAAACTTTTTAAATTGATAGAAAATGTCCAGTTCTAATTTGAGGAAAATAATGGCAAATATTTAAGAATTGTTGAGATTACTATATGTGTAAAAAGTTAATAAAAAACTTGGGAACAATAAATTTTGGCCTAAAAAGTTTTTTATATAAAAATGTCAAATGAATGGACCTTAGCTTGTGTTCTATTCCACCCTACCTTAATAAACAATACTGTAGCTGTTTTGATAAGCACAAAATAAACGCCAATCGTTTATTTTAAATCTTTCTTAGCAACTCTTGTGAGTGGGATATTTTTTATATTTGAGTAGTGGTGGTATATTTTAAATAATTTTATGTTAATTTACTCAAATTATTTAAAACTTGGAACTAGGCGTGAAACAAAATATAATCTAAATAGAATACAAAATGCATTTTATTTATCGATTCTATTTACAGATTTTTTTTACTTTCTCGTGACCCCACAAAGAAGGAAAGGCTTTTGTGTTTGCTAAAAAAAAAAATCAAATTGGAGATTTTGATAGATGTCCACGTTTCATGACCACATGAGCCCGAAAAAAAAAGTTTACACAGCCAAAACCATTTTACCAAGCAGGCTAAGACTTGGTATATAGGGTGTTCATAAGGTCGTCATCCCTTCATTTATGACATTTAGTTGCACTTGTAAAAAAAAATGTATCCCACTGATGTGCTTGTATTGCCGAAGCCTGTAAAAATGTATCATATTGTGATTCACTTGATTGAAGGATATCTTAACAATTGTTAATTGAATAAAGTGTACTAATGTAAATCTTTTACATCTTTAGTGAACAATCCATAGGTACTCATTCATTACTATAGAGATTTATTTTCATTATTTCAAATAATAAGCAAATGCTCCAGTCAGAAATGCTTTGGCCTACAATAACAGGAAGTGGCAAGATTAAAATTATTTTAATATTCTCACCATGTAAAATGATTAAATGACTGAATAATGTGTGTTACAAATGGTTTGGAACTTTTCCTTTAATTTTTAAGTGATGAAATCGGTAGGCTAATTCTAATTGAAATATGAAAAACAAAGCCGTGTTTATGGTAAGCGAGGGGATGGGGGTCACAGATACCCCTGGGAAATTTTTTAAAATAAGACATCTTTACGGGTATTTGTAATAGTAAATTGGGGATCTATGTATCCTTCACCCACAAACCAATTTTATTTTTAAACTGATTATTCTAGAAGATATTTGAAAGCATATGTTTCATTTGTGAATAGAGTTTGATAAATACTCCCATAAATAGCCTTTAAAAATAAATTAACCAATGTACGGCGCAAACATTCTGTATCTGAATATTTAGACATTTACTTAAAACTCAGATTTGTGAAACGAAATAATAGACATTGTAGCAAATACATTATGGGAAAAAAGACCACCAAAAAACCCATTAAGAAAAAAGTAGCATCTCTGTTTTACCAAATAACTCCTAATTTCTGAGACCTCATTTAAAAAATATTATTTCTTTTATCTCTGAGACTATTGGTTTTGTGAAAACATATTTCTAGTAAATGTGTTTGTATTTTTAATAGTACTTATTACAACTTTTCAATGATAGGTTAGTTCATATATCAAAGAGTTGAGTGAATATAATCAAAATTGGAGATATTCACTGATATAAAGAACCCTCTCAGTCATTTTCCCAGAAAAAGGAGATGTGTCATTTGGTTTGAAATTATAAAACATTGCCTGGGTACGAATTTTAATCAAAATCGTTGAGGGGCAATTTGAGAAAATCGATTTTTTTTCTCTCTTTGACCGTCAGTAAACTACCCTTATTTTTGGGGTTAGATATCTAATTTCAATAACTCCTCAGGAAACCTTGTAAAATATAAAGTTTTAGCCCTATCAGTAAAATGGTTTCGGCTCTAGGCTGAGTGAGATAAAGACAAAAAACTACTACCGTTGAAAAATATCGATAACAGTAAGTATTGGTATCGAAAAGCACCTACACTCTTCTGCTTCGTCTGCTTTGGACACCCTTGAGTTGACTTGAGTTAATTGAGGCCCTCAAAAGCTTCTTTTGTTTAGTTTTTAATTACCATGCTCGCTAATTATTAAAGGAAGGGGTAGTAGACTGGTCAGGCATCAGGCTGTATTGATGAACAAAGAACAACTATGAATTATGATGAGCTAAAAGAGAATTAATGCTAGAGTTGCTTCTTGATTGTCAAACAGAAAATGAGCAAGAATTTAGAAATAGTGTAATTTGTTCTTCCTCTACTAAAGTCCACCCTAGTAAACATTTATTCCAGCATGAGTGAAGATAGCAAAAATGTTGTTTCTTTCGATACCGTAGTGTGAGTAATAATATCAGTAAAAGTATCGATCCTTTTTTCACATCCCTAGGCTCTACGTTGTATAGTACTGGGACGCGTTGAAGACGTTAAGATCCTTAATTATTTAAGAAGTTGTTCGATATTTTTTAACATGGTTCTAAACCAAATGTAGGTGAATACTATCAGCAGGTTTTTGATCAGTTAAAAAGTTTAAATTTTTAATTCAACGATGTTCCACGTGAAAATTAGTACTTTTTTAAGATAAATTAAAAGGTTAAAAACATAGATCTAGCTTTCCTCTAGCAAATAAAGTCATGTTTTGATAGGGTGACAACACAACATTTTTAATATAATGTGAGATTGCTTTAGAGAGTTTTAAGCAATAACATATTTTTTAAACATTTTTAACTTTGAATTTAAACTATTTAACTGATCAGAACTTTCACCTACATTTTGGTGAAAGCACTATTACAAAATATCAAATCATTTAAAAAATAATCGGGATTTCTAAACATCTTTATTACATTGAGACGAAGCACCGCTCAATTTTTTAAAAATTAGATCAAAAATGGCTCTTTACTTAAAAAAAATTATTGTCTACCCCACGTTAGAGCGTTTTTATGCAGACGTTTTGTGCCGTGCGACACACGACGGCAAAACCCGTCGCGGGACGAGTCAATCCTTTTATATCTCTGCCGTCGTGTCCTACAGAACGCTTTAGACCATGCAACCACCGCTGCACGTAACACGCATAAGAAATATACAAGCCATTTGTTCGCCACACAGCGAAAAGGAAAATAGCTCTATTTTCATTCCTCTCCCAGGATCGAAGCGGATCCACTCTGACGAGTGACTGATAGAGTGACGCATCGTGGATAAGCGAGACGGACCTTGATGCAGCCAACACACGACGGGGAAAACCTTGTCCTTCGCAACCCAAAGGTGAGTGGTTATTAAACGTGGCCCGAGCAGCCATCGTAATAAGTCATGACGCAAATCACAGTTCGAACCACGTCATCAATTAGTAAATAGCATGATCTTTATAATGGTACTGTAACAATACTATTATCCTACCAACATCCAAATTCACACGGACTAAACGTCAAGTTCATCTAGTTTGGTTTGCTGGTAACGTAGAGGTCAGGGTTCAAATACTTGTTGGGTGTTCTAAGGGTATTTTTTCCTCTTCTTAAAGTAGGTGTATGGTATTAGAAGGCTAGTTTAGGCCAGTGTTTTTGCAGTTTTTAAAGCAATACTATTTTTTTGGTCAAAATAAATCAAATATTGCTCCTGTAGAAACATAGAGTTTAATTTTCTTCACGCGGTGATATCAACAATTCTTGAATATCTGTCATGAGCATAGCAGCATTAGATGTTAAATTTTTTAATGAAGAGAAAAAAGGTTGTCATTGAATTCCAGGACATACTTGACAGATATTCAAGAACTGTTGGTGTCACCATGTTGAGGAAACTAAACTCTTATGTTTCTACTGGATAAATATTTGATTTAATTCGACCAAAAGAAAAGGTTTTGACACAAAACCGCCAAAACACTGCCTTAATTCGTGTTTCCTGCACTCCCACCTTATTATTTTCCCTATCTCCCTCCACGCAAATGTTGGTTAATTCCCTCCTAGTTAATTCTACCTTCCTCATTCCTAGCCCCGTTGATATGGATAAATGTGGATAGCCCGGTCTTGTGGTAGTACGGGGATGAAAGCAGAATCTACCGTCATGGTGAGGCCAGCGATACTTTCCATATATCTGGGGAACCAGGGTTTGATACCTGCTGCATAAGAAGACAATTAAGTTATATATTCCATCTCTATTCATTAATTCTTTAAGTTTTCTTAGAGCTCCGTCATCCTGTTCCCTTAGGTTGGATGCAGTCCGATTTAAAAATAGAGGAATTTTGTGACATGTCTCAAAAGTGACTTAGATAATTATCATAATTATCATAGAGTTTTTTTTTTGATACGCCAAAAGTCTGATAATCTTGTCACTTTTGGTAGATATCAACACCTATTAAGTAGTACTACTAATAACGATAGTAATAATAATAATCGGCCTCGTGGTATATTGGTCAGAATTTGATTCTTGGCTGATACTGGGAATTTTTCTCGAAATGGTGAATACTTCCCACGGTATTCAGGGTTTGGTTAGTTAGGCTTAAGTTAAGTTTAAGATATTAATTGGCTTCACCCTGTCATATTCAATCTTCATCCCCTCATCTCATCGGGACATGGAAAGGATGTACTATTAGTACATTCGGGCATCTCCTGGGCAACGGTACATTAGTACTGGCTAATCTTTCAGCAAACTAAGCTCCAGATTAATGTAGCCAGGACACACCATTGTTTATTATGATACTAATAATTTATTTTAAATATTATCAATTTAGTTTTGAGTGATTTATTACATTTATTCCTTCACCTCTGACAAGACGTGTATTAATCACAACTTGTGAATGTGTGGAATACCAGGCCTACACCGTGGTTCGGATTCCACGTTAATCTGTAGGTCCTCCATTTCATCTCACAATCACCCTACCATTACACATTAGCGTAAGTGCGTATAACCCGAACGGGTAGTAAGACGCGGTGATAATAATAATATTACATTTCACTATATTCAACAATTTCTTTATTTTTGAATACTCATTAATATGTAAACGCAAATAAGTAGTGGCAGACTAGACTAGTCCAAAATTCAGCTAGTCCTTTAAGGAACACACCGGTCGGAAAAGTTTCACCATCCTTGGCCTAAGGCATCACTTTCACATTAACTAGAAGGCCAATGACACGGAGATCGGTGTTCGAATCCCGCTCGGGTGTACTGAAGTTTGTTTTTACAAAATGGGTTTTCACTCTTCACGCAAATGCGGGTATCCTCAAGATTCAACCTTACTCATCCATAACTCAATAGCGTAATCAATTAACATGCGTAAAAACTCAACAGGTAGTATGAGTAAAACGCAGCGCTAAAAAAAATATATATTTGGTAGAGTTGTCTTAGTAAGAGCCACGCAATACAGTTCAAAAATTTACAACACGTATTTCCATGTGGCCATACGCCAAACTATGTGATATGAAGCAGAAACTTGGACAAATGTTAGATATAGTGAGTAGCCTGACGTTAATATTGATTTTTCTGTGAAACATTGGGTTTAGAACGGTATCAAACTCAGCTTCGTGAGGACAAATTAGGATATTATTCTTGAATTAGGAAGAAGCAGTTCAAGTATATAAAACTGAGATTTATGAATGGGGGCTAGTTGTGCTGACCACATCCGCAAATGTTGGCACTATCATCGCTAACAGTGGTGGCCCCTCGGTTGGTATAGCTCGCTTGCCATGGTGTTTATAACTTTATTTTTATATCTTTAAAAAGGTTATTTTTATTGCAGACATAGGCTGGCCGCACACTTGGTGATCAATATTCTGAGCGGTTGGTATAGGCGACCAGAATCATCTGTATCGAAACGATGTCCGCAAGACATCGTAACCACAATCACTCTTCGTACAAAACAAAAGACTGGCTGCCGCACCAAGTACGCGAATAATGACCCGGTTTCATACATATGAGGTGACTCGGACGACAGCGACTAGCCCCGCCTGTGCGTCGCTATTTGCCCTCGGTGGCCGTCGCGGCGCTGCGCGTTACTTTAGACCCCACTGGCCGCCATGACTTGGTAGTCGTCTTAGGGACAGTTTCATAGTCAGACTTAGTACGCCTAAAGTGCGGCGTTATACTAAATACAAGACGTCACCTACCTGGAATGGGCCAGTTTCATATGCATACTGGCCCTTAAACTCAAATTAGTCCAAGGGCCAGAATCACAAACTCGGGCCGTGTTGCGGGCCACAATCTATACAAACAGGTTTGCTTAGATAGTTTTTTTTTAATATTTTTGCTTTTTTTTTAGCACGTCTTACTACGTGTCCGTACTATTCACATATTAATCATGATAGTGTGTAAGAGATTATTATAAAGACATAGTTTATAGGAAGTGTAACAACATTTGAGCGAAGGGAATGTGGGAACCCATTTAGGAAGAAACACCCTCTATAAATTCAGCTGGAATTCGAACCCAAACCCCACTGACACTGGTAAGCTAGATCAGAAGAGCCTGAAGTTTACTCCGCTTGCCCACTGATGCAGGTCTATAATATGTATTTAAAATTATTCATGTATATTTAAAATATTTAAAAGCTTAAATTTTCCTGGGTGTGGCTAGTTAAATTTCTAGAAGTAGAATTTATTAAATTATGTAAATAAAAATTCCCAAGATCAAGTATTTAAAGTGATAAAAAAAATATAGTACAGTTTGAAATAGTTTCGAGGTTTTTTTTTTAGGTAGAGCCTATACACTTAAATTAAACTTTTTTTTTTTTGTGCATACATGACTGCAGGCTGGATTATAATACAAAAATATTGCGGACAAGAGGGCCGGTCAGACAAATCTCGTGGGCCTGTTACGGCCCGCGGGCTGTTAGTTTGTGATCCCTGATATATACCGTAAGGATTAATATAGTAGCCTTTAGCCAATGTTGGCTAGTCTACTTCTAGTTTAGTATATTCCAAATGGTTACTCTTATTGTGGCTATACAACTCAGAATATGATCTAGATTCTAGAGCGTAAAGATTAATATATCATTTTGCCAATGTTGGCTAGTCTACTTGTAGTTAAAGGCTACTCCAAATGGCTACAATTAGTGTGATTATACAACTCAGAGTATGATTTAGCGGAGTGGTTGGATATTTTGATCTACTGATCTACTCCAGAGAAGCAAAATCCTTTGCGATCTACTACGCAACCACAGGCTTATACTGTTTGTTTCATTGGTAAAAAAAATATTAATAACCCAACTGTGGTTTAAATAGTAAAATTCTATTGCATATAAAAACTTATAGTCCTTTCACACACTGAAACTTATTTTTTCATCAAACCACATAATATATAATTTGCCTGAAAAAATTATTTTTTCATTAAACACTTCACTTTGAAATTGATGCATGACATCGCATAGTCTTAGGATAGTTTGTTGAATGAGAGTTCATAATTATTCTCTCATAAACGAAGGTAGGATTGTAAATATTCATCAGTCAGACGGCTTCGATATTTAGGTTTTCTAATGTTGATTTGAGAAAAATCTTCAAACCCTCTTTTTGATTTTTCTTTCTCTCAATCTTTTCTAATCGACCAAACTAGTGGCCGCGGTAGACCGGTAGATCACGATCGACTTTTTGGCCACTCTGATATAGATCATAAATATGCGATTTAAACTGCTTTAGGATCCGCGTGGTGGGTAGGCTGGGGAGCATAGTTGCCACATCGCGGCAGTTTGCACGTTACTACTATGTAAGCATACTCAGTGACTATCAAGAAATCTGGCAACGTGCATCGATTGCAATGACAACTACTCTTCCCAGATTGGTCGAGTATGTGACGAGCCTCCACTCCCCCACTACGGTTGTGCTGACCTCAATCATAAAGCAGTTTAAAGCGCAGTATAATCCTTTGCCAATGTTGGCTATCCTACCTCTAGTTTTATTCTCTCCATGATACTTGTGGCGATCAGACTATTCACCCACGATTTTGTTCTTAATCGAAAAGATAAATGTGGTGACCTTTTGTCAATGTTTGATATAAAATATTCTAGATATTTGTTATCTTATAAAAGTGTCAATAGAGTGTGATATTTGTATGTAGATTCAAGGGTATGTTTCGGTAGCCCATTCCTAGACCTTTGGGGATGTTCCTTTAGTTTGGTTACAAAACTTTAGTTTATATTCTGTGAAGACATAGGTATCTCTATATTCTAATTAGTACAGGGGGGATAAGAGGGCAGGATTCACTTATTTTCACATAAAGTAAAAAAAATCAAGACAATGTTTATCAACTGAGTAGCACTTATTTTTATAAAGGAATAAATTCTTAGTAAGCTGCCTTAATCATGTATACATTGCTCCAAATGTGCATTATAATTTATCCGAATAAAACATTTCACAGTTTCTTTTTTTTCTACTTAAAGTCTTTCATTTTAGAAGATCATTTTGGGGGGATGGGGGGGTAGACACCCTTGTCCCCACTAACGTCGACGCCCGAGTTAATTGAACTTACTTTTTTTTGAGGTGGAGGAGGGTTAGCGCGTCTTCCCGTTTAGGTTATAAGCATATTTGCACTAATGGGAAAAGGATTATAAAGATTTAATCGAAAGGAAATGTATCCACATTTGCGTGGAAGGAACGTGAGAGCAATCATTTAGGGAAAACTACCCTTAGTACAATGGACATGGATTAGTGATTAGTCGACGGTATTTGAAAATTGTTTACAACTAGACAATTTGAAAAAATTCATTTGAATAAAAAAAAGGCACAATTATTGTATTCTACGTTTTCTTTGTAATTTGTAGTCTGAGTAGGCTCGGTTAGGGGGAATGGGGGGCTCGTTGGATCAACACAACAAATCGATCTTTGTCTTCTCTCTAATCAAACCATCTTTAAAGTGAACTGTTATTAGAAATGCCCGCTTGATAGCGATGTTGTTATTTGGGACTGCACGAGTGATCTCCGTGTTGAAGCACTCGAGCTGTCCCTAAAAACCCAACCATCTTAACATGGAGGCTATGTATGTATCTGGTATATTTTTGTCTGTGGCCATGAGTCAGGAGGACCCTGGTGTGTTTACTTCTGCTCTCAGGTGCTGAATGTTGATAACCCTTAACTCACGTTAAAGTGGCAATGTAGGAAACGCCAGTAAAGGGCAGTGTTTTTGCAGTTTTTATGGTATTATTTCAAAAGAAAAAAATAGTACTCAAGTAGAAACGTAATAGTTTAAGGGTGTTCTGGAATTTAATGACAACTTTTTCTATTCATTTAAAAGATTTTTTTATCTAATGACGCTATTACTCATGACATATTCAACAACTGTTTATATCACTATGTGAAGAAAACTGAACTCTATATTTCTACTAGAGCAATATTTTATTTACTCTGGCAAAAAAAAAGTTTTACTGTAAAAAAACTACAAAAACAATGCCCTTTTCTTGCGCTACCTACACCCCCACCTCTTAAACACAACACTGTACTTTGTCATCAAAATGGATTGCTAATAGTTATGAATCTTTTCTTGATCTTTTATTTTGCTATTTTTGTTTAAACTAAATAAATCCATATTGATTTAAACATTTTCTAGCTACGGTCTTGTGTAGGCTACAATGTGCGGAAACAATAATTATTTTGGTGTTTTCCCCAATTTGGGAATTTAAGGGGCTTATTTATTATCCATAGCGGCCTACCTTTTGAATATAAAATCCAAAGCTTGGTCTTAATATGTAGCTCAAGTATTCGATACAATTATAATCATGTTCTATATCTTGGTTCTACATCATGTGATTTACGGTTTTAGTAAAATTATTTTGTTTCTTGTGGGAGGGGGAAAGGTGTGGCAAATATATGAAGGTAGAGTTTGTGGATGAAAAGGAAGGGGTATGTCATGAAGACATGGCTAAATGTTGTGAAGAGAAACATTAAGAGTTTTAAGAATAAAAGAGCATGCATGATTCTGTGTGTGGATGTTGTTGAAGCGTGTTATTTTAGGGATGTTATGTATGTGTGTATTTTTGTATACATGTGTGTATGTGAATGTGTATGTGTCTGTATGTATGTATGTATGTATGTATGTATGTATGCATGTATTTGTGTATGTTATGTATGTTATGTATGTATGTATGTATATTATGTATGTTTTGTATTTGTGTATGTTATGTATGTGTGTATGTTATGTATGTATGAGCAACCAATTCCCACCGATGCAGGTGATATGGTGATTAGACAGGTCGTCATCTGAAGCAAGACCGTCAAACGGCCTTGACCACGGGTGAGGTCGTGGGGGGGAGGGGGGGAATGAGGTGGGGGAGTGACAGTCGAATTATGTTTTCGCTCACGGGCTCCAACAGGATGCAGCGGAGGAATCGAATCTGGCAGATGGCATCAACGCTCTTTATAGCTCGGGATCTACGATGATGAGGGGTGAAGGAAAGAGGAGGGGAAGGGTTGGATGGGGAGGGGCACTTTAACGGCTGTTATCTCCGTGGGAAACACCTCACCGAACTCCACATACTTCAATCTATCTCCAGTGGAAGGGACAACCGAAAAACCTTTGCGTTTAAGTTTTTGTCAACAGGCTATAACACTCGTACCAGTGGATATGCCTGGCAAAAGGCGTTAAGTCAATTATTCTTGTCTGGTTACTGGTGACTGCATTGTCGCGGGCTCGAACTCTGACTAGGTGTAACAGGTTTAGTTCTCATCCGCCTTAAATGGGTTCTGCACTTTTACTCCTCCACGCAAATGTACTCTACATTCCAACTTATTCATCCATCCCTATCCCATTAGCGTAGTTACTTCTCCAATGTCTTAGCTCAGTTGGTAGAGTGGATGCCTACTCAGCTAAAAAGCTCAGTGTTCGATTCTCTACGTGGCTGAAAAAACTATCGTGGGGGAAATGCAGATTTATCCTTTTAAAGTTATGAACCAATGGCCGGGGGTTGGATGTTGTGTCTATGCTAGGTGTAAGGTGGGGGGGGTTTAGGGGACGTGAGAAAATGGGCAGTGTTTTTGGAATTTAATATTAAAATTTTTTTTTTGGTCAAAATAAATAGAACATTTCTCAAGTAGAAACATAAGAGTTTAATTTTCTTCCCATGTTGACCTAATCAATTGTTGAATAGCTGTCAAAGGTGTCTTGGAATTTAATGACAGTTTTTTTCTCTTCATTTGAAAAGTTTATCACCCAATGCCGCTATGTCCATGATAGATATTCACCATACGACGAAAATTAAACTTTGTTTCTGATAAAGCCATATCTTATTTATTTTGGCAAAAACAAAAATTGCTACAAAAACTAAAAACACATTGACCTTTACTCGCGTACCTTACACTCCTACCTTAAGTTAATTAGGCGGAGGATACTGGAAGCTGCTCTTGGCCCACCTCGTACGAAACTTGAGCAATCCAACAAAGAGGAGGTTTCACACAACAACAAGCATATCAAAAAATACTTGTTAATATCTACGATAATAATAGTAATTATAATAAAGTAATCTTTTTAGCACCGTGCCTTACTACCCTTTCAGATTATACACTTATGTACTAATTAAGCTAATGTTTTTAGGGATTGGGATGGTTATATTCGGAGGACGTGTACTCGCATTTGCGTGGAGGGAGAGTGGTGAACCATTGAGTAAAAAAGCACCCTCAGTACACCCAACCGAGATTCGATCCTCGATCTTCCCGTCATCGGCAGTCTCGTTTGACACGAGAGTAGCGCATCAGACCATGCGGCCACCGAAGTGAGTAAAATGGTAATTAAATTAGTATAACTGAATGAACTCGATATTTAGTCCACATACGCACCGGATGGGTAAATATAATTCAAAGGCTTCCATTTTGAGAGTTAGTGTGTTAAAAACTACGATCTGTCTTCTCTCTACTTTGTTTACTTCACCTATCAAACTAGGTTGCACCAGGTTGAGTTTACGAGTAAGTTAGTGGTGGGTTGATCTACCTTTCTTGTATGGAAATGGTTATTTAAATAACCCCTCTACCGTATCAGTGATCACGTGGTCTAACGCGTCACTCTCATGTTGGACTGGATTGCTGGTTTGTTTCCCGGTTGGTTATATTGAGGGTGTTATTTCCTTTATGTTTTTTTCAATCATTCTCCACGAAAATGAAGGTACAACTCCTATAAACTCAACCTTTTTAATCCTTAGCGCATTAGCTTAGTTAGTAAACACGCGTTTAGCCCCAACGGGTTGTTGGATGGGGTAGAAATAATAATTATAATACATAACCGTTGGTAAAAATCAAATAAACCCTTTCCCGCGTGCGGTATTTCCTTGCTTGGCGTAATGTCAGACGTAATAGGGTAGGTCAGGACTGGCCGTCTCCTCAAAACTTGTTCCGGTCGGTGTAGAGAGCACTCGTGTATATTACACAGCTCGTCTTTTTTCACGAAGCTCAGCGGGGCTAAAAAGTAGGTCATTACGAGCTGAAAGGAGAGAGAGAGAGAAAAGAAAATAAGAAAGTGGAGCCGAAGACTTGAAGAGCGCGCGGAGATGCTGCTGTTTCTCTGACAAGACGATGAGAGGATGGGGTGAGCTGATATCCACCCCTCTCTCACTCTCGTGGTGGGTTTTCTCAGACTGTCCCGACACAGGGATGAGCACACACAAACACACCCCTTCAACTGGAAAGAGAGTTAAAAGGGGTGTAAAGGGAGAATGAGGTGGAGGCTACAATCGTTTCTCCCCAAACCCACTCCTGTTCTTTCTCTTTCTTTTTTCATTTGAGGATAGTGTTCGAACATTTTGATGCATGGTGCTGCTCCATATGGCGAACAACAAAGCCAAATGTTTGCTCCCATTCTACCAATATTACACCCCATTTATTGGCCTGACAGAATAGCTATCGATGTACAAAACATGATGAATGTTGGAAACAGTCATTTTTTTTTTTCTAAGCCTTATGCTGCTCAGTTTGTTTTGCAGTTCCTATTTTTTTTTTTTTGGATTGAATCGGCGTCATCGTGTTTAGGCTTCACACTCGAGGTTCAATGTCAGCTTTTTCTAATATATGTTTGGGTATTTTCGTTGGAAAACGTGTTTTTTTCTGAATATGTAATCTATACCAGCACATGACTTACAAACTAACTTAAACTATGATAGTATGCCTAGTATGATAGTATTATATCACACAACAGCGCTTTTATCTGGATCTTAATTTTCCCCCCACCGTTTCTTAAGATCGTGCATCACATGCCCACCAACTCTGTGATACAGTCGGCTCAAAATCGTAAATTTACACGAATACTATTGCACAGTCTTATTTAGGTAACATGTTTAAATTTGTGTGGCGTCCGCATGGTGTACTTCGATAGTATACTTCTTCTTAAGAGCCCATGTTGATGACTGGAATCATCTTATCCGTCGGCATGCCATGACGTGTGATTTGTTGATGACGTAGAAGCCACATCAATAATTGGCTTTGTGCAATAAATAGTCACCATTTGAAAGTCACACCACATGCGTGCCACACACCACACGAACGCTCAGCCACAGCCACACCATCTCAGTGGGAACCCTGCCTAGACCATTCAATCCTCTAAAAAAGATTTTATACCTACAGATTGAATTACAGGACAAACCTTCAATAAAATTGAAAATAACTTTACCAGATTCAGATGGAATCAACTCTTAGCCACTGAACCACGGGGACAGAGTGCTTTTTTCAGAACAAAATTATAAGAAAGTTTTAACCAAAAAGTTCGCGCTTGGTGAGTGTAAACACCCCCAAAGTTTGAGTAAAATATGAGTGTAAGAGTGTTATGTTTTCATTTTTCCACCTTTTGTAAATGATTTGTATTTTAAGACTTTTAATAAAAATATTGGCCTACATACTAAATTTTGTAATAATTTACTAATTTGTTGACCTTGGTGGTCTTGGCGTAAAGTGTTCGCCCCAGGATCCAATGTTCGTGGGTTCTAACCCAGCCGAGGTCGACGGATTTTTCTTGCGCGATAAAAATCCGTAGCACAACTTCCTTCAGAGGGAATGTGAAAATACCTTTGCCGGCAAAATTGGTAGAGCCTTCCACACTCGCTCGTAGAAATTCAGTGTTGAAGGAAACAAGGAACCACTAAACTTTCTAAGCTCCCTTAGTAAATGAGATTTCTACCAGATTGTGCGGTCAGCACTAACCAGCCTAAGGACTTAGTGCATACCCAGCTCCGGATGGATGGGGAAGCGCATTAAATCAACCTTCGGATTATAGATTCATCAATCAATCATAATAATTATCAGAAATCACTTTCTTTCTAGAATGTTCTATTCCAAGTTATTGCGACATTGCACTGTCTGCTCTTGCTACAAACAAACAAGTACGTTCAAAGAAAAGAATGACTGGGTATTACAAAGAAAAAAACTTCTTGAAGGAACACTGACTAATCCTCTTGTTCGTGTTGCGTTTTGAACGAAGCTACCTAAGTCTCATCTACTCAAAAAATCACACGGGAAGACATGTGTCGCTGGCATTGTCAAGTCTTATTTACATTTAATAATCAATAGGACTCTCTCCTCTTAACTTTAAAACGGGAAGACGCGTGTCGTTTTTAATGTAATCAAAAGTCTTCTATAAAGGCCGGCGCATAATAAGCGTTTTACTATGAAGCTATACTAAAGATAATATATAGCTGATAGTACGAATGTAAATATATGGACGACCGCAGACCGAATGAAAAAGTAGCGCGCAATAAGCTTTAAAACTCTTCTGTATTGTAGTCGTTTGACAGCTGGCTATTTTTACAAAACATAGCAGAGCTGGCGCATGCGCAGAATGCCAGGGCGACCACGTGCAACAGTGATCCTGTAAACGCCATTACGCGAATAATTTAGTCTCCGTATAATTCCTTTCTTTTCCATGGAAGAATTAATAGAGGAAGATCAATCTGCATCGCCGCTTGTGGCAGACAAGTGGTGGTGATTAAAAGACGTGATCCTCAAATAAATGGAACTCTCCAATGTAGTTCTTTCAAGTGTTAATATCATGCATCCATTTCCTCTTTGGCTTTTTTAGAGCCAATGTTAACAATAATAATACCCGCCTCGGTGGCGTAGTTGGCTAACGCGCTAGTCGTGTTGAGCCCGACTGCCGAGGACGGGGAGATCGAGGTTCGAATCTCGGTCGGGTGAACTGGGGGGGTTTTTCCTAAATGGCTTTCCACTCTCCCTCCACGCAAATGCGGGTTCACTTCCTCTATTCAACCTCCCCAATTCCTAATCCATTAGCGTAATTAGTACTTAAGCGTGTAACCCGTACGGGTAGTAAGACGCGGTACTAAATAATAAATAAATAATAACAATAATAATAAGACCCGCTTAAGTGTCGCGTTGTATAACGAGCTACTCTCGCAGTAGACTAAACTACCGATGAGGGGGCAGGGTTCGAATCTCGGTCGGGTGTACTGGGAGTGGTTTTCCACTCTCCACACAAATGCGGGTACACTTCCTATGAGTATAACCTTCATAATCTCTAAAACCATTAATGTTGTTGGTATATAAACGTATAACCCGAACGGTTAGTAATACGCGGTGCTAAAAAAAATCAAGGCTTTGTCATGGGCGTAAGGAGAATTTTTTTATAGGGGGTCGGGGGTTTCAAAATTTAAGTTTATGTAGGTGGGGGCAATTAACAAAAAAAAAGTTTTCATGGACTTTATACCCTCCTCTCCCTCGGTTAGTTTTAGAAAATTGGATAATCCTAGAAGCTATTTATAGTTTCCTCATTTGTAGAATATTTGGAAAACCCTACTTTTAAACAGCTTTATAGAAAAGTGCACCCACGGAAATTTTTATGCTTCTAAAATCCATTTTAAGAAGTACTTGCCAGATTAAAAAAAAATAAATTAGAAATTAGTTTCTTTGTATGAAAATAAAACAAAACAGCATGTTTGTTTTATTGCTCTCGTATGATTATTTTTAAGTTTAATTAACAACGAATTTACTGTTACAATTTCTATTTTGAATAACTTTATTTTATCTATAGTACAGTTTCATATTATAAAAATGCTTGCAGCGAAATTATTATCATGTTTTTGACTGATAGCTTTCGGAATTTAAGCAAGGAAAACTAGAATAAATAAGCCCATATTTGACTCTTTTTATAGGTGTTGGATAACAAAAGGACTAGAGGGTTAAGGGGCCATGTAAAAAGAACTTGGTTTAGAATGTGGTATATATGGAGGTGGTATTAAGGTACGGAATTGAGATGTGGTTATTTGAGATATATGTTGACATAGTTTCTTGCCTACCCCGTAAGGGAAGGTGGGTTTGGGTATGTATGTAAGTACAGATTCTCACCATGACATCTTGTTTTAAGAGAAAGGTTGGCTTTAAGCTACAGCAGAAAATAGCACAGCGCTCGGACAGCTCTAAATCAATTGTGCAATATGAAAAATATAAATGTTGGAAAACTGATGGAATTTGGGGCGGGTTTGAAATTGAAACCCTACATTAATTAAATTTTAGCACAAGTTTGTTATTTTAACAATTTTTGGAAGTTCCCCAAACTTTTAAAGTCAAAGCGTTAGCAAAAGTTAATTTGTTTCTAACTTTTAAGGTAGCATTGTTTTAATATTATTCTATATTAATAAAATTAAGAGTTTGTGTGTCTGTCATGAGCGTACGTGATATTTTATCACACGCGACTCTGAAATTTAAAAATTACTAGTCCTTGTTCACGAATATTTGCACTCGAAGCAGAAATATTGATTATAATTTTTTTAAACAATTAAAAACGAAACAATGAAGAAATATTAACGCTACTACTACAATTCATACAATTTTTATGAACAGTAGTTTGCTGGCCATGGAAGTTTAGTTGCCATGGGAATAAACAAGAAGAGTTTGGTATCTACAACAAACTCTTCTTCTAATGTCGTCATGATATATTAAAATTTGTTTAGTGGTGTGATGTATTTATAATAAAATAATAGCCTTTATGTATTAACACTTTTTCACTTGTAAACCTTTTTACCCTCAAATATTTATCCGGGGCTAAGGAGGTAATTTATGTAAAAGGAGTAAAAAAGTTCAAAAAGCCAAAACTGTAAACATGATAGAAAGTAAATCAAATCAAAAAGGCCAATAGGACCAAAAGGGCATAAATATAACTAAAAATGCCAAAGCTTATTAATAGATTCCCCTTACGGAGAACGGGCACACCGGTTTGTTTATAAAATGAACAATAAAGTGATATGAGAATTTTTCCTGCGTAGACAGATTCATTAAAATCTTTTATTAATAAGTTACCCTTTTCATTCTATTTTTCCACTGTGTCCTATTATCGTCTCGAGATGTAATTTTAATTACGCTAATGGAAAAAGGCTGAGGAAATATATTCAATCATACGGAGGATAAAAACCCCAGAAACCCGGTCAAGATTCGAACATCAACCTCTTCAATAACCGGCAAACCTGACTAGACTAGCCTTACAACTAGTTGGCGTGCCCGCCAATATGGAGTTGACTATCTTGATCAAAGGCCAGAATTCTGTTCAAGTATTCTTTGCCTGTAGTTATTCCACTTTATATTTTTTAATGTTGCACATAGAAGAGATTGATATTTATAAATTAACTAATTTAATTTCATTCAAAAGTTTCATTCAATATTTTCTTTGGAAGCAGTTGGTGGCCCTCCTCGAAATAGGTTCTTCATATTTCATCCATGGAACAAATAAATAATAATAAAAATGAGAGTAAACGACAATGGCACAATCCACAAACAACAATGACTCGATTTAAAATACGCAACACAATTTACATGCGAATAGTTTCATTCGTGTTTTTGGGGGCAATCAAAACGTGACGTGTCTATGTTTACGACCATCTGCACCCTCTTGAAGCAGCCAATAAATTACCGCGTTAAGACTCTCCGAAAAAAAAAAAAGTTTGATTGTAACTCTGTAGCACGTCATTGTTTACTTTTCATACCTTCACACACACACACATGACAAAGTGAATGGAGCGACGGCTTTTGGCGGGAACAAAAGCTTTAGCGAGCGACTCTGATGCGCTCTCGCGGTTGGACAGAGGAAACAAACTGAGCGTGTAGGATTATACAGCCTTTCATAACGCGTTGTTTGCATGCGGTTCGTCTGTAAAGGGTCTCATGATGTCTGCGGGAAAGGGATGAGGGAGGGGCAATGACTAGATAGATAGTTTATAAGGGGAGAGGAGCATTTATGCACCACGTGCATTATAACATAAATTGGAAAAGGGTGAAAAGGGAAATGGTAAACATGGCTATAAATATTTCAAGACGTAATGGCCACAGATGGTATTACTAGTTTCATTTGTTTTCCTCTGGAATTATTAAGGATCTGGATAATATTATGGTGACATGAATGAGATGTTTTATTGTGATTATATTGTTAAGGTTTTTGAAATTTGAGACCTTACATAGTTATGAAGTTACAGCAGAGTGATCGTTCCATTTGAATGTTTTGTGAAGAATATCTATCTACATCTGTAAGTAGAGGACTTATCCTTTCACCAGTGTCCCTGATGTCTAACACCAGTCAATATAAATTCGACGTGTTTGAACTTCGCAAGAGATCCATTTTATTTATTTAATGACAAATGCTTTTTTAACCCTTACAATAATCAAAATACAATTAATCTTGTACAGCACTCCTCACACACGTACCGGTGGGCATGTTAACTACAATGTCAAGCTCTGGTGATTCTCGTGATGCGGGGTTCGGGGTCTAATCCCGGCTGAGGGTTTTTTATTCCTCTATGCTTTCCCTACATTCCCTCCATTCCTCGAAATTATACCTTCCTCATTGGCGTGAACATAAATAAGAGTAACAAATTAATTTTATACTTACTCGGGATTTCTGAAAGTCTGCTAAACGTTTCAACGCCCTGATAGATAGCCGCTGCATTGGTTGAAAGGTTTAAGACGTCACTCTCGTAATAGACTGGCCTGACGATGACGGTGAGATCGTGGTTCAAATCCCGTTCGGGTGTATTGAAAGTGGCTTTACCAAAATGATTTTTCACTCTTCCTCTACGCAAATGTCAGCACTTTTCTTATATATTTAACCTTTCCCAACTCTAACACGTTAGCGTAATTATTACAAAGGCGTAAAAACAGAAGGTGGTGCTATCTTAAGTCCATAGCCAGTACTAATGCACCGTTGCCCAGGGGACGCCCGAATATACTAATCGTACATCCTTTCCATGGGGCTCTTTCCATGTCCTGATGGTTTGTGGGGATGATGATGGTAAATATCACGGTTGGAGCCAGTAAATATATTTTCTTAACTTATGCCTATATTACCAAACTTTGGTAACCGTAGGAATTATTTCTCTTTCGAGAATATATCCCCCAGTACCAGCCGAGAATCGAACCCGGATCCTCTAGGTCAGCAGCCAGAAATTCTGACCTCTACATCACAAGGTCGGTCAAGCTTACGCTTAAATCAAAGAACTTTTGACGTTTTTCTGCATTCTTCACGTGGCAGTGAGATTGGGACTATGGAATATTTCTCGTTTTAAAACAACTACTATTTTCCCCTTTTTGGTTGTATCTTTTAAATCATATTCCATGGGTGTGTTTTGTTCACACTTCAGTGGATTGCAATCTCTTTTCTCCAGGTGTATTTATTTAAAATCCACCCTCTTGATTATGGTTCCTTAGATTACATAGTGTGTTAAGGTAGGATGAAAGGGGACTCAAGGAAAAGGTCAGTGTGTTTGCAGTTTTTATGGCAAAACATATTTTTTGGCCAAGATAAATAAAATATTGCTCCAGAGCAAGCATAAAATTTAATTTTCTTCACATGGTGAACTCAAAATTTCTTGAATATCTGTTAAGGCCGTTCTGGAATTTAATGACAACTTTTTCTCCTTCATTTAAAATGCCGCCATCCTCACGACAGATATCCAGGAACTGTTGATATCGACATGGGAAGAAAATTAAACTCTTACGTTTGTACTGGAGCAATATTTTATTTATTTTGGCAAAAAAAAAAGTTTTTCTGCAAAAACACTGATCTTTTCTCGCGTCTCCCTCCATCCCACCTTCAGAAATGAATTTAAAATTATAGACTACTCTATTCACGGGCAGAGGACTGAAGTACTATGTGTGTTTTATAGTTAAATTAGTTTTTAAGATCGTATGATGATATACAGTAGTTAGTTGCTTCATAAAATAAAGTGCATGTTAAAAATCCGTAAAAATTAAATAGAACCACAGATTTACACTGTTACAAATGCCGGGATCACGATCAACTTAACGTTAACTTAAAGTTAACGTAACGTAACTTAACGTAAAGGACCTCCTCGTGTGTTTAAATTGAAGAGATCACGATGCAGTTAACTTTACGTTGACTTGCAGTTAACTTAATGTAAGAGATGTCCTGGGAGGTCTTTTACTTTAAGTGAACGTTACATGAAGGGTATCACGTGTTCTAGCCAGCCAATCATTATGTGAGTGACGTCAACAGGGCTATTTAGTAACTAAATTTGTTGGTATTATGACCAATGTCTACTATTTAGCTTAAGTTCTAGTGATCAGACATTGAAACAAAATAATTAAATTAAAATAGGAAAGCTAAATTTATCAAAAAGGTTTAGTAATAGATATTTATTATATCGATAGAAAACTACCCGCCTCGGTGGCGTAGTTTGCTAACGCGCCAGTCGTGTTGAGCCAGACCACCGAGGACGGGGAGATCGAGGTTCGAATCTCGGTCAGGTGAACTGGGGGTGGTTTTTCCTAAATGGTTTTCCACTCTCCCTCCACGCAAATGCGGGTTCACTTCCTATAAATTCAACCTTCCCAATTCCTAATCAATTAGTGTAATTAGTACTTAAGCGTATAACCCGAACGGGTAGTAAGACGCGGTGCTAAAAATAAATAAATAAATAGATAGAAAACTGTAAACATTCACAGATCATCACTGTACAGCTAATACAAATCTCAGATCATACTCGAGAATGAAGATGTTTGGCTCGAGTTGTTACGTTAAGTTACGTGAATCGTGATCACACATACGTTAAGTTAACTTTAAGCGAACGTTACGTTAAGTTAACGTTAAGTTGATCGTGATGTCGGCATTACGGGAGACGCCTATTTTAAAGAAAATATCCTCACACGGTGGCATTTATGATGGGAATGTTAACTCTCAATCCAAATATGATTATCATTGTGGTTTTCCCATTCTCTCTCCACGCTTATTCACGTGCATTTATCTAATATATTACTCTTATTCACGAATTAAGTCATATTATAAATACAGTGCAGTCTCCATTGGAAGGGCCTCTGACAACGAGAAAAGCTACTTGATCTACTTTCACATATTCATACGTCAAGTCATATGATCTACTGTAGTCATTCTTGGGAGATATTATAAATTTACTATAAAACCCGTTTTGGTGGCCACGTGGTCTATTGCGCCACTCTCGTGTTGGACTGGACTGCTGAAGACGAGGAGATCGGGTTGCGATCCCAGTTGGGTGCTTTTTCCTAAATTGTTTTCCACTCTCCCTCCACGCAGATGTGGGTGCTCTTCCTCTAAATTAAACCTTCATAATCACTAGCTCATTAGTGTAATTAGTGCATAGACGTATAACCCGAACGGGTAGTAAAACGTGGTGATAAAAATACTATTAAAAAAGTAGATTGTTATCAATGTTGGTCGCAAAATAATATTTTGGTATTTTTTAAAGGGTTCCTATGAAAATTAGACTAGCAGAATTACTCGGCGTTCTCCTACGTAACCACGCATGCAATGAATTACGTGGTTACCCCTGGGAAGTGGCAACGCTTTTCCTTGGTTCAAACAGAGAGAAAAAAAGCTCTTCATTTTATTTCTTCCAACCCAGTTTTTAATTAATTTAAAAAAAATCTAATTAAAATTTTAAAAGTCCACCTTCAAGGTACACATGTTCGTGCACAAGGACTACTGAAATTTAAATCATGACAAACACATAAACTCCTTATTTTATTAACATATATAAAAATAACTTAATTGATTCAAATATTTTTGATTGAGATTCTTAAGTATCAAGTGCACGTCTATACTGTTAACAAATATATATATATTTTTTTTCAACCCCTAAATAGGGGAAGTAGCTGACAAAAACCAAACAAACATAGAAATGTTAAAGAAACGGAAACACCACGATATTGAAAGACGCTCCTTTTGGTTGATGTGTTTGTGTGTTAACATCCGGTGTCAGACAGCCCGAGAAGAGTTTTTGGACTGTCTGCTGCTGTGTGTGTGTGTGTGTGTGTACCTGTAAGTAGAAGCCAACAGGCAGGCGGCAGAAGCTTCCTGGGAAGCGCAAACTGGTGTCAGCTCCCATGCACCACCCTGTATCTTCAACAGATCCCAGCTGGAGTCTCCGCCACCTGGCTTCCCTACTATACACGATCACTCTTTTCAAGGACAGTTGTGTGCGCCCGACATAGGAGGGTGGGATGTTTGTTTGCGCCGGAGCTCTCTTGAATCTTTCTTGGTGGATGCACCGCGTCCATCTTGGTGACGTACTCTCTTCAATTGACGAAATCTATCGAACTCATAGCGGGCACAAACGGGTGTTGATTAAGAGCCTGTTAAGGTAGTCAAATTGGTGTAATACATTTCTTCTTCGATACATGTATTTTGGAATATTCAAATGGACGTCTATGCATGTCTTTTGAAATAGTCAAATTGATCAACAATCAGCCAGGTGAGACAAAAATAAGATTAATTATTATGCTGAGATGTCAAAATCTCTCTAAACTACTTTTATTTGGCCTTTGTATATTTTATTTTTATAAAAAGTAAAAGTAAAAGTTTTCTTTAAATAATTTGTTTGATTGATTCTAAGAAACAAGTTTTCTCAAGATAGCAAAATACTTTAAAGTTAAAACTTGGCGAAATTGTGTTATCTTTTTTAAATAATTACATTGGTATTCATTTGTCTTATCTAGCTCTATTGCTTGAGAGTAAGAGCAAGAGGAGCTGTTGAGCATGAATAGAGAGAGAAACAGACTAGTGATACTACTTGTGGGTAGGAGATAGAGATAAACAAACTAGTGGCACTGTTTGTGGGTAGGAGATAGAGAGAAACAAACTAGTGGCACTGTTTGTGGGTAGGAGATAGAGAGAAACAAACTAGTGGCACTGTTTGTGGTAGGAGATAGAGAGAAACAAACTAGTGGCACTGTTTGTGGGTAGGAGATAGAGAGAAACAAACTAGTGGCACTGTTTGTGGTAGGAGATAGAGAGAAACAAACTAGTGGCACTGTTTGTGGGTAGGAGATAGAGAGAAACAAACTAGTGATACTTTTGTGGGTAGGAGATAGAGAGAAACAAACTAGTGGCACTGTTTGTGGGTAGGAGATAGAGAGAAACAAACTAGTGGCACTGTTTGTGGGTAGGAGATAGAGAGAAAAAACTAGTGGCACTGTTTGTAGGTAGGAGATAGAGAGAAACAACTAGTGGCACTGTTTGTGGGTAGGAGATAGAGAGAAACAAACTAGTGGCACTGTTTGTGGGTAGGAGATAGAGAGAAACAAACTAGTGATACTGTTTGTGGGTAGGAGATAGAGAGAAACAAACTAGTGACACTGCTTGTGGGTAGGAGATAGAGGGAAACAAACTAGTGGCACTGCTTGTGGGTAGGAGATAGAGGGAAACAAACTAGTGGCACTGTTTGTGGGTAGGAGATAGAAGAGAAACAAACTAGTGATACTGTTTGTGGGTAGGAGATAGAGAGAAACAAACTAGTGGCACTGTTTGTGGGTAGGAGATAGAGAGAAACAAACTAGTGGCACTGTTTGTGGGTAGGAGATAGAGAGAAACAAATAGTGGCACTGTTTGTGGGTAGGAGATAGAGAGAAACAACTAGTGCACTGTTTGTGCGGTAGGAGATAGAGAGAAACAAACTAGTGATACTGTTTGTGGGTAGGAGATAGAGAGAAACAAACTAGTGACACTGCTTGTGGGTAGGAGATAGAGGGAAACAAACTAGTGGCACTGTTTGTGGGTAGGAGTTAGAGATAAACAAACTAGTGGAACTGCTTGTGGGTAGGAGATAGAGAGAAACAAACTAGTGGCACTGCTTGTGGGTAGGAGATAGAGAGAAACAAACTAGTGGCACTGTTTGTGGGTAGGAGATAGAGAGAAACAAACTAGTGGCACTGTTTGTGGGTAGGAGATAGAGAGAAACAAACTAGTGGCACTGTTTGTGGGTAGGAGTTAGAGATAAGACTAGTGGCACTGCTTGTGTCCACTAACTGAAAACAAATAAGAAAGTAAACACCCCAGTTCTAGTTTGTAAACTGTCCGACCTAAATTATTATTATTTTAGACTACGTCTTACTACCCGTTCGCCTATGTACCAATTACTCTAATGTGTTAGGGAAGAGGAAGGTTGAATTGAGGGGGAACGCACCATTATTTGCATGGAGGGAGAATGGAAAACTATTTAGGAAAACCATTCTCAGTGCACCCAACTCGGATCGAACCCCAATCTGCCGTTATCGCCAGATAGTCCAATGTGAGAGTAATGCCTTAGATCATGCGGCCACGAAGCGGGTAGCAGAAAAATAACTCCTGCTACCCCAAATACTTTTTAATTTCTCTCAACTTCTCGTATTTGGACCGTAAAAAATAAGATGTTGGTAAATATCAACGTTTCATGGCCCCGAAACCATTTTACCAGGTTAAAGATTGTTAACTAGGGCTTTAATATAGTTCCACCGAGGTCGTTTTTGGAATTAAATATCTAACCCTTATTAATAAGGAGTAGTTTACTGAAGGGCAAAAAGAGAAGGAATCTATTTTTTCAAAGTCCACTCTAAATATTTTTATTACATTTTGTATTTAAGTAGTAATTAACATTAAAAGAAATTGCGGTTCTCATTTTCCCATGGAAAAGATTTTGTAGTTACTCTACATTAGAGTAAATTTCTAATTTGATCATTTCTCCGCATTTATTTGAGATACGAAATAATTATCGCTGTATAGTTGTAGACTAATAATATTATAACTAAACATCTTCTTATATGAAATATATTTGTATGAAACTAAAAATAACTGACAGGGATGTGGTATCGAAAGAAAAGTATCGATACTATACTAATTTAAAGTATCGGAAGAAAAGTATCAAAAACAGTATCAGTATCGAAATTTTAATCTGGAAAATTATAATAGTAATAAATAATAATAATTGTTTTTCATTTTTATTCTAACACTGAAAATTATAATGATTTAATCATATTATAGTATATTTAGGACTATCGCGTCTATGTTATATGTTGGAACTTGGAAGGTTTGATAGATAGTATTGTATAATGGATATTATAAAGGGGTTTACCATACCAGCCTTCAAAATATCTATTAAAATTTAGCTAATGGAAAGAGATTTTATAGCTAAATATGATTAGTAATGAAAATTTATCTGATGGAAAGTTATTTAATAGCTAAATATTTTTAGTAATATATTTTTTTAATCTATTTTGTGCCCTTCTCTAACCATAGTAAACATCTAATCCAAGCATGAGTGAAGATAACAAAAAAGGTTGTTTCTTTCGTTACCGGAGGGTGAGTACTAATATCAGTAAAAGTATCAAGAAAAAATATACTAGTATCGAAAGGAAAATATTGATATTAATAAAGTATCAATACTTTTCTCAAATCCCTAGTTATTGATCTATAAGCATATAGTATTTTTATACATGGAGGTCTTTGAATATTGAAGTTGATTGTTATGCTCTTTGGTGGGTGGAGCTGTTCCTCTTACCTCAATTGTTTCTGTAACAGTGCGTATTATTTAATTTACGATCTTTTATTGAGTGTTTCTGCAACAACGTATATTATTTTGTTTCACAGATCTTAATATTTTGAGTAAATTTATCCATTTTAAGATAAAAAAAGAGAGAAAGTCCGTTCGGTGTACCGTAACATTTATTATATTTTAAATAACTATTTATTTTAGGCAGCTAAAGCACATTTATTTATCAGCCCCTGGAACTTACAGGTTATAATGGACTCCCATTTCCCTGATAGCTCTCCAATTGGAAATTATCCAAATGGTCTGTTCAAGAATGGAATCACTAAATGCTCTCAGAGATGGAAGACCACCAATTAACATACAGTTATCGTAAGAACTTCATATTATTTCAGTTTTAAAATCATTCTATTTATTTAAGTGTGCGGTAGTGTCTAAGTTTCCTGGAGTAACTTAAATAATTTACATCACAAACAAAACAGCCAGAATCTAGACTGTTAATTTACCTTTAAATATAAAGGAAAACGCTTTTATAAATTGATCAATTTTTGACCTCACAGGGGAATTGAGTCCGGGACTGCTGCATCAGTTTACAGACGCTCTAATAACTGAGCTAAAGGGTTGACCCAATCAAGAACTATAGAAATATTTGAAACCTCATTAGTACCAGTTCAATTTCACGCTCTGATTTTTTGTGGCAACAAATTAACTGACTTTCATCCCAAATCGATGGTCACATGGTATATGGTGTTAAAGCTCACAAAATTTTGTATTTGTAATGACTAATAAGAGAGGTTTTAGGTTCGAATCTTTGCCAGATGCAATGTTTTTTTTATTCACGCGTCATTTGTCCCCGTGGTTTTCCTATCTCTTGTATAAGCTGGTGCGGGGGTATTGTAGATAAAAAATATGATAATAGGATCGATCCTAGGCAAGGCCGTAGCCAGGGAAGGGGTTTTGAGGGTTCAAACCCCCACAACCCACCCCCGAAATTGTATGAATAAAATATATATATTTATTTATTTATGGCTCAAAAAATATCAAAATTAAGATACAAGTACAAATTAGAGGGCTGTGTTACCATAAAAAGCACTTCAGAGAGCTTCTAGAGGTGTTTAATATTTAGAAATTGTCTTGCCTCAGAAGTTATGGTGTTATGTTGCCAAAAAACACTTCAGAAGCTTCTAGAGGTGTTTAATATTTAGAAATTTCCTTGCTTCAGCAGTTATGGTGTTATGTTGCCAAAAAAAACACTTCAAATAGCTTCTAGAGGTGTTTAGTATCTATAATTTTTTCTAACCTTAGGTGGTTATGGTGCTATGTTGCCACTAAAAAAACCACTTGAGATAGCTTCTGGAACTGTTTATCATTTATAACTTTTTCTAGCTTCCGGCAATTGGGGGATGTGCCCACCAAACCCCCCTGATATTATTAGCTGGCTACGTTCTTGTTCCCAGGCAACGCCTAAATTAATCGGTTTTGAGGTTGCACTTATAATCTAGTTTTTGGATGCTATCCTGATTTTAACCTTTGTTTTAAAAGTATATATTTTTATTATTTAGCGTATGGCATTACTGATTGGGAGGGACATGACATCCAGTTCAGTCCCCTGTATTTAGACTCTTCGCCACTCTTGTGGGCACAGAGCGTTGTCCAAGGTACACCAATGGATGTATTCTACACGTACCCAGAATCGAAGCCGGAACCCCTAGGTTAATATCCAGCTGCACTGATCATTACACCACGGGGCCGGTTACGTGTTAAATAGGCCTACATCAAATCCTAAACAAATCTCCAATCAATTTTATTGGATCTAGTAGTAACTCCCCTGATCTCCAAATCGCAAACCTCAGCCCAACATGAAAGATCCATTTAAATAAAGAGAACTTGTTTCGCCAAGCTGCTTTCCGTGTTTGTAAATGGTTGGAAAGTGCGTGTTGACTAGAGGCGAAGAAATAGAGAGTATTTGTGATTAGTTCACGTTCACATGATCGGCTCCCATGCGAAACAACAATCGTAATTATTGACAGACAACCCACCTGACCAAGGAACAACCTCGGATGGATACACTAAATAAACGGTATTTCTCGAGTGCCCGTGGCTCAGTCAGGAAGGCCTTAGGGGGCTGCCTAGGTTGTGGAGATATTGCCAATCAGGTATTGCGCCAGGGTTAAATATTTATAACAGGGTTCCTACGCGTCATGGAAAACATGGAATTTAAAATATTTCTTCCAGGCCTGGAAATGTTATGGAATTTTTCATTTTTCCAATATTTTCCTGGAATTTTTTTATGTTGTCCTGGAAAATCCTTTGTCCCCCTACAGTTCAGTAAAGCAGGAGGAAACTGGAGTATAACAGATTATGTCATGACATTAATGGTTTATTTAATTATGTCTCGTTGCTGTGTAGTTTAGTCATAGTTTTAGCTTTTGTTTATTTTTGTGAATGAAGTATAATGTCCCCGGGTTTTGTAATTTTTATCGCTAAGAGGTGGGAAGATTGGCCAAATAACCCAATTGTCGAATTATATGGGTACTTGTAACTAAGAAATAAAAAGTAATTAAAACATAATTGATATTAAAGTAAATAAAGAGATTATAGACATTCCTAATTAGGAACATTGTTAAAATACTAAATGATATTTGGATAGAAACTTCTTTGGAAAGGCCGTTTTTGACCATTTTAGAATGGCTTCACAGCTAATATTGTGCACAAATCTTTATTCTGTCTTAATAGGGACATACTGTAGTTATTAGCAAGAAACTTTTTCGCTCTGTCCCACTGCACACATTCTGGCATATCTTGGTCTTTTCTTTTCCCTTTTAGGGTTCGGCAGACTGACAAGCGTCATCGACGCAGCGACTGGGTGCCAAATGGCGAGCGAGCGTGATTAGTAGATAGCTAGCTCTTTTAGTTGTTGACGAGGAGGCTACGAATCTTGGCTCAGTAAAATGAGGGTGGTTTTTGACAAGTGATTTTTGTTGTGATTTTCTCCTCCTCTCTCCAACGCTAGTGTTGATTATTATTTGTAAAGGCCTACTTTGATAATATTGAAGTATTTTAACATATCAGTTTTACATATATTATTATATAATATAAAATAATATGGTTTTATGATCTTACCAATTAAATTAGGCCGTTAGTAGCAAGTGTGCTAAACCTATCGATATAATGAAAATGTCAAAATGAGAAGTTTTCCTAGCACTCAATGAACCAACATATACAAATATTGCATAGCGCCTGTAAACTAGACTGTACCGGGTCGAGCACGCGCGCTTGAAAAATAGAACCAGTTCTATCTTTCAAGCGTGCGCGCTCAGTCGCTCGCTCCAGTCTGGCCGCCCCCTTACTCCCATACCTCGCGTGAGCCGGGAGCCGAGTTGGGCCTGCTATGATGTGCACCCCTATCGTATTTTGTTTTCCTTTTACATATATATCACGCTGGTCTAGAAAACAAGGTTAGCTACCGGAGGGTTTATTGTGCTGACCACATGACACCCTCTATCCCAAATGTAGGCACTATCTTTGCCAAATGCAGTGGCCACTCGGTTGGTATAACTCTCTTACGGGCTGTTGTCATGGAGTTTTTTAAAACATATTTACAAGTTGAGCTCCTTTAAACACGTGGCCAGTGGTGTGAATAGCTCCAAGACAAAAATAAACATATAAAATGAAAGCTTGGCAATAAATCAAACTTGAGAATGTGAATACAGGTAGTATTTAAAAAAAATGATATCTTACTAGATCGGTGGTCGCGTGCACTAAATACCAGTTTCATTTTGTCTGATTTGCCGGTGATCGAAAGATCAGAGTTCGAATCCTTGCCAGGTGCACTGAAAGTTTTTTTCTCCCAAATGATTTTCTTATCTACCCCCCCCCCCTTACGCAATTGTGGGTGCTTTTCTTTTTACAACTCTACCTTCCTCATCCCTATTACAATAGCCTAATTAATATTTGGTGACGAAAAAACTTATATTTTAGCCGCAAGCTACAGTACAATTTTTAGAGGAAGGGTCTTATCTGACAGGTATTAAAAAATTACTAGATCTACTTTCACGTATTCATACGTCAAGTCATGTGATCTGTTACGGTCTCTTTTGGTAGATATTATCAATACCTATGAAATAAGTACTAATGATATATTAAAATAAAATCAATACTAGCCTAAAAAAAAGTTTGAATCTTTTAAATGCCCCTTCTTATGAAAATCGGGTTGATGTGTACAACGTTGAACAAACATCTTACAATATATTCCTGACAAAAGGGATAAATCCCCTCATCCCTCAGTAAGTGAAGTGAATCGGCCGGGTGACCAGAGCCTTTGACCTTCGCCGCCCTCCGTAGTGACCTGATTTGACCTGGAGGTAGCTCCACTCTCACCCCGTGTGACCCAATTCGACCCCAGGCCCCGCGATCTACGACCCCCTGGCGAGCCGACAAGGAACTGCGAGGAGTGGAAAGGGACGAAGCCTCTCCCAACCCCACCCGACAATCTCCACTCCCCCTTCCACCCCTACGATTTAATCGAGGGAGCGTGCTCCAATTTACGACGCACGAAAAAAAATTGATTCCTTCTCGGATTCTTTGTCAACCATCCAGCGACGGGTAAGTCATTAACCGTGATTATTTCTTTTTTTTAAGATTATTTTTTTACAGTATCGTGTCTTACTACCCATCCGGTCTTTCCGGATTTAGTTACACACTAACGGGCAAGGGATGAAAAAAGTAGAATTTAGATACAAAATTTAGATACAAAGCGAGAAACCGAAAAAAAAAAACTACTCTCATTTTCACTACACCCAACAAAATGAAGGTGTTTTTTTAAAAATGGTTTCCCACTATACCTCGACGCAAATTCGGATACACTTCCTCTAAAATTCAACCTTACTTATCCCTAGTCCATTACACCTCTGAGGGAACTGCAGGTCATACTGAAGGAAATATTTCTCTTCGCTCTCTTTCTCTTAAGTGTTGCCAAATATCCTCTTTTTCAATTATGTAAGAATGTGCTGTGGTAGGACAGAGCTACTGGCAACATCGACAAACCAGCGTTGCAAAATCTTTCGTATATTTAAGGAAAGATCGACGAAACGAAAACAAGAGAATGACAACCATGCAGTTCCCACATAAGACGCGGTGATAAAAATAAAAAAAAAAATATCCTGTAAGGTCTCGAACCTTAGTCCCTAGGACCCTTATCCCGTAGCTGGAATAATCAGAATAGTTGAGCCTGACATTTAGTCCACGTGGCCACAGAAGTGTATTCCAATAAAAACACAACTAAATAGAACGGAAGGACAAAACAAGACGCGGAAGTGTGATCGCATTTGCCTTTTTAAATAAGTATATAGTAATAAAAGTTCAACAATAATCTGAATAATAAGGCGGGCGGATCAACCACTCGTACATAAGAGGTATATTCAATTATTCAGACATGTATGAAGCTCCCCTGTGTTTTGAAATAAATGACTAACGGTTTTGTTGATCAGCCTGAAGTACCTTCTATTGTTTTCCCCAAGTGGTGCCAACCTCAGAGGTGGATTAAATAGTTCAATACAAGCCACCACGTGGCCATTCGTAAGAGAAGGAGGTATTGTTGATACATCCTGTCTGCAGAGTCTTATGTAAGAGGAGGGTGGGAGGGTGCTCTTTAACCACCTAAAGGGGGTTAAAGAGCAATTATACATTTGTTTAAGATATTTTAAATTTGTTTTTTTATTTGTTTAGCTTAAGTGAACAAACCTTTTTTTCTTTCTTTTGTAAGTGGGGGTTAAGGGTGCAAAAGTAATGAATATTAAGAATCAAATAGCCAAAGCTATTATTAATTTGAGAGAGAAATTCACCATCTAGATATCATATCCTGAAAATTGAAAAATGACACCTGGACAAGGAATCGAACCCGGGACCTTTGGCTTAGTATCGTCAGCTTTGTTCCGCACGTCCATCATAGACTCTGCCTTAAAATATGAGTGAAGAATGACCCTGGGCATAGGACGACTCCTAGATAGCTCATTGGTAGAGTATTGGCGTGCTAAGCCAAAGGTCCCGGGTTCGATTTCCGTGTCCAGGTGTCATTTTTTCATTTTTCAGAGCAATGCATATTGATACGTAAATAGGTATTAATCAATATAACACACTACTCCTATGTCGGTGATGGAGAGGACGTGGTTCAAATCCCAGGCTAGCTAGTTTTTTTCTAAATTATTTGACAATCCTTACCCGCGCAAATGTGGGTACACCCCCTCTTAATTCTATCTTACTCATCCTTATTCTCATTAACAAGAATGTAGGAAAGTTTTCGGTTTGGGAGGGAAGGCTATATGACCAAAAAGAATTTTGGTTCACTAAGAAATGAAATTGGCTCCTGTTTTTTATAAATTAAAGTACGCTGTCAGACCGATAGAGGCGCCTCTAACACACGTGCAAGGCAATTTGTTCTTCTCTAAACTAAGGAATCAGTCAGTGGGTGCCACAAGCAGGTAAATTCGGCGCCCATCTCAATTTTTATGGGTGGCTGGCAGCCCCAAGCATTGGATAATTTAACGTGCATTTTTAGACAAAATGTGCAGTTTAGTAAAAAAAAAAAAAGAATGCCTAGGGGTTAGAAATGACTTGAATATATAAAAACAAAAATTATATTATATTAATTATTCAACTTAGTGGGTATCATCTTTTGAACTTAAAAATAAATAATAGTATTTACTGTTCCGACAACATCAGCGCTAGGGTCAGTAATGACTCCTTTCTTTATACCAAACTCCTTTATAGCAAATCTTGGGTCCTCTCTTTCACGCCAATCACTTACTATTGAGCCTCTCCAAGACAACAGGAAGACAATCCATATCGTCTAAATCCGTGTCCAAACTAGAACAGAATTGCGAAGTGTCGACGGATTTCCGAAAATTTCTTCTCTATAACATAATTTGTTCGTTGTTATGTTCGCCCCGATCCACCAGTTTCGGTCTTCCCTTCACATCGAAGGATGTTCGTGTCCGGGCCATGGGGTTGTTTGAAAACCTCTCGGCGAACCTTTCCCCGAACATCCAGTCATTTGGCGAGACAGCAGCCGAGTCACACCTGCATTTTGTCATCCAACATCAGTGGGGCTTTGGCCTACCCCCCCCCCCCCCTTTGGTTGTAATGGATACAAATACATGCAGCCGCTGCTACACGCACACGTGTACACATCGCACCACCGATATTGAAGCACGACTGAGCTAGATGGAAAAATATATTTTATTATTATTATTTAGCACCGCGTCTACTACTACCCGTTCGGGTTATACGCTTAAGTACTAATTACTCTAATGGGTTAGGAATTGGGAAGGTTGAATATAGAGGAAGTGAACCCGCATTTGCGTGGAGGGAGAGTGGAAAACCATTTAGGAAAAATCACCTCCAGTTCACCCGACCGAGATTCGAACCTCGATCTCCCCGTCCTCGACAGTCTAGCTCAACACGACTAGCGCGTTAGCTAACTACGCCACCGAGGTGGTATGGAAAAATAAATAAATTATAAAGCAACTTCCAACTATGGGAACACGTTGCGAACATGTTCTGAGCAAGTTTGGACATTTCAGCCACAGCGAACAGACCAACTAACATGTTCTATCGAAAATGTTCGGAAATATGTTCTGTTCGGTGTTCTGTACTAGTCTAGATCCTGATTAATAGGGCATGGGGTGCGGTTCTAAACCGTGCACACGTTCCTAAGCACCAGAATACGCCGATAGCTCCGATGGTGGTAAAAACTTGATTCACACGCTCACTTAGATTTGAGAGAATACCTGCTAAGTGGCACATCAATTCCCACGCTAGCAGAAATGTATGTTGACCCATGATGCTTTGTAACACACACTTAAACAGCTGGGTATCAATATATTTGATTTTAAACGGATAAACAGATATTTTAGATGTGTCACGATGGGTGTTTTCTAACCATTGTGTTGTGGGTGAAACAAATCCTACACAAAAGGATAATGATAAACTTTTTATTTAATGAGTTATTTCAAATCAAATCCCAGCAGTAGACGCAGCTGTATGCGTTGTGTGTAGGTACGTGCGTGTATTCAGTCGGTTGGTTTAGGCGCATGCGTACTGATTGAGTTCTTTATTGGTTCTTCCACGCCGATTTTATGGAGAAGCATCGGCCCAAATTATAATTGTCACTACTGGTGCATAACATCCTACGCAGTTTGCGCTGATTTCTTGTGATTGGTTTAGAGCTCGTCACGTGAGTGCATTTAAGTTCCGCTCTTGTTTTCAGTGAATATGTGAATCCGCAAAAATATACGTAACCCTCCCCATCCCAAAAGTAGGTATTGTTTATAAATATAGGATGAGGATTTTTCGTAGTAATGTCAGAGTGTACTTATTTTTCTAAGTCATCGTGTCTTAATACCCGTTCTGGTTATATGCGTATGTACTAAATACTCTGATGGTTTTAGGGATTAGATATTATTAGAAAGTGTACCCACATTTGCGTGGGAGGAGAGTGGGAAACCAGTTAAGTTAAAACCATTCTCAGTAGACCCACCAGGATTTGAACCCCGATCTCCCCATCATCGGCAGTTTAGAGAATCACTCTTTCGTTTGACTGGATTTATGATGAGGTGAGAATTTGGGGTACGATTCGCGTTGGGTGTAGTGAAGGTAGTTTTTGATAAATGGTTTCCAAATATACCTCCACACAAATGCGGGATATTTTCTTTAAAACCATAACTTCCTCTTTCAAATTATAATAGTGTAATTAATGTGTGCTTTTAATAGGAACGAGCTATAATAAGCGTTAAAAAAAATCTGAAAATAAAAATATTACAATATTCACCCGTCTGTGGAAAAGATAGGTTTGTTTCCTATTACAGGGTCAGGCTATATTTTTGTGACCCACCTCGGTGGCGTAGTTGGCTAACCGCTAGTTTCGTGTTGAGCTTGACTGCCGAGGACGGGGAAATCGAGTTTCGAATCTCCTTGGGTGAACTGGGGGTGGTTTTCCACTCTCCCTCCACGCAAATGCGGGTTCACTTCCTCTAAATTCAATCTTCCCAATTCCTAATCCATTAGCGTAATTAATACTTAAGTAAACCGAACGGGTAGTAAGACGTGGTGCTAATAAAAAAATTTTTTTTTGGTGAGATACGGTTATACAGGTGAAGGTAATTTTCAACTTAATTTTGCACCACGTCTTACTACCCTTTGGGTTATACGCTTAATTACTAATTAGTTTAATGGGTTAGGAATTGGGAAGGTTGAATTTAGAAGAAGTGAACCCGCATTTGCGTGGAGGGAGAGTGGAAAACCATTTAGGGAAACTACCCCCAGTTCACTTGACCGAGATTCAAACCTCAATATCCCCATCCTCGGCAGTCAAGCTCAACACATAACTAGCGCGTTCGCTAACTACGCCACCTAGGTGGGTCCATTTTCAACTTCTCATCAATTTATGTAGCTTTGATCAGAGCCGTTGTGAAGAAACCATCACACATATGTACAGATACAGACATCATTTATGATTTGACATCTATATACCTGTGTAATAATATTAAAAGTATCAAGACGGGGATTCAAGGACTTTGATCACCAGATTAAAAGTAGTTTAGTAGAGTTTTTTATAACTATAATAATTATTAGTGTATTCAATAATATTATTATTTTTAGATTAAAATATTGTTAATACCTTTTTAATTTTAACTGTTAGTACTATACATTTAAATTAAATTGGCAACGGTGTTTATTGTGAATATTTGGCAACATTAATTTACACTTGCCGTTAGTTACTACTAGCAATTTATTAATTACATTAAAAAATAATGATTTATTCCTGCGAAAAACTACAGTAAACAGTAAGCAAGACCACGGAAATAAAGGGGGGGGGGGAGAACAGGGGTTGGAATTTTTTATTACAAAGGGGAAAGAAGGTCAAAATGGCCAAAAAAGTGCTTACATAGTACTTGAACGCCCCTAATCCTTTTTATTGCTTCGTTGTCAAATGTAGAAATTTAGTATGTCGAAAGAAATAAACAATTTGTTAATATATAATCATGCTGCACCTCACCTGAAACTTTCAAGCGCCTCACAGTCTGATAAACAATAGGGTAAAGAACCTATTTGAAACTCTACAAACGAAGTTGCTATCTCAAGGTCATAAATAAAAGTAAAAATAGTATTAAATCGAAAATTTATGTTTTGTTCATTTTTCTTGACTTCCCATGGAACAAAAGCTGTGAAAAATTCCTTTCTTGGACGTTTTCTCCACCCATCCCTTAACTTTGAGCGGCAGCACACTGAAGAACATTCCAAGGTCAAACTTTGCCTCCCCTTACGCCGGCCAATGATGCGTGCGCTCACATTTACCATGTCTCCCCCATAAGTGACAGGCAGTGTTGCCAATATCGGAATTTATACTCTTCACGTGATTTTCTGTAGTTTTGAGTAACCTAAAGTTTAATTTTCTTCACATGGTAATATCAACTGCTGTTGAATTTTTGTCATAAGCATAGCGGCATTAGACGAGAAACTTTTAAAATTAAGAGAAAAAGATGTATTTAAATTCCAGGACATCCTTGGCAGATACAGTAAAACCTTGGATTGCGAGTAACTTGGTCTGCGAGTGTTTTGTAAGACGAGCAAAAATTTTCAATAAATTTTAACTTGATAAACGAGCGAAATCTTGCAATACGAGCAGTGTCATGGGATAGGTTCTTTGTTAAAGTCGCACAAAAATAAAAATATTCCAGTGATTCCGTTAGTGACAGTGAAAGTCGTCCTAAACAATAACTCACCTCCTCCTCTCATCTCTCTCGTCCACCTCACACCAGCCACCATTAAATTTTATAAATAAATTTGATTACAGTACAGTTACATTTAAATAACGAAAATAAAAAAGGTATTAATCATTCTTAGATTAAATATTTTTGGGTTGTGGGACGAATCATCTGGGTTTCCATTATTTCTTATGGGGAAATTCACTCTGATATACGAGTGCTTTGTATTACGAACATGTTTACGAAACGAATTATGCTCGCAATCCAAGGTTTTACTGTATTCAATAAATGTTGAGGTCACCATGTGAAGAAAATTAAACTCTATGTATGTAATGAAGAAATATTTCATTTATTTTGGATAAAAAAAGTTTTGCTATAAAAAACTGCAAAACACCGGCCTTGTCTCGCGTTCCCTACATCCCCACCTCAACCAAAGAGAAGATCCTAATCAATAGTGGAGCTTGACAATGACATCTACACTTGAGTTCGTGTCACTAACGGTACTTTTTTCACCAACCGTTCATTTTACTGAAAATAAAAGAAAGAGACGAGTTATTGTCCAAGTTCTTTTTGAGTTTATTCAAACATAAAACTAAGATCTTCAAACCCACTTCACTGGCCTCGTGGTCTAACGCGCTACTCTCACAATAGACTAGACTGCCAATGACTAGGAGATCGAGATTTGAATCTCGGTCGGGTGTACTGAGGGTGGTTTTCCAAAATTGTTGTCCACTATCCATCCATGTAAATGTGGGTACACTTCCTATGAATATAACCTTCCTCATCGCTAAAACCATTAACATAATTTGTACATATACATATAACCCGAACGGGTAGTAAGACGCTGTGTTATAGAAATATTTTCAATAATGTGTTTAGTTTAATTTCTATTTTAGTTTACCTGTGTGTACGTACGTGGACCTGTTGGGGAGATGAAGGTCGGAGTTTGACTCCAAGCTGGTTGCAACGATGGTGTTTTTTAATAAATGGTTTTGCGGTCTCCCTTCACGCATATGCGTGTACATTTCTTATAAATTCAACTTTACTCATGGGTGACCTGGTGGTCTAGGGGTAAGGTGTCAGACTTCTGTGCTGGGGGTCCGGGGTTCAATCCTCGGTCCCGGCACAGATTTATCTGATTGCCAAACCCTTCCTTCACCTCTGACAAGACGTGTATTAATCACAGCTTGTGAATGTGAGGAATGCCAGGCCTCCACCGTGGTTCGGATCCCACGTTAAACTGTAGGTCCTCCATTTCATCTCACAATCACCCTACTATTACACATTAGCGTAAGTGCGTATAACCCGAACGGGTAGTAAGACGCGGTGCTAATAATAATAATAATAATAATAATATAATAATAATAATAATAATAATAATAATAATAATAATAATAATAATAATAATAATAATAATAATAATAATAATAATAATAATAATAATAATAATAATAATAATAATAATAATAATAATAAAAAATAATAATAATAATAATAATAATAATAATAATAATAATAATAATAATAATAATAATAATAATAATAATAATAATAATAATAATAATAATAATAATAATAATAATAATAATAATAATAATAATAATAATAATAATAATAATAATAATAATAATAATAATAATAATAATAATAATAATAATAATAATAATAATAATAATAATAATAATAATAATAATAATAATAATAATAATAATAATAATAATAATAATAATAATAATAATAATAATAATAATAATAATAATAATAATAATAATAATAATAATAATAATAAATAACTTTACTCATCCGTAACACATTGGTGTAGTTAGTAAAAAAAGACGCGGTGCTAAAAAAATATATAAACACTTCTTTTACAATAAATAAATAAATACACGGTAAACCATATATAATAATGTAATAAATTGAAAATAAAATGAGAGGGTTATGAAAGACTCCCATCGGTGGGAGCGCAGCGCGGACTAAACGTCAGTTTCCTCTAGTTTAGTTTATCAATGACATGGAAGACCAAATTCGATTCCTGGTTGGACGTTCATGGAGAAAGATTTTATCACTCTCCCTCCTCGGAAATGCAAACACATTTCCTTTAAATTTTTACTTTCCTCCCTCCTACCCAATTTTTAAATTAAATGCGGGCGTATAGCTTGAAGGGGTAGTAAGACGCGGTGTTAATAAAAACAAACTTTAAAAGCAGATAATCCTAATCTTAGTCAAATTTTCATAAAAAGGTATTTTTTGAGAGTACAAATATAAATTTTTTACATAAACATTTATATCATTTTATTATTATTATTAGTGTTGTTTTATAAGTTTTGATATTATCTCTCAAAAATGTCAGCTGTTGACGTATGAATACATTAAAGTAGATCTAGTAGGTTTTCTAGCTTTGAGAATTGGACTGTAGTAAAACGCGGTTGTACTTTATTTGCTTGAAGTGGACATAAAAGCTGTAGCGATAGTAAACGATTGTTAATAGCAGTGCCAACAAAAATATACCGTTCCTTTTAAACAGTCGGCTTTGAATTTATTCTATTATTTGTGTCAAATCGTTACTATCAGAAACATATATTTACGGAATTAAAGTGACTGCCCCTTAAATACAGACTTATTTCTAGACGACCTCTCCACTTGTCATCGAAATCTCTGCCCAAAAAAAGAGGAAATGATCGTTGGCGGAAGTTTTCCGACCCGGAAAATGATTACCCCTGTCACATCCTTTCAAATTTTCAACCCTTTGATCTCGCTGCGGGGTTTCGAATCCATTGCTTCCACGCAGGTGCTTGGATGGAGGGTACGCTCCAGTTTAAATAAATAATAATAATAAAATAGGGATCAAACAGACCAACGTTGTCGAATCAGACGGACACAGAGAGAGAGAAAGAAAAAAAAGTCCGTTATAACATCGAGTAACAAAAGAACAAGTGTATACTTTTCCCACACATGCATTCCGATAGTTCCTGTGCTGCTCTCCCCACCCTCTGAAACCTCAATTCCCCCCCTCCCCCCTCAACAACTTGTAATGTGTATAATTCTCGATCAGTTTCGTTTATTTTTTAAAGGATGCTAGTCCCTTTCTGATTTTTTTTTCTTACCCCAGTTGACACTTGCCGGTAAAAGGGTTGACTTTGATATTTCAGAGCCGCCCTCCTCACCCCCTTCATCCCCTCCTCTTGAGGGTAACCTAACACCAGGGGTAGAATGGGTGGTGACACATTCAATAATCTTTACAAACTGAATGTGTCGTGGGTTGCGGTTTATTGGCTTCCAATAGCTATAGTAACGTCTTTAACATACAATACAGTCTAAGGCGTCATTCTCGTGTTAAATTGGCCTGCTGATGACGGGGAGAACGAGTTTCGTATCCCAGTCGGGTTTACTGAGGGTTTATGTTCCTAAATGTTTTCCCACTCTTCTTCCAAGAAAATGCGGGTAAATTACCTAGAAAATACTTCCTCCCCCATCTCTACTCCATTATAGTAATTATCATATATAACTAAACTTTTTTTTAGCACCGAGTCTTACTATCCATTCAGTATATACACTTATCTACTAATTACATTATTTTTTATGGCTGAGGAAGGCTATATTTAGAGGAGGTGTATCCGCATTTGCGTGGAAGGAGTGTGGTACACCATTTTGGCAAAATCACCCTCAGTACACCCGACCGGGATTAGAACCTCAAACTCTCCTTAAACAGCAAATCAAAGCAGATGAGAGTGAATTTTAGTCCGCTTGACCATCGATGTAGGCTAGCACGTAGTATTTAAATAATAAAGTGTTATTTGGAACTATCTGGCATCGAACTAATATAACTACATTTAAAACTCAATTGAGTTTTATGAAATTAGGTTGGAAGAAAACCTGATATATGGACAGTACTTTCGCAGTTTTTATAACAAACACTTTTTATTGCTAAATTAAATAAAATATTACTTCAGTAGATACTTTTATTTTATTTTTCGGAACATATTAATCTTAACAGTTCATGAATATCTATCTGCCCCTAGCACAGTGGTTTTGTTGTTCACGGCACACTATTATCTGTCGTGGGTCCTCGCGGCACACAGAACATGCACTTTGGTGACACTAAAGGAGACTCGAGTATGCGCATGCGCAGAGAAACTTGTCTCAGTGTAACAGGAAATTAAAATGTCTCTCTCTCCTCTATTCGATGACGAATTAAACTTTTTTTTGGTAAGAAACTACAAGTTTTTCATTAGTTACTCAACTATTTGACTGTAAAACATAAAAATTCCAAAGGTATTAAATATTTTAAAGCTTTCGAACATTTCTCTCTTATTTAAAAACAAACAATAGTTGGTGAAACAGCTTTTAATTTGTTTTTTTATGAAAAATAAAATAACGTCCAGAATTTTGGCGCCACGTGGCACAACCTTTGAGAACCACTGCCCTAGCATGTTGGAATTTGACCACGGACCTTATAATGTTAATGTTAGCACCGCGTCTTACTACCCGTTCGGGTTATACGCTTAAGTACTAATTACACTAATGGATTAGGAATTGGGAAGGTTTAATTTAGAGGAAGTGAACCCGCATTTGCGTGGAGGGAGAGTGGAAAACCATTTAGGAAAAACCACCCCCAGTTCACCCGAGCGAGATTCGAACCTCGATCTCCCCGTCCTCAGTGGTCTGGCTCAACACGACTGGCGCGTTAGCCAACTACGCCACCGAGGCGGGTCGGACCTTATAAATTAAGAGGAAAAGTCCTGGTCAGATTTCGCGATGGCTATGACAAATATAAAAATATAAAAGCACTGTTGTGATAATTATGTGTATAAAATTAAACTACCGAATCAATATTTGGTTTATTTAGGCAATTGACCACGTTGTGTAGTGGTCATTGCCCCTAGCTTTTAGCCTAGGGGTCCCGGGTTCAATTCCTGGCTGGTAATTTGGGTATTTTTCCTGAAAGGGGAATTACCCATCGGTCACCAGAGTTTGGCTAGTTAGGCATAAGTTATGTTTAAGTGTTTCCACACCCTCATACTCAACATCATCTCATCTGATCTCATTGGGACATTTAAAGATCCTCCACGGACAGGATGTACGATTAGTATATTCGGGCGTCCCTTAGGCAACGGCACATTAGTACCGGCTAGTATTTCCATTACTGAACTACGAGTGATGTAGTTCAGACGTGCAATATTATATTTATTTAGGAAAAAAAAATTGATACGTGTTCTTCCATTCCACCTTAAAAATCAATTGCTATTTTTTTTTAATCTGCACGGAAAAATGGATTTGTCTCATCAGCGGTCATAAAACTCTTTTCATTCTCTATCGTGGTAACTTTTCTTCTTCTCTCTTTTTTTTTTTTTGTTCCTACTTCATCCACCTCGTCCCTACCGTAATTGAATAAAACGTGCCAAATGTTGGCAACGTTTGTGATCGGCGACCCTGCGAAATTTCTCCGTATGTTATTAAATCAGCAAGGGGTGTCATTCGCTCACACCCCTACTAGCGGAAACCGCACGGTGGGTTGGGCTTTGCGCAAGAAGGGACAAGTCCACAAGTAGATAATAATAATAATATTTAGCACCGCGTCTTACTACCCGTTCGGGTTATACGCTTAAGTACTAATTACTCTAATAGATTAGGAATGGGGAGGGTTGAATGTAGAGGAAGTGAACCTGCATTTGCGTGGAGGGAGAGTGGAAAACCATTTAGGAAAAACCACCCCCAGTTCACCCGACCGAGATTCGAACCTCGATCTCCCGTCCTCAGCGGTCGGCTCACACGACTAGCGCGTTAGCGACTACGCCACCGAGGCGGTTCACAAGTAGAGGATGTCCTTTCACTTCCAAACAAATATATATAGTTGTATCGTTTTATAAATTATCATCACATTATAAAATAAATGGAACGCCACAATGGCGTGTATTTTTATAACATTGTCTATTATAATTTATGACAACATTTAAAAAAAAATCAGTTAACTACCGCTTGTTAAGTCTTCCCCAGAAAAACAAAAAAAACATGTTGATAGTCAAATTAAGCACCTTTAAAATATTAATTTGATAACAATATTGCAAAATACATATTTCGTTAAATTAGAAAAAGTGTAAAAATCAATTATCATTAAGTAAACTAATCTAAATGACTTTTTTTTTTTTTTTAGAAAATTGATTCTAAATACATATTTATCATGTTAAGCATTTCACATATATTCTTAAAAAAACATTTATATCATATGTGGACCAACTTGATCCATCATAGTTCATCTTACATCCAACTTTCAAAGTACAACTGTATAGGTTACTCGATCCATTTTCACCTATTCATACGACAGTTCATGTGATCTGTAGTTGCTACTTTTGATAGATACTTTCATTGTCTATAAAATGATACTAATAATGTAGTAAAATGCTATCAATTTCGACCTAAGAAATAGTTTTGTATTTTATAAAAGGCTCTTTCTATGAAAATGGGACTGTACCACTAAATGCCCGAATCTAACACCGGGGATTTCACTATCTGGGTAATATTAAGAACCTTTACAGATTATGTTAACCCACTTGGGATAGAATCCGAGTCCACTAGATCAGTAATAGCTCCCACTCCCTCTAAAGGACAATATCCCATCTCCACCCCCACCCCCCAAACACACACACTTGTCTCTGTATTGCATGGTAACCCTTGTTACCTCCTAGGACGACACAAATCACCTGTTTCATCCGACACCCTGGGGGCCCACAGGGGAACCGCCTCCAAGCTGGTGACCCCAAGTGCAACCAACCAGGTCATCCCGTTCCCAGCAGGAGGTCGTCACACATTCAGGAAGTCACACAAGGTCCAATCATCCAACAGCGTCTACAGGGATACATCCTTTAATCACTTAAACATTCATACGCGGCAGCGACAAAACATCCATGAACTCTAGACCCCCAAACGGATGATAATACTGACACTTAGGGTACAATGAATCAGAAATAAAGTGTTTAGGTTATTTTCCCCTTAAATTGAGATTTTAAGGTGGGATGGAAGGATACGCGAGTAAAAAGTAGTGTTTTTGCAGTTTTTATAGCAAAAAATATATTATTTTTTTGGCAAAACAAAATAAAACCATTCTCCAACAGAAACATATACAGTAGCTTAATTTTCTTCCCATGGTAACATCAACAGTTCTTGACAACTGTTTCTCTTCGCTTAAAAAGTTTGTCATCTAATGCCGCTATGTTCATGACAGATATTCAACAACTACTGATATCACAACGTGAAGAAAATTAAACTATGTTTTTATTGGAACAATATTTTATTTATTTTTTGCAATTTTTTTTTGTATAAAAACTTCAAACGTACTGGCTTGTGTTCCCTTCCATCCCACCTTAGGAGTCCATTCCACCACACTGTGGACACATAGCTTAGGTAGTTAATGTAGCCCGAAGGGGTCCTCGCAACGTAGTGCAGTTTCCTATATTCTACTTTAGAAAGCAATGAAATTGAGACCAGTTAAAACGTTTTACCATATTCTAGAAAATACAAAAAAACTTACCTACCCTATGGCATTAGGAACTTGAAAGTTCATTGCCGCATTTACAAAAGTACGTCACCTATCTCTATCTTGAGCTAGTTCTATCCAGTCTACCTCATTACACCCTATCCCTATCTTTAGTTAGCTATATCCAATCTACCTCATTACACCCTAGTCCTATCTTGAACTAGCTCTATCCGGTCCACCTCATTGCACTCTATACCTATCTTTAGTTAGCTCTATCCAGTCTACCTCATTACACCCTATGCCGAGCTAGTTCTAGCCAGTCCACCTCATTACACCCTATCCCTATCTTTAGTTAGCTCTAACCAGTCCACCTCATTACACCCTATCCCTATCTTTAGTTAGCTCTAACCAGTCCACCTCATTACACCCTATCCCTATCTTTAGTTAGCTCTAACCAGTCCACCTCATTACACCCTATCCCTATCTTTAGTTAGCTCTACCCAGTCCACCTCATTACACCCTATCCCTTCTTAAGCTAGTTCTATCTAGTCTGCAATACGTCCCAGCGCTACTGTGACCGGCCTCCTCGGAGGGTTTCCGGAACCTCACGTGGAAAACAGCTATTCGGATGAAGGGGCGGTATAACCAACCCTCCCATCTCACTTAGTTATTACGTCCGACTTATGCTGCGAGTGTTTGTCGTTAGAGGATTATAACTTGAAAAAAAAAGTCTACGTGAGGGGACATAGATGAAAAGGATCAAGGTGCGTGCTGAAGACAATGTGTGGAAGACTCCTAGAAGATCGGTTAATGTTGCGGTTTACCTAGCAGGTCCTGAGATTGAAATCGAGTAAAATACAACAGACTTCTTCAACCCTACCAACATTTTATTTTTAACTGAATATAGTTTTAATCCGACCCATCCTTTATCTACAATTTTCTTTAAAAGCTTGGGGCAGAATGAATGCTGCACTAGAGGTATATTAACCCTCAGCTGGTATGATGGGGTCGAATCTGACCCCAGCTGGTAAAAATTTCTGTTTAACTTGCTAGAGTACAGCACTACTTGGTTGCCCTTCCAGGTAATCTCAGTAGTGAGTATGCTCTTGTTGTAGAAACAACAGTTGTGTTTTTGTTCATTATCATTGTCGTAATACAGTGTCCTTGGGGTCAGATTTGACCCCACCATACCAATATTGTGTGTACTTTTTTAAGTTTATTATTGTCGTTTTGATGACAAATGTCTTATTTTCTTTAGTGCATTATACTTAAAGTACTATATATATTTGTAAGACTATTATTTCGTTGATGTATTTATTTTTATATATTTTAAACGTGTGTTATTTTCGTTTAAGGATAATTTTTGATTGATTATTTTACTTTGATTAGATTTAGATTGTTTGATTTATTTTTACAATAGTTTTTTACTAATCGTTTCGATCAACTTGAGAGACGATCCTGATGCAATTTTAGAAGAGATACTCAACGATGACCCTGATTTTGTGTTACCAAATACGGACTCTGAATATTCCGATGCGCCTTCGGAACGTAACGATCATAACACAGATCGAAAAATTGAATATTGCCTGCCTGTCAGTTTCCACATTTTATTTATTTGTTTGTTTTTTTTAGCTTCTGAGTGAAGGTCATCCCTATATTGAGTTAGAAAATGAAGTCATAGAACCAGTTTGTGAAAATTCAAATATTTTTAATTACTTTTAAAAATAACTTTTTTTTCTTGGTAAATAAATATAAATGGAATTTTATTTTGGAAGTAAACAAAAATATTTAAGTAATGCTTATTTAAAAACTGATGTATAAATAAGTAATCTATATCTTCATATCTTTTTTGAATAAATATTTTTGAAAAGAAAGATTTTATTAATTTTTTTATTGACTGGGGTCAAAAATGACCCCACCATGCCTAATGTGTCCGTATTTTTTGCCATACCAGCTGAGGGTTAAAAAATAAGACTTCAGTTCCATTGGCATGCAACCTATCTAGGTCGTCAAATAGCCTATAGTAGTATTTTATAAATAACATACGTTGCATCTTTTTTTACGAACATAGGCATACCTACATATTTTGTGTTTAAAAGTGTAATGATTATATATTTGATAGGGCCTACATCTTTTTTTGATTAATTTATAGAGATAATAAAGTCTGATCTAATATGATACTATTCAAAATTCACTAATATCTAACACTATCTTTAGCAGTAAATGTCAACGTAGTGTAGCATCCTTCTGTCTTTATCTATCGGCCACCCGGGTGGGAGGGGCACAAAGACGGCTGCATCCAATTAATCAAGGAATGTTCTAGACGCTAGAGTCTTCTTAGATGTACCTTTCGGCAATCGTAGGTCTCGTCATTAGCTTGGTAGTCGCCGAGCTGTCCGGAAGTTTGTCCGTCATATGAATACATATTTTCATTAAAAATCACTTAATGGTAGTCGGAACTTTAGGCTTATACATTCCGCGCCAATCATGATCCAAACTTTTTCAGTCAGCACAGCTCCCTATAAAGGGAATCAGCAGCACGTGTTATACCTAATGGCGGATTCCATTTGTTCAGACTCTTAACGACATTAAATTAAATAAATCAATCACACTTATGTAGTATTATTAAACTCAACAAAGATAAAATCCCAAATAAAAAAAATACATAGTATAAAAATAGTGTCACCCGAACGTGGTGACATTATATTTAATTTTTCTCCACTCGCAGTGAATTTGATGTTCACAAAGGAAGTCACTGTTTCTCGACGTTGACCCTTACTTGTGCTACCTTGATTCTTTTATGATTGGACATTTACATCACCTTTTAGAAAATACAAGCATGTGTTTTGTGGTCAACGTTGATAACATTTTATTATATTTTTAGTAAAGCTATTATTTTTTTAATTACTGTTATAGCCGCAACTAGCTATCATATTCTTTAAATTGAAAAATGACACTTCGACATGGAAATTGAACCCGGAGCCTTTGCCTTGATACGTCAATGCTCTAACCACTGAGCTATCCACGAATCGTCCTGTGACCAGGGTCATTCTTCACTCATTTTAAGGCATAGTCTGTTAATGATGGCTGTGATATATGATAGCTCATGATATTATTAATTGATCACACATTTGTAGCCGACGATTTCCACACGTCCATCACACACTCTGTCTTAAAATATGAGTGAAGAATAACCCTAGGCATGGGACGATTCCTGGATAGCTCAGTGGTTAGAGCATGGGTATATTAAACCAAAGGTTCGGGGTTCGGGGTTCGAGTCTCGTGTCCAGGTGTAATTTCTCTATTTAAGGAATATATTATTAGTGTTTTATTATAGGTTTGGTTAATATCTATCAAAAATTACATTTGCAAATCACACGACTTGATTTACGAACACGTGAAAATAGATTTAATAATTTTGCTGTCAGATATGTCCATTCGTAAGAAAATTGGTGCACACTAAATTTTGTAGGAATCAATTTCTTAAAAGGTTTTTTAATTTACCCAAACCATACTATATAGTAGGATTTTGTAGGGGAATAGGGCATTTTAGATGTCCTTTCCTACAAAAATCGGTGTGTAGACTGTCACGCGTTCTTCGTACGGGCAAGTTGCATCCAAGCAAAAACGAATGTGGATGTTTAACATCCGGATAACAGCTGTTTTATTATGCCTCCTTGTGAAATACAAAACTATAGCGATCATGAGAAAAATATTGACAGTGAATAAATAACATGGAATGTATGTTGTGTCTGTCCTTGAATTAAGACTGTTTGTAGCCCGCTTCAGTGACCAAATGGCCAAAGCTCAAGACCTCACTCTAGTGTAATACTGACCTTATGAAAACGGGGAGATTGGGGTTCAAATCCCGGTCGTGTCTACTGAGGGTGATTTTTCATATGATGGTTTCTTACTTTCCTTCCACGCAAATGCGTGTAGATTACCTCTAAAATGCGTATTTCCTCATCCCTACTACACTAGAGTAATTATGATATATGCGTATAACATGAACAAGAAGTCAGACGCGATGATAAAAAAATAAATACATAGAGCCTTCCTCAAACTATTTTAACATTTCACAACAGACAATTTTAAGATAATTAGGGATTGTTTTAGTGGTTTAGAATCTTTAGAAACACTATTCCCATAAGTATTGTGAGGATATTTCCCTTAACGTAGACGGGTGCAATTGAGGGGGGGGGGGGGGGGGGGGGTGAATGGAACGTGAGAATAAGGCAGTGTTTTTTTTGCAGTTTTTATAGCAAAACATTTCTTTAATCAAAATAAATAAAATATCTCTCTAGTACAAATATATAGTTTAATTTTCTACACGTGGTGATATCAACAGTTCTTTTAATATCTGTCAAGGTTATCCTGGAATTTAACGACAACTTTTTCTCTTGATTTAAAAAGTTTCTCATCTAACGCCGCAATGTTCATGACAGATATTCAACAATTATTGATATTACCACGAGAAGAATTTTAAACCATGTTTGTACTGAAGCGATAGTTGCTTTATTTTGGCAAAAAAAATATATATATATATATATATATATATATATATATATATATATATAACTGCAATAACATTAACCTTTTCTTGCGTCTTCTACATCCCCACCTCAATTATAAATTAATACAAGGTAAAATTAGATATAATATATTCACAGTTGCATCGCACATAGCTTCAACAATTGTTTTTTTTTAGATTGCACTGAACCCCAGCACGAGGAACACTGGCGCTCTCAGAGGCTTCGTTCAAGGCCGTAGTCCGGGGGGCAGGGGAGATCAACCCCTACCCCCTCGAAATTTTATGAACAAAATATATATTCTAGAGGTGTTTAGTATTTAGAGTTTTTCCTAGCCTTCGGCAGTTATGTTGCCATAAAAAAACTTCAGATAGCTTCTAGAGGCGTTTAGTATTTAGAATGTCCTAGTCTTCGGCAGTTAGGGGGGCTATACTATAAAAAACACTTTAGGGGCAGTTAGGGGGCTATGTTGCCATAAAAACACTCCAGATAGATTCTAGAAAGGTTTAATTATAGAATTTGTCCTCCGGCAGTTAGGGGGTTATGTTGCCATACAAAAACACTTCATATAGCTTCTAGAGGCGTTAAATAATAATAATTTGTCCTTGCCTTCAGCAGTTAGGGGGCTTTGTTGCTATAAAAACACTTTAGAGAGCATCTAGAGGTGTTTAAATACATATATTTTTCTAGCCTCCGGCAGATAAGGGCTTATGTTGCCATAAAAAGACACTTCAGATAGCTTCTAGAACTGTTTATCATTTAGAATTTTTTCTAGCCTCTGGAAATAGGGAAAATGGGCCCACCAAACCCCCCCCCCCTCCCCGAAATTATTGGCTGGTTACAACCTTGGCTTCGTACACTTCCACACCTTTATCTTCTTTCGAATGGATATTTGGAGCACATTTTAGAAAACATACACATGTTTTTTGCCACCAACATCAATAACTTTTTTATATTATTAGTGTTAATTCATAAGTATTGACATATATATATATATATATATATCAAAAGTTACAGCTAAAGCTCGCCTGACATGATATACTAATTCGTAAACATGGATATAGAAACTTTTTCTGGCTCTTTCAATGAAAACAAGGGTATAGGAGGTGTTCAAAGTATACTCCATTCACGGTAGGAATTACTCTCTGAAAGGTCTTTTTTCCTACCAAAATCCTACTATATAATATCTTTCTGTTAGGGAAAAATGCCTTTCAAAAAACAATTCCACCCTGAACAGACTTTACTCGACACTGAAAGCACTAAGGGCATTAACTCATTTGGTTGTATTCTATTGGCAGTTCCTTCCATGCACCTCATGGCTACAACAAAGAACAAGGGCTGAGAAAGAATAGGGATGCTCTTACATGGAGATAGCCATCAAACAAAGGACACAATAGGGTACTAAGTTGACCCACGCATCGTCGGTCTTACATTCACGACAATACCTAAAGAAATTTTGGAAAGATTTACCGAACCAGAATTAAGAAGATGAAATTGTTTTGTTAGCGCTTGCAATTTTTTTTTTGTGTGTACTGTCTCTTAGTACCTATCAGAAGCCTGGGCGTGATATGAAAATAATCCTCAAACCTAAAAAACTCCAAACCAAACATACTAGAAGGTGCAAGAGTTTGTTGATTCTACGTAAACCTCTCATCTCATTACTAGAAGGTGCAAGAGTTGTTGGTGCCAGGAACCTCGTAATATAATTACTTGAAGGTGCAAGAGTTGTTGATGCTACGAACCTCATCATCTCATTACTAGAAGGTGCAAGAGTTGTTGGTGCCAGGAACCTCGTAATATAATTACTTGAAGGTACAAGAGTTGTTGATGCTACGAACCTCATCATCTCATTACTAGAAGGTGCAAGAGTTTTTGGTGCCAGGAACCTCATCATCTCATTACTATAAGGTGCAAGAGTTGTTGGTGCCAGGAACCTCGTAATCTCATTACTAGAAGGTGCAAGAGTTGTTGGTGCTACGAACCTCGTCATATCATTACTATAAGGTGCAAGAGTTGTTGGTGCCAGGAACCTCGTAATCTCATTACTAGAAGGTGCAAGAGTTGTTGGTGCTACGAACCTCGTCATATCATTACTATAAGGTGCAAGAGTTGTTGGTGCTACGGCCCTCGTAATATATTACTTGAAGGTGCAAGAGTTGTTGGTGCTACGAACCTCATCATCTCATTACTAGAAGGTGCAAGAGTTGTTGGTGCCAGGAACCTCATCATCTCATAGCTAGAAGGTGCAAGAGTTGTTGATGCTACGAACCTCTCATCTCATTACTAGAAGGTGCAAGAGTTGTTGGTGCCAGGAACCTCGTCATCTCATTACTAGAAGGTGCAAGAGTTGTTGATGCTACGAACCTTGTCATCTCATTACTAGAAGGTGCAAGAGTTGTTGGTGCCAGGAACCTCGTAATTAATTACTTGAAGGTACAAGAGTTGTTGATGCTACGGAACCTCATCATCTCATTACTAGAAGGTGCAAGAGTTTTTGGTGCCAGGAACCTCATCAACTCATTACTATAAGGTGCAAGAGTTGTTGGTGCCAGGAACCTCGTCATCTCATTACTAAAGGTGCAAGAGTTGTTGGTGCCAGGAACCTCGTCATCTCATTACTAGAAGGTGCAAGAGTTGTTGGTGCAGGAACCTCGTCATCTCATTACTAGAAGGTGCAAGAGTTGTTGGTGCCAGGAACCTCGTCATATCATTACTATAAGGTGCAAGAGTTGTTGGTGCTACGGGACCTCGTAACATAATTACTTGAAGGTGCAAGAGTTGTTGGTGCATGGAAACTCATCATCTCATTACTAGAAGGTGCAAGAGTTTTTGGTGCCAGGAACCTCATCATCTCATTACTAAAAGGTGCAAGAGTTGTTGGTGCCAGGAACCTCGTCATCTCATTACTATAAGGTGCAAGAGTTGTTGGTGCCAGGAACCTCGTCATCTCATTACTATAAGGTGCAAGAGTTGTTGGTGCCAGGAACCTCGTCATCTCATTACTAGAAGGTGCAAGAGTTGTTGGTGCCAGGAACCTCGCCATCTCATAGCTAGAAGGTGCAAGAGTTGTTGGTGCTACGGCCCTCGTAATATAATTACTTGAAGGTACAAGAGTTGTTGGTGCTACGAACCTCGTCATATCATTACTATAAGGTGCAAGAGTTTGTTGGTGCTACGGCCCTCGTAATATAATTACTTGAAGGTGCAAGAGTTGTTGGTGCTACGAACCTCATCATCTCATTACTAGAAGGTGCAAGAGTTGTTGGTGCCAGGAACCTCATCATCTCATTACTAGAAGGTGCAAGAGTTGTTGGTGCCAGGAACCTCGTCATATCATTACTATAAGGTGCAAGAGTTGTTGGTGCCAGGAACCTCGTCATCTCATAGCTAGAAGGTGCAAGAGTTGTTGGTGCTACGAACCTCATCATCTCATTACTAGAAGGTGCAAGAGTTGTTGGTGCTACGAACCTCATCATCTCATTACTAGAAGGTGCAAGAGTTGTTGGTGCCAGGAACCTCATCATCTCATTACTAGAAGGTGCAAGAGTTGTTGGTGCCAGGAACCTCGTCATATCATTACTAGAAGGTGCAAGAGTTGTTGGTGCCAGGAACCTCATCATCTCATTACTAGAAGGTGCAAGAGTTGTTGGTGCCAGGAACCTCGTCATCTCATTACTATAAGGTGCAAGAGTTGTTGGTGCCAGGAACCTCGTCATCTCATAGCTAGAAGGTGCAAGAGTTGTTGGTGCTACGAACCTCATCATCTCATTACTAGAAGGTGCAAGAGTTGTTGGTGCCAGGAACCTCATCATCTCATAGCTAGAAGGTGCAAGAGTTGTTGGTGCTACGAACCTCATCATCTCATTACTAGAAGGTGCAAGAGTTGTTGGTGCCAGGAACCTCATCATCTCATTACTAGAAGGTGCAAGAGTTGTTGGTGCCAGGAACCTCGTCATCTCATAGCTAGAAGGTGCAAGATTTGTTGGTGCCAGGAACCTCGTCATCTCATTACTAGAAGGTGCAAGAGTTGTTGATGCTACGGCCCTCGTCATCTCATTACTAGAAGGTGCAAGAGTTGTTGGTGCCAGGAACCTCGTCATCTCATTACTAGAAGGTGCAAGAGTTGTTGGTGCTACGAACCTCGTCATATCATTACTAGAAGGTGCAAGAGTTGTTGGTGCCAGGAACCTCATCATCTCATAGCTAGAAGGTGCAAGAGTTGTTGGTGCTACGAACCTCATCATCTCATTACTAGAAGGTGCAAGAGTTGTTGGTGCCAGGAACCTCGTCATCTCATTACTAGAAGGTGCAAGAGTTGTTGGTGCTACGACCCTCGTAATCTAATTACTAGAAGGTGCAAGAGTTGTTGGTGCTATGAAACTCGTAATCTAATTACTAGAAGGTGCAAGAGTTGTTGGTGCCAGGAACCTCGTCATCTCATTACTAGAAGGTGCAAGAGTTGTTGGTGCTACGAACCTCGTCATCTCATTACTAGAAGATGCAGGAATATTCTAGACTCTAGATTAACCAGCACTGAGTTCACGTCATCTCTTATAATTAAGTGTTGTCTCTCTAAAGTCTGCGAAAATATAGATCAAATAATGTTCGAAATGAAAGCAAAATATTTTGGAAAAATTTACAATCTTTTTCTCATGAGCACTTAATTATTTCTCACCCAGTGCTACTATAACTCTTTTTTTTTTTTGTCAGTGATGGAGTGGCCAACTCTACCGTCATAAAATAAGCAACATTAACAGTAAAATAATGTGGTCAGGGGAAGTTTGTCTGCCTTTGCTGTTTTAATTAAACATTGAAGGGTTCCAGAAAATATTTGAAATTTGTTTTCTACATTCATTAGGGAGTTGATAGTAAAGAATATACCTAATAATTATAATTTGTTAAGAACAATCTTCGACTAAGGCATGAATAAATTTAGTTTTACTTTTAGAGAGGTTAAAAGTCATTTTTACTGCTTTTAAAGTTTCATAGAGTTTTCCGCGTTCATCCTTCAAAGCAAGTGTAGCCATAAGTCGACTAATGACCACGATGAATGTTCGAAATCGTAAAATGAAATAATCAAGTATAGATATTCAATTAGTATTGTTGTGAAAATATGGTAGGCTTATTTTTTGTGTTTCCAATCTCTATGTCAGGGAGATTGGACAACAAGATGCAATAAAGGACGTTTCCGCAAAAAAACTGTGGAGTCAGCTAAAAGTGGGAAACTATTTGAAAGTACAGGAGAAAAAGGCGGAAAGTTCCATTTTAACTCAAATTGAATTAGTAATGCCATCTATTAGAGAATCATGAGATCTTTCTAATTCACTTATACTATGGTTAAAAGAGGTATAGTATGTCATATTTAAAATTAATTTAAAAAAGTGTTATCTGGGGGTCCTTATAGAGTGTGATATATAAAAGTTGGTGTTCTGGAAAATGTGTATAGTGTGAATTTACTCCTTTTCCCCCTGTATCTTTCATTTGTAGATTCTTGTTGAACAAACTTTTGTTCTTAAAAAAACAAATACAAAAAACTATTGTTGGTGACCTTTCGTAACACCCGCCTCGGTGGCGTAGTTGGCTAACGCGCCAATCGTGTTGAGCCAGACCTTCGAGGACGGGGAGATCGAGGTTCGAATCTCGGTCGGGTGAACTGGGGGTGGTTTTCCCTAAATGGTTTTCCACTCTCCCTCCACGCAAATGTGGGTTCACTTCCTCTAAATTCAACCTTCCCAATTCCTAATCCATTAGCGTAATTAGTACTTAAGCGTATAACCCGAACGGGTAGTAAGACGCGGTGCTAAATAAAAAAAAACCTTTCGTAACATTTTCATTGATATAAAACAGAGTCTTAACATAATAGAGTAATTTGAAGATTTGTTGAACTGTTAAAATTACTGCGTGCTGGAAATCAAACTGAATGTATCTACTGAATAACACTTTATTAATTTTGACCAAAATGGTTTTTTTAGATAAAAACGGTAAAAATACCTATCTTATCGCTCTCTCTATTCCATCCCACCTTAACAGCCTCCGGCAATGGATCCGAACCGTCAATTAAGCGTGCTCTATAAGATAATGTAAACGATTCTCCAAGGTCTCTTCATTAGTTGTTTTTTTCCAGTTTCTCGAATCCACTCTGTGACCTTCATTAAATCATGCAAGAAGCAACGCACGAATTAGTAGGCTAGGGAGGTGGTCCCTTTTCTTCAAACAAAGAACTTCGCACTGATATTTCCACGAACCGCGTGGCAATAGACATGATATATGTTCGGCTAAAACTTCTGACACCCTCGAAAAGGCTAAAAACAAAACCCAACAGATCTTCTCATAATCTTTGAGTGGAAGACACAAGAAGCCGCTGTTCAAAAACAAGGTTTTTTATTATTATGTTTCGATGTTATTCGAAGAACTTGTTGGATTTTCCACGTACGTTTTATCACTTTAACTACTAAACGTCTTACACGTGATAATAAAGTGTCTGACACGTGATATCAAGCACCGTGTTTCCCGGCTACGTACTGAAAGCGCACAGGTCGAATTTGTGTACGTGCTTTATAGTATATCAGAAGCGCACAAGATAGGTGAATCAAAGGAGCACCATTGTTTATAGTCTCTGAACCACTTATGGCAACACCGTTTGTTGACATCGAACTAACCTAACCTTGCGTAGACTATCCTAGCACCAAATTATGAAAAGCTATTACCGTTTTTCGATCGTATTTTGGAGAATTACATTCAAAGTGATAGCTCATTCCAACCATCACTGTGGGCACAATATGTTTGTCATGTTCCCACGTTTTGCAATTGTATTTTTTTCCCTGTAAGTTTTTGATACAAAGTCTAGGTGCTAGGTATAGCTAGGTGCGCTTTTGATACAAGGTCTAGGTGCGCTTTTGATGCAAGATTTAGGTGCGCTTTTGATACAAGGTTTAGTTGCGCTTTTATACAAGGTCTAGGTGCGCTTTTGATGCAAGATTTAGGTGCGCTTTTGATACAAGGTTTAGTTGCGCTTTTGATACAAGGTTTAGGTGCGCTTTTGATTCATATCTTCATGCCATTTGATACAAGGTCTAGGTGCCCATTGATGCAAGGTCTGTTTGCGCTTATTTATTGTTTGTCAATCAAGGTGTTATAAAAAATACATTGATTTAATTTTTTTATCACCGCATCTTACTAGCTGCTAAGGTTATACGCATACATGATGATTACTCTAATAGGGTAGGGACGAGGAAGGAAGCAAATTAGAGGTAATCTACCAGCATTTGAATGGAAGAAGAGTGGGAAATTATTTAGGAAAAAAACCACCTTCAATAGACCTGACTGGGGCTCGAACCTAAATCTTACCAACTTCAGTAGGCCAATTTAACACGAGAATGACGCCTTAGATCATGCGGTCACTGAAGTGGGTGACATAGGAATTTAAATTAAAAACAGATATGTATTAATAAATAAGTGGAGGGAAGGAATTTAATACTCCCTCTCACGTTTGACACAAAGTGACGTAAAGCAGCGGAAGGGATTGTTTTATTATGCTCGATGGCATTAAATACACGCGTAGCCTAACTACTAGCTACCGTCCAGAGTGGTAACACTCCCTCTTTTTTCCTCACGCGTCTCAATGGGCGTCGCGAAATTTTACGCATGCGCAATAAAGAGTTCTAGTTTCGTTTGTACAAACGCTTTGTCTCAAAGAAGTCCATTTTGAGATTGATAAGAGTGAGTTCAGAGAGTATATTTCAATATAATGAATTTACCATCTCATGTTTAGAAAAATTATTTATCTCATTTTTAAATGTTGTCATTTGTAATCCTGCATACTAAAAAGCCTTACCATTATTCTTGAAGCCATCTAAAAATAGAATTATTTATAAAACAATTTTTCAAACTCATCAGCAGGGCCACATATGAACCCTGATTTTTATAGGAAGCCCATTTTAGACTTTCAACATTAACTGAAAGTAAATAAAGTTTGGCACTCTAGAAATATGTCTTATTTTAAATTATTTAGTGATACTAAAAAGTTATCAAAAAGCTTACATTAATACTTTACTATGGATAATTGTATAGTTTCATTTTACATTATTATTTAAATGGACTAAAAATATAAATACAATTATTGTTATTTTTTTTCCCCCGCCATTGTGGTAAAATGAGTTTCCTCTTTTCAAAATAACGGGCTTCCTTTGAAAATCAGACTTTAGTATGAATCTTAATAACCCGTGGGCAAACGTGGCTTTTAATTTGTTTAAATATACATGTGGAGGTATATTTATTATTAATTATAATAATAATAATGTATCGTGGGATCACTGTGTTTGCGTCTGTTTTGGCAGCACTGGAAGCGTAAAACGTCTGGGCATCCAGCCATCAGTAGCGCCGCAGCCAAATGTTAATTGGATTTCATTCGAAAGAAACGGCAAGTTTCTTAGAAATATCTCGAGGGGAAACAAATTATAGGTGTCGATCATGTATCGAACAAGTAAACTGGTTCTGTGAGGCGATAAGAAGACCAATAGGGAAAGGCAGGCAGAGGTTCTATTCCGCTTTACGAGTTTTGACAACTCGCAAGCGCTTAATACACAACCTCGGGGTTTTGTTTGTGTGTTTCAGAATATCATCCACACTGGAGGCGCCATACATTCCCTATTTTTACTGAACTCGTTATAAACATAATTGATTTTTATTTTGTTATTTTCTCAAGTCGTGTCCTCTTGAACGAGTGGTAAAATGGGTTGCTCTTAAGGTTCTTCTAAGGTTGTTCGTTAATAAATCACAATCTATAATAAACATACAATGGATTTATAATGAAACGTAAGTAGTAAATAAATAAATGAATAATTTTACTCGGACTATTAATGATGTATTCTAACTTAATTTATAGACAAACACATAAACAAGACCCCAGAACGTCATTTACTGTGTAGTGGTGGATGTTAAATAAATGGCACGGTACAGTCGCACCAACTTTCTCATACATTGTATTAAAGTTTGGAACAAAAAAAAAAGTTTCAGTAAACTACCCTTAAGTAAGCTTTCTTCAGAAAAAACAAATACATCATCTATATAATTTTTAAACAAAATGTTTGAACCATTTAAAGAAAATGAGGAATTTAAAAACATCATCAGTAACTACCTTTGATTTAAAAGCTAGCGTGCAAATATTACAAAAAAATTCCTGAGGCATCACCATGCAATATATACAAATATTAAGTTTGAATAAAATCCACCAAACTGTTTCATATCTGTGGCTAGGGACAGACAGACAGACAGACAGACAGACAGACAGATATTGGGACAGTCAGAATTATAATATCAACTTTTTTGTGTTCCGGGGCATAAAAAAGTCAAGATTCATCATAATCACGAAGTCAACAATTTTCATGATTACAATACTTTCTCTTTAGATGAAAAAGTAAACTAAGTGCTAAATTTACTAACCTCGCTGGAAATTGAGCGATGTATTCTCAAATAGTGAGGAATACGCTCTATGGGACCATACTTTATATTATCCCTCTTAAGTTACGTAACGCTTCCAGTTTCAACTATTAAATAAATGGTAAGGAATTCCGCATGGACTTTCTCGCTCTATTGTTTAAAAAATGGAGATATTTACTCAAAGTTTATAATATAATATACACTAGAAACCCGAGAACAAATTGCGCTATACATACGTAAAACTTTTTTGCCTCACGATTTTAAATTTTATAATTCTATTTTTAAATATTAACCTTTTCATTTGTATATTTGGACCAATAAAAATCGATTTTGGGTCCCCAAGGGTCAACGCTTTGTATTAAAATTTTGACTTCCAGTTAAAATCTTCGGCATTTTATTAGGGGATGCACATCTTATGGTTATCGCATTGCTACTAAATTTCTCTTTTATAAATTTTGACCAATAAAATAGGTAGGTAATTATTGACTATTGCGTATCAGGGTGATCCAGGACGGGGCATCGGGGGCGCGCGCCTCCCTTCAAGAAATTAAACCAATTAAATCAATGTTAAAGACACTACTAGTTTTATTGTAACGTAATACTATCTCACTAACCATATTTCATTTTTAAAATTGTTATTGGTAATATAATTAAATGATTAATATACGGTAATTGTTATAAATACTTAAGACAATCACATTAAGTATTAAAAAGGAGAAAATAGGCATTAATGAAACTACCCAAATTTAAGTTGCGCGCCTCTCACCTTGTTGCACAAACCTTGTTTAGCTTTAAATTTATTTTGTCATTTTTATTATTACTATTTCAATGATTAATAATAAATAAAGATCTTTAAAATAATTTATTTTTAAATAACGTGCTTTAAACAAAATCTTTGAATAGTACCAAAACATAACGTACTAGTATGGCTTAGTGGTAACATTTCGATTTAGAATGAGATAAAACTAGCTATACTATAGAGTGGAGTTAAAGTTCGATTGTTATAAATCTGAATAATTCCATCTATTTTGTTTAATGGATTGAATAGCTAAAAAAACTATTTATATAATCATTGTTTTAATGTTTGAATTTATTTCCCTCTTAATGATCACTATTTGTTGATATTATTATTATTTGATTATAATAAATTTCGACACTAATCGCAAATTTCGAGTTTTACCCTTCATTAGAGGATTATTCTCAAGTTTAGCGTTACACTCAAAAATTATTTAAAGACTTACTCTCAAATTTTGAAGTATTTTTATGTTAAAATTTCTTGAGGTCCCCCCCCTCATGAAAATCTGTGATTCACCCCTGTGCGGTACAAACATTTTTCCTAAGCGGTTGAAGGAAAGAGAACATACACGTTTTGAGAGAGTTACTTATTTCTTACTCTATGTCATTAGAGAATTATTGCGTTAAAGTTTGAGTAGTTTCTCTTTTCAACTAAAGCTAACAAAATTGTATTAATACGTATATTTGCCAATATCTCAGAAACAATTGGTTTTATAAAAATATATTTCAAATAAAAGTTTATTATTTTTAATAGTACTACAATTTTGCAATGATAAGTTATTTAGTATCTCAAATAGTTGCGGGGATACGGAAATGTGCGCTTCTGTAAAGTACCCTAAAAGTCCCTTTCATGGGGAAATGAAAATAGCCAGTTTATTTATAATCCTAATCAACGCCTAGATACGAATTTTAATCAAAATCGTTAGAGCCGATTTTGAGAGAATTAATCATTTCTCCTTTCGCTTTTTTATTAAAGTACTCTTAATTTTGGGGTTAAAAAGATACACAGACAGACGGCTTTGGGGGGTCATGAGACATCGACATCCATCAATATTTCGGGATTTTTTAACGGTTGCAATACTTTACCTTAAAGTGTTCGAAAAGTTAAAAATATATATATTTGCGCATAGCTTGAAAGTTATTGGTTTTATAAAAATATATTTCGAATAAAATATTTTTATTATAAATAGATCTACATATTTGCTACGATAAGTAATTTCATATCTCAAATAGTTTCGGAGATATGATAAAAACATGAGAATTTACGCATCAGACCGGAGCCCTTAGTCATTTTGCGGAAATATTGGGAGTAGCCATTTTGTTTTTAATATTTATGAACGTTTGAGAAATGAAATTTAAGCAAACTCGTTAAAACCGATTTTGAGAAAATCGATTTTTACTCTTTTTGCCCTTCAGTAAACTACCCTTAATTTAAGGATTGGATATCCAATTCCAAAAACTCCTCGGGACAACCCTATGAAAACCCTGAATACCAAGTTTTAACTCGATTGGTAAAATAGTTTAGGCTTTAGTTGGAGGTACAGACATACAGATAGACAGACTGACGGAAATCCAAAAACAACTTTTTTCGATTTGGGAGGTCATGAAACGTCGAGATTTATCAAAATCTCGAGCTCAATTTTTTGACGATCACAATACTTTCTCTACCTGTAAGATAGCGAGAAAGTAAAAAGTAAAACAGCATATTTTTCTCATGACATTTTCGAATGGGCTGGTTCTTTCACTATCCTAGTTATTTTCACATCGAATCTTATATGTCTAAAATAAAGAGGATTTTGAATAAATGATGCAACTTCTATTCAAACAGTTTTATTTGTATTTACAAAAAACACTATTTTAAAAGTGTGAAAAAGCTTAAGTTTATACATGACTATTTTTATTGTTTGTTTTATAAATTAAACTTCGTTACATTACACTAGCCTAAGGCCCCCCCCTCAAGTGCGCTACGCAATACATGTATGGCCCTTATTGGCTAAGCTAAGTTTCCATTTGGGCTCTACCTATTTCCTAGTTGCTGTAATGTTTGGTTGACTTAGTATGAGCCACTAGTTTTGTAAAATACACTATTAAGAGCCTTCTGATTGTATTATCACCTAAATAGTTGAAAAAAACCTGTTTTTTACATCTAATTAAATTACTATCTATTCCAAATTCTAATGTACTAATACGTTTATGATTATATTTTTTAATTACCTGATTCAATGGTAAGTAGATTCTTGACGAGACACAAGATGACATATTTACCAGTCTAGTGGAAAGATTGGCCTGAGAGTGTTGTGTTTATACAGACTGTAACTGTGAAATGTTCTCAACACTAACTGGTAATGTGTAGACGTCTGTATATACAGATATAATACATACATGTCTGTGAAATGTTTTCACCACTAATTGGTCATGTGTAGACGTTTACATATACAGAGATAATACAAACGAGGTCTGTGAAATATTCTCAACACTAACTGGTCATGTGTAGACGTTTACATATACAGATATAATACAATTCAGGTCTGTGAAATGTTTTCACCACTAATTGGTCATTTGCATATACAGAGATAATACATACAGGTCTGTGAAATGTTCTCACCACTAAATGGTAGTGCGTGGACGTCTGTATATCCAGAACTTATACTTACTGTACCTGTGAAACGTTATCTATAGGGCCTACTCTGGTTTGACAGTAACTAACAACTTTTTTATTTATTTTCTTGAGACTGTTTATTTCAAAATGTGTTCTTCACGTTCTGCTCGAATTGTTTGTTTTTTATTACCACGTCTTACTACCATCGGCATTCTAGTCTAACACGTTCCAGGTTCACTGTAACAATAAGGATGTAGGCCTTGCTGTAATATATTTTCACAACATCCATGTTGGGAATGTTCTATGTTCGATGTTTTCGCCATATATTATTGTTAGTCAATGATAATTTTTTATCACTCGATAATTTGACCTTTACTTTTTTTTTTTAGAACCGCGTATTATCACCCATTTGGGTTATACGCCTATGTACTAATTACGTTAATAGGTTAGGGATGAGGAAGGTTAAATTTAGAAGATGTGTACCCGCATTTTCGTGGGGATAGAGGGGAGAAACCATTTAGGAAGAACCACCCTTAGTACACCCGACCCTGATCGAAACACAATCTACCCGTCTTCGGCAGTCTAGTGACTAGTCTATTGTCAGAGTGATGCCTTAAGCCATGCGGCCACCAAAGTGGCTAAGTACTTTATTATTTGTGTTATTTGGGACAAAATATTTTGCTTTTAAATTTCTAATTTAAAGTGCAAATGAACTCATACTTTCCCTCGTAATAATTAAAATTTGGTAACGCCTTTATATCTACTATATCTTTATGTACATATAACTGATATTTTAAATTCGTTTATTACAAACGCAATTCAGACATAGTTATTTAATTGATATGAATAATACCAGATGTTTTTATAATAAAGCATTGATGATCCTTGATCTATAACATCACAGTTTTTCATCAGGTACTTATACTTATGAAACAGCCTCTAAAAAATATAATCTAATTTTCTCAGAAACTTTTAGTTTTTGCAGTCAACATTGATGGCGTTTTAGTATATATTGTATATATATATGTATATACAGTTACAGATCACATGATCAGACGTATGAATGTATTTAAATTATTTTTAGCGAATTTTACAACGGGTAAATACTGTCTCTTCCTATCAGAATCCTTCTCTTCCGTGGATACCACTTTTTAAAAAGTTGTCCCTCACAAGTGGTTGAAATGAAGGTAGGAGCTCTTTCAACAAGTGGGCTAGGTTGGTCGGTGGTGTAGGAACGCTGCGGCCTTGAAGCGCGATAGTCAGGGCAAGGGGTGGGATGGGAGGGGGGGGGACATAGTTCCTCCATACAGGGGTTGTAAGGAAGGGAGGAGTGATGGCCTCGCTGGAAGACAGATGGATCTAGGCTCCGTACAGTCCGGAGACGATTAGCATGGAGAACATATCAGTTTTATTATCCGACGTCTTAATACCGGTTCACACTGAAAGCTAGGCTAAGCGATGCCTTACTACGCCACGCTATGTCTTTTTTTTCTTCTTCAGATTGTTAGCCGGGCAATGTTTCCACCTTCCATCTTGAACCATATTACATTGCGCATGCGCATATCACAGTTTGGGCTCCGCGTTGAAAAGACGCAGTGTTGGTTTGGTGAAAATAACCAAAGAGGTGTTGAAGTTTTGTTTTCAATTCGTTTCACGTGTATTTAAATAATATTCTATTTATGTTTTATGATTAATAAGTGTTTTTATATTACAATTGAACCGTTAATTGACCATGTCAAACCTCCACCTCCTAAATTTTTATTCCTATTCCAAAAACAGCTGCTAATAGCAGAAGCTCATCTTCCTTTTATAGATTGCCATAACTTGATTTCACTGGAGCAGACCAGAAAGAAACCACACTGAATTCAGGAGAGAAAAGAGAAACCACAGCTTAGCTTAACAATGTGTCTGAAACCAAACCGACAAAGTCTTGGCACAGAATAACTTATATTAGCATTCTGTGTGAACCGACATTTAGGCCACTCTTATAATTTGGGATATTTATGATGCACTTTATGAACCTACTGGTTATATCAGCGAACAACAACCAATCCTCCGGCCGCTAAGCCATCGCTCTCAAAGGTAAAGTTCTAATTTCACCAATGATAGCTTTTTCAGCCCTACCGGTCCCCGATTTAGATTAACGTCACGGTTGAAAAAAATACCACTACGAAATTGTAACGTCTCTTATCACAGTTATGAATTGACAAGTTGGGGGTGGGAGTAGGAGGGGGATAGTATTCGGGAGCTGTGCCTATTCTACATAATTAAATCAGTTTGTAAGTCGTATGTTATCCTGGGGTTTAGAAATTCTACGTTAGTTTATAGTAATACGTCTATTATTTTATTCACAACCTTTTGGTCGGAGAAACTATTTTGCTAAATTTATGATACTATCAACGAAAATCGTAAGTAAGAAAAAGTGTGTGGTTGTTGGACGACTGTTGCAGAACATCCCCTTACCCCTCAATACCCCTCACCCATCATAGTAAAGGTAAAAGAAAACAAAGATTGAGCTAAGAAGATGAGTCTGATAGGGATACAGAATATTTCAAAGTAACGCAGCAAGCTCGTGTCTTTTTTTTTTTATGTGCCGTCCCTCACAAATATTACAGAACAAGACAATTTTTTAATTTGTATTTTTTTACTTTTTGTTAAATAATGAATGGCAAATAAAGTGTTGTGATGTTACTAAAAATAAAATGAATTTTTCAATCTGGAAAGTAGACCATATTTTTAGTGGTCTTGATTGGTTTAGTATTTTAGTTTTTGGTTCATGCTCCCAGCTTGAATCTTATGCGGAGGTGATATGCGTGAGGGATTGATGGTTCGAAGGGGTGGAGGGCTAGAGGTTCACCTAGCTGAAGATCCGATTTTCTTTCGAAGAACCTTCCGAAAGGAGTGGCGGATCAAGAGAGGGGGTGATGGGGCGATCCACCCCCCTTCCCCAATAGAAAATATTATTATTAATGTATTTATTTACATGGCGAAATTAAAGCATAAGCCTTCTCTTACATTTAACCATGTCTTTAAGTTAACATTACACTGCATTATTCAATTACTATCATTAAATAAAACACAGGGGAAAAGTATTTGAGGAAAACATACATATGAACATAAAATATATAAAACATTGCAATGAGATAAACACATACAAAACCAGCAACCAAAACAGTAATATCAACTTAAAGTATCTATAGATTAGTAATGTAAACAAAGAGATAATATAAAATTAATAAAAAATTCTAGTAATTAGATTATTAAGTTTAGTAAAACTTCACCTCTGACAAGATGTGTATTAATCACAACTTGTGAATGTGAGGAATGCCAGGCCTCCACCGTGGTTCGGATTCCACGTTAAACTGTAGGTCCTCCATTTCATCTCACAATCACCCTATCATTGCACATTAGCGTAAGTGCGTATAACCCGAACGGGTAGTAAGACGCGGTGCTAATAATAATAACAATAATAATAATAATAATAATAATTTAGTATAATGATCAATTATTTGTATTAAAATACATATTTTTTTATATTTATAACTACTAAAACATTTTAGACCCATATACATATTTATTACTTTTTTGTGACAGCGACTTTTTGTTTTATGTTTTTTGTATTAAAATTATACATTTTTAAAATCAAAATTGTATTTTTTTTCTTACAAATCCTCTTTTTATTACTATGTGTATTAATTAAAATTATTTTTATAAATCAGCAATATGGTTATTAAATTTATTATAAATTAAGATTATTTCTATTTACGTTTGTTAAATTTATACTTGAAGGAGCCTTAAAGCAATCGCACCCTCAACAATATCTCCTGAACCCACCTTGTCCAAAAGTGATATTATAGATACCACCTGAGAGTCCTTTTTTCCTACCACAATAATTCTAGTAGGCTCTACCTACACCTTCTATACATTTCAACCGTTCTTGAAGATTTGCCATGAGAATATTATTATTTGATGGTAAACCTTTTAAACGAAGAGAAAAATTTCTGTTTAAATTCTAGGACAGCCTTGACCCGTACTCAAGATCTGTTGATATCATCATGTGAATAAAATTAAACTCTTATGTTTATAATGGAGAAATATTTGATTTATTTTGCCAAAAAAAAAAGTTTGCTCTAAAAAACTGCAGGAATACTGACCTTTATTCACCAACGCTCTTACATTCGACAAGTTTAATAGCAGCGAGTAAATTCGCAGACGAGAAGCTTAGTAGTAATCTTTCCCTGTGTAATTGAGACTTTAAGCAAATATTGGCGTGGCACCCACTTCGGTGGCCACATGGTCTAAGGTGATACTCTCTCAATATACTAGACTTCCAATGATGGTGAGATCGTGGCTCGATCCTGGTTGGGTGTACTGAAGGTTGTTCTTACCAAATGGTTTCCCACTCTCTCTCCCCACGCAAATGTGAGAACACTTCCTTTAAATGCAAACTTCCTCATCCCTGACCTACTAGCATAATGAGAACGAACGAATAGTAAAATGTAGGGCTAAACAAACAAAAAATCAACAATAGATTAGTATTAAGATTGTGTTTAAAAGTTAAATACTTAAATTCTAACAACTGGGCTATTTTTAAAAACTGTATTTTTACTCCTGAAATTTTTTCTAACTTTTTTCCGCGTCTTACAACTTGTTAGGATTAAACGTCTATGTACTAATTACACTAATGTGTTAGGGATTAGGAAGATTTAATTTATAGGAAGTGCACCCGCATTTGTGGAGGGAAAGTGGAAAACTATTGAAGGTAAACCACCTCTGTGCACCCGACCAGGATTGAAACCCCGATCTTCCCGTCTTCGTCAGTCTAGTTTAACACGAGAGTAGCGCGTTAGACCATGCGGCCACAAAAGCGGGTTTGCTTCGCTTCTTTATAATCTTCACTTAAACTCCCACGGCACACTTGCTGACCCGTCCTAGCACACAAACTCCCACGGCACACCTACTGACCCGTCCTAGCACACACATCCCACGGCACACCTGCTGACCCGTCCTAGCACACACACTCCCATGGCACACCTGCTGACCCGTCCTAGCACACAAACTCCCACGGCACACCTGCTGACCCGTCCTAGCTCACAAACTCCCACGGCACACCTTCTGAACCATCCTAGCACACAAACTCCCACGGCACACCTGCTGAACCATCCTAGCACACAAACTCCCACGGCACACCTGCTGAACCATCCTAGCACACAAACTCCCACGGCACACCTGCTGACCCGTCCTAGCACACCAACTCCCACGGCACACCTGCTGAACCATCCTAATACACAAACTCCCACGGCACACCTGCTGACCCGTACTAGCACACAAACTCCCACGGCACACCTGCTGACCCGTCCTAGCACACAAACTCCCACGGCACACCTGCTGAACCATCCTAGCACACAAACTCCCACGGCACACCTGCTAACCCGTCCTAGCACACAAATGTGCCGCGACACACCGATTGAAAAACTCTTACTTAGGGTGTATTTTTAAATTTTTGACATCTATTGCGAGTCTAACGCCTTAAACCTCGTGAACAATGGTTATCCTCTATTAAAATATTGTATTATTTAATAGAGCATTCAGTTTTTTCTCTATAACTTGATCACCAAAGTAAAATATCCTACTGAATGAGATCCAACGAGAAATCTTTATACCAGAGGTTGGCAATCTTATTTGGGCCCCGAACGATTTTTACATTTATCAAAGGTCCCACGATTACCCTTCGTTTCTCCAATCTCCTTTAATTCTTTTATTTATTTATTTATTTCTATACATCTTGTATTTATTTATTAAATTCAATATTTCCTCCGATACTTTTGCCTCTACCTTTATATAAAATACGTAAGATAAATAATTTTAATTTAATTTAGCACCACGTCTTACTACCCGTTTGGATTATACGCATAAGTACTAATTACGCGAATGGGTTAGGAATCGGAAAAGTTGAATACAGAGGAAGTGAACCCACATTAGCGTGGAGGGAGAGTGGAAAAAACAGTTTAGGAAAAAAACCCCCCCAGTTCACCCGAGCGAGATTCGAACCTCGATCTCCTCGTCCTCGGCAGTTTAGCTTAACACGAAACTAGCGCGTTAGCTAACTACGCCACCGAGGCGGGTCATAAGATATATAAAATGTACAGTCCGTTTACCCTGAAAGGTAGAAGTCTTACCTTGGCGGATTACGCTATGGCTTTATCTAATAAGTTATACAAAAGGAGAATAATGCAAGGTAAGCTTGCCTTTTCGTGACGATCGTGATCGACCTATTGCCGACCACTGCTCTATACAGTAGCCCCATGACTTCTTTGGTGCTGACTGACAGCTCACAGCTGACTTCTGACAGTCAAAATTTAGGTATATACCTAAATTTTGACTGTCAGAAGTGACAGCTGATAAACACATGTTTTTTCAGATCATATGGTTCGGCGTAGGAATACATAATTTGTTCTGGTTTAAAGCCGTCAGCTGTCATCTGTGAGCTGTCAGTCAGCACCAAATAAATCATGGGGCTACTGTACTGTAGTAACGATAAGCACAAGGTGGAAGAGACGTCTACTGTTCACAGAAATACTAGTAGCCTTTCTACTTCCTAGGGATGGTTTGTTTTACATTTGTTTTCATCTTCTCTATATGTTATCACGTGTTTGGGGGGGTGGGGGGAGGTTAAAGAGAGGGTGGCTTGGATGTGGGTGTTGGTCTCCTTCCCCTTACTCCCCTCAGCCTTATTAAATATCCCAGGTAAAAGGGTTGACTTAGGTCAGTAACAAACCCCGCCAGAGGAAAAGGGTTTAGATAGAAACAGTTTACACTTCTACGACACAACGGGAGACTCTTTGTGATTCATTCTACTCTCGCGCTGTGGGTGCGTCGGGGGAAGAGTTGTGGGATAACAACACGGAGCCAGCCGCTACATCGGGGCCAATTAAAACTGGACCGTGTGGGTAGAGGAAAGGGGAAGGAGAACAATGCCTTAAATTGACTGCGTGCTCGAGAATTTGACACGACTGTCTTTTTAATTTTTTTTCTTCCCCACCGCGTCATATTACTCGTTCGGGCTGTGCGCGTTCAGTGTAGGGAACGCGAGATAAGGTCAGTGTTTTCCCATTATTTAATAACAAAACTTTTTTTTTTGGTCCAAATAAAAAAAAATCGCTCCAGTAGAAACATATAGTTTAATTTTCTTCACGTGGTGATATCAACAGTTATTGAATATCTATCAAGGGCATAACGGCATTCGATGATAAACTTTTTAAATGAAAATAAAAATTTGTCTTTAAATACCAGGACACCCTTGTCAGATATTCAACAATTGTTGATATCACCATGTGAAGGAAATTAAACAACTATATCTTTGTACTGAAGCAAAATTTGATTTATTTTGAATAGAAAGTTTTGATATAAGAAACTGCAAAAAAAAAAATTGTAATTTTCTCGCGTTTCCTACACTGAACGTGACGCTATTTTGTTTGGCGGGTTGCATCTGAACTTTATACAATAAAAACTCTAAGCAACATCACACATAAGAGCCAATGTTCGAAATAGAAAGAGAGGGATTTTAGTGAGCAGTTCAACCTGAGAGATATCTTGTTTTCTTTGCTGATATAACTTCCCCTCTTCCGCTGACGAGTGTATACAACCACACTACTATTTGTAACTGGACAAGATTTACTTGCCATTCAAAATTAGATTTTTCTTGTTTTTGGTTTGGTTTTTATTTCAATGTGTTTTATTTTTAGAACCACGTCCTACTACTACCCGTTCGGTTTATACGCCTATGTACTAATTACACTAATGGGTTGGGTATGAGTAGAGTTGAATTTAGAGAAGTGTACTCTCATTTACGTTAAGGTAGAGTAAAAACCATTTGAGAAAAAAACACCCTTATTAGGCCTACAGCCGACCGGGATTTGAAGCCCGTTCTACACGTCATTGGCAGGCTAGTGACTAGTCTGTTGCGAGAGTGACGCCTTAGGCCATGCGGCCACCAAAGCAGGTAAACATTTATGAGGGGAATTTTTTTTCGCTGTCAATATTTACAAAAATTTACTTTATTATTATTGCCGTTATATAGGTAAACTATTAATAATATCCTACGAAAGTAACAGCTCCAAATCACACTAATTTTCGTGCACATAAATTAAAATTGTTTAATTTAGTTTTTAACTGTCAAAAATGTTTTTCTTACGATCAAAATGGGACTGTATTTACTAATAATACCGTTCTGAGGCAAGATAACTTTAATATTTGAGTTAAGGCCGATACACACAGAATGCTATGCTAAGCTGTGCTGTGCTAAGACTTTGTCAGTTTGGTTTCACACTCATTTCTAAGCTAAGCTAAGCAATGGTCCATCCTTTCACTCCAGAATTCAGTCTTGTTTCTTTCTGGTTTGCTCCAGTGAAGTTTAGTTAAGATGGCGTTCTCCAAAATCTCTTGTTTGAGTTCAGGTGATAGTACTGAGGAAGAAAAGATGCTGTTAGCAGTTGTTTTGGAAGATGGAGAAAATTTAGGAGGTGTAGGTTTGACTAGTTCAATTAACGCTTCCATTTTAATACAAAAACAATTATTAAATATAAAACCTAAATAGAATATTACTTAAATACAAGTGAAACACACTGAAAACAAAACTTCAACACTTCTTTAGTTATTTTCACCAAACCAGCTTTACGTCTTTTCAACACGGAGCCCAAGTTGCGTTATGCGCATGCGCAACGTAAGATGGCTCAAGATGGGAGATGGAAAAATTGCCCTGCCAGCAATCGGAAAAAACATAACATGGTGTAGCAAGGCATAGCTTAGCTTATCTTTGTGTTTGAAACAACACATTTAAATATATGGTCCGGAATTTTCCTAAAGAGTTAGCAGAGCAAATCTTAGCTTAGCGTTCTGTGTGTACCGGCCTTTAGATGTTAAATAAAATAATATAAAATATAAAAACATCTCCCCCCGAAAAATCGGTTGAGGAAAAAGTTCTCCCCCTAATAAATCTAATATTAATAAAATAAATAGTACAATACAAACATACATACTGTACTTTCTAATATGTTATATTATAGTTTGGAACACACTTTTAAAAAACAGTTTTCAATAAATCATCATTCAAGAATTTTTCTCAAAAAACAAACAAATATAAAGTGTTATTTACTATACAAAACACTTCTCAGATACCCATTTTAAACCAAATCGTTAAAGTCATTTTCGAAAATTTAAAAAAATCATTCATCAGTAAACTACCCTTAATATAAAGTTTGAATTAAATCCATATAATGGTTTTGGCTGTAGCTCCAGGTACAAATAGACACAAGAAGGACCGTCACAAACTGTAAAAACAACTATTTTAACTTCAGGTGCACATAAAAAATCAAGATTCTATAATCCCAAAGCAAAAATGTTCACTATTAAGTACAATATGTTTCCCTTTATGAAATAAGGATGTAATTCTAATCCTGTGAATCTTAAAATAGGAGGATGGGTGAAAATTCATATTAGGGTAAGGAGAAAAACAGGTTATAATTAAGGTTACCAACCGTCCCGGAAATTAAGACATTTCTTGCTTCACCGCTCTACGCTAGTATTCTCTGCACCACTAGGAATATAAATAACTTAAATAAACATGACATAACTAGAGGTAATGTATTTACAAACGGTATTGTTTTAAAATTCAATTATATCCAAAACACATGTAATCTGAGTATGTTTTACTTAGTAATACTTTCAAGTAATGAGGACAGTTAAAGAACAGATTAAAAAAGTAGACGTAATGTCATGCATAAGATGACCTAGTAGAATATTTTTTAAATGTCTGTTGTTTATTAATAAATAACGGAGATATCACACTTAAATTATCTGTGCCATCATCTACGTAAGCTTATCGTAGTCCTATTACAGCTTCGTGTTTTTACTTTGTTTTTTTTTAGCACGTCTTACTACCCGTTCTGTTTGTACACCTATGTACTAATTACACTGATGTGTTAGGGATTAGGAAGGTTTAATTTAGATAAAGTGTACTGCATTTGCGTGGAGGTATGGTAGAAAACCATTTTAGAAAACTACCCTCAGCGCACCTGACCGGGATTGAACCCAGATTTCCCCGTCTTCGGCAGTGTAATCCAACACGAGAGTAGCGCGTTAGACCATGCGTCCACTGGAGAGGATTAAAGATTCGTATTCGATGTCAAGGAATTACATCGGTAATAGTTGGTAACCCTAGTTCTAATTCTAATATCCATAGAAAGTTAATTCCCATTACGATTACATACTCGAGTGTTTTTACCCCTTTGCCGGATGGGAAAGAGGTGAATCTTTTAGTGAATACTCTGGAGGGAGAGGCATAACCAATAGAGGTCAGATAGGGGTGAATAAAAGCTGAGGTCTTAGGAGAAGCGTCGTTGATTTGGTACTGTCACTGACACCTACTTGTCATTGAATTCTATTTCCCCACTTCAAAGCCGACAAGAAAAGCACTCCTCATTTTACCTCGTCTACCAGAAATCACCAATTCGCATGCACATACTTTTTTTTTACATCTTCAGATTCGTTCTATCATTGTTTGAACAATTAGAATAATATAGAAATATACCTTTTATGAACGACGTTTTCCCCTACATGTCTTCTAATACACTGTTTGATGGCTTTATGTGCCATAGATCCTAGGTGCCACCTTCCATAACCCAGAATTTCTACTTACTCAATAAGTCACAAGCCACCACTGCGGGAAATGTTCATTTCGACCCCCTCCCGGCTCCCTCGGCCGAGATTCGACACTGAACCTTTCGGTCACCGGCAAATGGCAATACGATTGGATAGATTGACGCCGTGCAACCATCGGTGCTATTCGTTTTGGATAAGCTAGAAAAAAATAATTATATCCAGACCACTGGTAACAGAACAACAGAAAAAAATAATCATAAAGTCAAAGTAGAATAATGATTTCACACCAAATCAGATTGTTCTTTTGTACCAAAAGTTTATAATGTCTTTGTTTACCGTCTAAATGTTAGGGTGAGTTTCAAATGTTCTTTTGTAGACTTTTTTTTTTCTGAACCACCTGCGGAAAAAATTACAATAATTTCAAAAATGTGTTTAAAATTCTCAATAAAAATTAAATTTAATTCACATTCAATACTAAACTTCATTTAAAACTACCCGCCTCGGTGGCGTAGTTGCCTAACGCGCTAGTCGTGTTGATCTCGACTGCCGAGGACGGGGAGATCAAGGTTCGAATCTCAGTCGGGTGAACTGTGGGGAGGGGGGTCCTAAATGGTTTTCCACTCTCCCTCCACGCAAATGCGTGTTCACTTCCTCTAAATTCAACCTTCCCAATTCCTAATCCATTAGCGTAATTAGTACTTAAGCGTATAACCCGAACGGGTAGTAAGACGCGGTGCTAAATAAATAAATAAAAAAATAAACTGAATTAATATAAGTTTTAGTATTTAGTTTGTTTTTAATGTTTTTTTGTTCACCGAGTTTTACTATTTATAATAACAGACTGTACTTGGTTAGGGTGGTTGAAAGTTTTCAAGCTTGATTTTTACAGTTGTGTAGAGGAGGAGGGAGGGGAGTAAAGAGGACGAAGAAACATCAGCCATCCCTCCAACCCCTATTCGGCCTATTTTGAAGGTTTGGAAAGGACGAGTCCAAGTTGTGTTCCTAAGGAGGGAGGAGGGGTGGAAGCAAATGATAGACGAAGGTCACGGGAAAGACAAAAGACTTCTCGACAAACGACCCCAAGAGAAGACAAAAAGATGAGGAGATTGCCTTTCTGAAGATAAAAGTTGACGCGAAACAAACGACCAGGCAAGTAAGTTTCATGAAACTCTATATTAGCGGTTAGGGTGAGTTAAAATAAAATAAAAAATTAACACATTCCCTCCCCCCCCCCCAAACACACACACACTAGATAAGTTTCACTGTCAACACTTTAGAGTTGACATTTAAGTTGGCCAAGTTTGGCCAATCTAAATGACGTAATAGTGAACTAAATAGGGTGGATCTTGTATAAACCACCTTTGTCTACTTTAAAGGTGTATGAGGGTAGAGGGAGGAGGGATGATGTTAAGGGTTTTGTTCCCAGAAAATGAATTCAACTGTAGAACTTTCTTGACCATTGTTTCAGATTTGAATGAAGACAGTTTACAAAGGTCATACAAGTAGAATGAATGTTTGTACAGGTGATAAGGCTAATGAGAATTCCTTGAATACGAGAACATATTTCAGTTGTTATATAATCTTTAAACATTGAGTTTTAGAATTTATGATATTATTTGGGATAGTGTTCACTTTATTAACATATGGTTATACAATTATACTAATGAATATAGGCCGTTCCACTCTTAAATGGCCGTATCGGCTCTATGCGGACATTTACCATCTTTATTTAGCCCATTGGTTTACCTGTAAGAACCGTCCTTCTTCTCTTAAGCGGAGTTGCCATTTTGTAGCTTAAAAATGAACAATTATTTATATGAATTTAGTAAGCTACATTATATATACCTCAGTTTTAGCTTATGTGGTGCTGACTGACAGTTCACAGCTGACTTCTGACAGTCAACATTTAGGTATATACCTAAATTTTGTCTGTCAGAAGTGACAACTGCTAAAGACATGTTTTTTGCAGATCATATGGTTCGTCGTAGGATACATAATTTGGTCTGGTAGCTTTTCAAAGTCGTCAGAAGTCAGCTGTGAGCTGTCAGTCAGCACCACATAAGCTAAAACTGAGGTATAGCATTCCCTGATGCATCTAGTGCAAGCAATTTAAGCTAGAAAAATAAAAGTTTTGAGCTCCCAATTTTTAGCAAAATATGAAAACTAACATTGTGTGTCAGTTCCACGAGTTTCCAATATATCACGTCATAAGTCTCGTTTCAGTTGTGAGGAAAAGCCAATAATTTTATATTGGCTATAGTAACGGTCATGAGTCATGAACAACTTCGGCAAAGTTTGAAAGGGATAATTTTGCCAAAAATTAAAAAAAAATGTAAACCCAAGAAACCTCTTAAAAAAATAGTTTTATTAACCAAGCAGATAGTGGTGCACTTCTTAGCGACTTTCCTCATCCTTAATACATATTTTTAATTTAAATTAGTATACGTTGCTGATAGCCAAAACACAGGCACCAGATGTAGGACTACATATAGTCTTGTTGAGCTTAGCACCAATGAATCCCCCCCCCACTACTGACAACAGCAGGAAATAGAACCAATGTCCTCTAGGAAAGGTTAAACACGGCTGTTTGAAACGTAACTAAGTTGGTCTACCAGTTGTGAGATATTAGTGTTGTGTTTAAATAATTATTTTGGTGTAGACCTAGATCAATTTTGGTGATTTAATCATTGTTATAAAACGTAAAACAAAAATTATAAACGACTTATTATATTCTAATCAAACTAATAAAGATGAAGAATCAAATAGCTGAAGCTATTATTTATGCTTTTTAGTGAGTAATTCTTCATCTAATTATCATATTCTGAAAATTGAAAAATGACAGCTGGACACGGGAATCGAACCTGGGACCTTTGACTTAGTACGCCAATGCTCTAACCACTGAGCTATCCAGGAATCGTCCCGTGGCAGCATTAAGCCAACTACCGAGTCAAATGGGGCTGCGTTATCTGATAGCCCGTGATCTTAATAAAATCACACATTTGAAGCTGACGATTTCCGCACGTCCATCATAGACTCTGCCTTAAAATATGAGTGAAGAATGACCCTGGGCACGGGACGATTCCTGGATATCTCAGTGGTTAGATCATTGGCGTACTAAGCTAAAGGTCCTGGGTTCAATTCTCGTGTCCAGGTGTCATTTTTCAATTTTATGAATATGATATGTAGATGGAGTAATCTTCACAGAAAGCATAAATAATAGCTTTGGCTATTTGATTCATAGAAACCAGGGTTTGCAAATTGGCAAACTGGATACGGTCCTCGTATGGAGATGGTTTGTTCCATATAGGGTTAAAATAAAACTGGTGTCGCCTTCCACCCTCCCGTGGGCCAGATCTGTCAGGATAGCTCGCGGGGAAGGGTAGGGTCAGTGGCAAGGTAGTTGGTTGGGTTCGAAGTGATACTGGAGGTTTCGAATTCTAGTTTAATGGTAGCACCAAGAGGTAGTACAAAATGTGATTTTAAATGCGATCCAAACGAAATATAAGAATTTTGACGTTTGTGCTCGTGGAAGAACTGGCTTAGTCGTGAAAGTTTTGGCTGATAGTAAGTATGACTGGCATGGCTCGAAACTACAGAGCTCGAACTCGGGATCCTGAACTCAGCGGTCACCCTCTGGTACAAATACTATTGATGAGCCAAATTAGTCTGCTATGGTCCGGCGTCGGGCAGCGTCACTGCCTCCAAAAGAGATGATAATGCGTCAGCCCCGATGTCAATAAAACATATTTTTAAAGACCGATCTTGTCTTGTTACTCCACAACTAGTGCAAGTTTGTTGTGAGTAGTCAATTAAAATCGAAATTTTAATTTAAAACTTCTCTTGAAGAAATGTAATATCAACTGACAGATAAGTTAAAGAAGAAAATATGTCTGGTGTCAATTTTTAAATCAAAGCCCTAAAGTATCAATAATTAATTTTAGATATTCTTTCTTTTGTCAGGTCAATTGATTTTTTACAAATAGTCATCCAACACGTCCTAGCAGCTTACTTTTTTATGCACTGAAACATCATCTTCTTTCCTTATTGAGCTAGGTGTACGAAACAAACATTCAACATGCTATTATTTTTAAATTCTTATAGTCTCAATTTAGATTTTAAAATATAATCTCCAATGGCTTAAATGTTTGTATTACGTTTAGTTATTACGTTGTAGTTCAGTAAAAATATATATAACTTTTGATTATATATATTTTTTCTTACAACCAACCTCCTAAGCTCATCTAAGCTGCCTACCTGGTCCCTGTAGGGACTTTTAATTTGTGACCCCTGGTTTAGATTATTTGACCACTGATGTGGGTATAGACATGAACTAATATTGGCTAAAGGTCACTCTACTTATTTATCTTACAGTTATCAAAGTTGACATCAATCAAATGCTAGAGCTACATAAGACATGAGCTGACATATAAATCCAATAAAGTAGAACTATAATACATTCACGACCTTAGTTTACTTGGGTGAAAGCTCAAAAAGTCACTAGAAATAATCCCTAATATATCCCTACGCTGACAGCTGACATGTCACTTTGGATAGATGTAATGAAAACAGATGGTAATATATGAATGTGATAGTTAACCACAGTAATTTAGACCAATATTATTTATATATTTATTTGAGATCAGGCACAAAGTTTATGCATTGTTTTATTCCACTTAAAAAAATTATTATTCACATCACTTTCACAAAAGGTCTAACTAACATAGTTTAAAAATGGCAACAGACGAATTTAAACCATGTGATTGAACATAACGCAAACAAGTTCTTAACAATGATGCGCCCACGCAGTGGATAAAAATATTTTATTCATTTAACTATTTAGAAGTACTATAAAATAATCATAAAATAATTTGTTTTATATTATATATATATATATATATATATATATATATATATATAAAAAACATGACAAGTAATTTCACTTTTACAAATAAATACGATGACTTAGACATTATAGATAACATTCCAAAACGGATAATAATTACTTTTAATTATGTTTAATATATTGTTTCGGATTGGGTAAAAATAAATTATTAAAAGTTATGAAAGAGTGTAGAAAACTTAAGTCTACGTTATTTTAGATGTAAAATATTATATGTAATTAAAAAACTTAACACTTATAACAAAACAGTGATCTTTTACAAGTGTTGGCAACCCAAAACCAAAACATATGATTTTTGAAATGTAATTGAGGTAAAAACCTATCATGAACAGACTCTAATTAACATGGTAAATAATCGAATTAGATTTTATAACGGTAATTTAATTATGTTAAAAGAGTGTTGACCAATAATTTAAATAAATTAAACGAGTCATTTTGATTTTCTCACAACCACTAGGAGAGAGTAGTATTGTGATCATAAAAAAAGATTGAATTTTAGATTTTGATAAAGGTCAGTGTTGATGATAGCTTGAAACTGAAAAAGTGTTTTTCTCGATACTGTCTGTCTGTGTATCTGGATGTCTGTATCTAGAGATGTGGGACGGAAAATTGCCCCTATATTTTTTCCGGAAAATTTTCAATGATTATTTCTTTAACATAATTTCAACTGGTTGAATGGAACTAATGTAATCGAGATATAGATATCCGAAATGACAACGTCTATACTTAAGTATAATTTCTCCTGAGGACTTTAACACCAGAAACATCATCAAACGAGCTTTAGTGGCCTCGTGGTCTAACGCGCTACTCTCGTAATAGACTAGACTGCCAAATGACAGGGAGATTGGTGTTCTATCCTGGTAGGGTGCACTGAGGGGTGTTTTTCCTAAATAGTTTTCCACTCTCACGGGTGCAATTCCTCTAAATTCAACCTTCCTAATCCTTAACCCTTTAATGTAATTAGTACATAGGGGTATAACCCGAATGGGTAGTAAGACACGTTGTTTAAAAAAGTAGTAAAGAAAAAATGAATGCGAGCCTTTGTAGACCCGTTATGTTTATAAATCGTACTTCAAATTTTTATCATCAATAAGTTAATTAAAATAATTATAAGGTTGGCTCGACATTTGTCTCCACCCCCCACCCCCCCCCATCTTCCGTTCTTCCTACTTCCTATCCACCCCTGCCCCACCCCGTGCCCCCTAACTCCCTCTTATAACCCACTCATCTCTTAACACACTATATTTTGAAGTGTAATAGGCTCTAGGTGCCACATCTACTATTTAACTCCTCCACCACAAGCCACCACTGCAGAAAATTTTCATCTATATCTGTATCTAGAGCTGAAACAGTTTTACCGATCTGGATACAACTTGGTATCTAGGATTTTCATAAGGTTCCCTCGAAGAATTTTTGGAGTTAGACATCAAATCCTAAAATTACTACTAAAATTACTATTCTACTGAAGGTTAAAAAGAGAACTCCCTGTAAAACAACACGACGCGGAGCTAATTTCGAATCCCTGTCGTGTGTACTTAGCGTCATAAACATACTAGCTAACTTTTAGAAGTGTTCGTTAAGCGTGGTGTTCGGATCTCAGCTAACTAGTATTCACTTATATCCTCACAATATATCGGACAGCCAGTGAAGTAGTACAGTGCAAAGAGAAAAAAAGCGGGGGTTATATCTCTGTCAAGTGTGAGCAGTTTTTCCATTGGCGGTTTACCACTCTCCTTTTCACGCAAATGTGGGTACATTAAATTCACCATCTCTACCAAATTAGCGCATATTATTACTCGCTTGTAAAAGATTGTCTTTGTGTCTGTGAAGAGAAAGCATTATCACAATATCAAATCACTTCCGCCAAACTCAAACTTTCCAATTCCTAATCCATTAGTGTAATTATTAATTAGCCTACAAACCGAACGGGTAGTAAGACATGGTGCTAAAATGTGTTGAGTTCATGTGTTCTATAAATAGTATGTGTGCTAGATCACCAGGTAATTACGTTTGAGTTTCCATTTGAGAAACAGGTTTTAATAATAGTTATGGGAAGGTCGGGGTTTGATACCACAGCAAGTTATTTTTGGGTAAATTTTCATAAATAATTTTCCACTTCCAACTCTGAAAAATTGAGATACATTCCCTTAGTAAATCTAATTTATTCAGCCTCGCTTCTTTCTTGTGATAATTATTAGACTTGTAGAAAGCTGGGAGGCTCTATGAGTATTGTAAACGGACATTATAAGTTTTAAAAAATATTCAGGGTAAGCTAAACCAATCGACGCCATAGTATTATATTTAAAGAATATATTATAGATTCTTTCATCGGCGTCGCGCGTATTTACGGAGGTTTTTCTAATAGACTTTCCATTCTCCCTCCGTGCAAATGTGGGTACACTTACTATAATTTAAGCTTGAGGTTTAAGTGGCTAATTTGTTTTGTGTAAATGTTATTTATTATGTCAACAAAATATAGTTCCGAGCATTAAATGATTTTTACAATAATTTTTGTTGTGTTTAAATGCTATTTTGTTTTTTGGTTGTCATTTCTAATATTGATTCGGGGTCCTCATAATTGTATTTGATATTACTTATGAATTTATGTAAAAGTTATCTATTATTTCATTAAAATATATTTGCGAACATTAAATGATATTTAAAATAAATTCATGGTCCTCATAATATTGTATTTAATATTACTTATGATTTTTTGTAAAAGTTATAAAGTATTTCATCAAAATATATTTGCGAACATTAAATTTCTTTGTTGTTTAAGTGGAAAATTTGTTTTGTGTAAACGTTATTTATTATGTCACCAAAATATAGTTTCGAGCATTAAATGATATTTAAAATAAATTTTGTTGTTGTTGTTGTTTAAATGGTATTTTGTTTTTGTTTGGCATTTCTAATATTGATTCAAGGTCCTCTTAATTGTATTTGATATTACCTATGAATCTATGTAAAAGTAATATATTATATTCGTCAAAATAATGTTGCGAACATTAAATTATATTAAAATAAAACCTCCTTCTGCTGTTATAAGTGGCTCAAGGAATAAAACGGTTGTTTCTAGAATAATTAAATCTTTTTCCACTTTATCCTTGTTGAGCAAGCCACCTTCAGAGCAGTTACAATTTATAAATTAATGTGTTAGATTTTGTGTGTATATATGTGTGTGACACCTTACCTTAAACTTATATTAGTTAAAATTATAAACCAATATTTAAGCAGTGAAACTGATTGAAATGATAATATTAATAGTATACTTTTCCCTCCTTTCTACGCATTTCCTACAGCTCAAATATTCTTTGCTAAAGTTATATTAACTACACACGTGTAGTCAATAAAGCTTAACATTTACTATCCTGCGCTATTTAATATTTCAGTCTGGCAATGTTGCCACGTGTATATTTTCATCTCCTTCCTGTCTTTGACTCTCCAAGAATTTCCAACCAACATATTCTAGGGATTAAAAAAACACATTTTCTTACGAGTTATTTTATTGACAAACCGTAAGTGATTAATACATTTTATTTAAAACATCATAGCATACATCAGAAACAACATAACATTTTTAAAATTACATTCACCAATATTATTTAGGTCTTGTGAGCTGTACGACTAATTAAGCGACGCTCGTCTTGTATGGTTGTTTGAGGAGTTTGGATTTCGAACACTGTCCTATTAAATTGAGGTTATAACCAACTCTCCCTCCACACAAATGCGGATACACTTACATCCAATTAATACTGATGGCACATTTAAATTATTGTATGAGTAGTAATAATTTCATTTATTAAATATGTATATGTACGTGCTATCACAAGAAATTGAACTACCAAATGTATTCACTAGATGGCGCCGAATGAAAGTGATTAAAAAAGGAATACAGGTGAATATAAGTTTGGCTTATCATAATAATTTAAATAGCGTTGTGCAAGATGACGTAAATCGCATATTGCAGAATAATAGGTTACTTTCTTCTTGAGTAGTAATCTACCGTCACAATTTATAAATGAAATAAATAAGTATGTGTATGCGTACGTGTGTGAACTTGTCACCTTATCCTAATACAAATTCAATTAATTTAAAACGCTATCCAAACAGTGAAACTGTTTGCAATAATATGCTTGTAGGGTTTTACTGAACCAAATTCTGGTACACATTCTACCTGGTCTAATTATATCAAACGGAAAGTTTGCTCGATCAGCTTTAACTGATTTTTGATTTCTCCTTATTTTTCACTCTCGCAAATGTGGGGTTCCCTTAACAACTGGAAGGAGGTCTTTGATTGGATGACCGTTCTAACATACATTAGTGGTGCTAAAGATATCGAGGTTCGAATCCTTGTGGGCACGCCGTCTAAATGTCAGCCTCATTTCATTCTGGCCTGGGGATGTTGGAATCAAATCCCTGCCGGGTAAACTGTTGGTCGTTGTCCTTCCATATAAAATGCTGGAACATTTTATTAATCATCCATACCATATTATCTTAGTTAATATATAGACGCTTAGCCAGAAAGGGTGCGTGTAATTCTTCTAGATATGACGGAGAGGTCATGGGTTCAACTCTCCGCTGAGGTGTACTGTCACTAGTTCTCACTAATTGGTTTCCCTCCCTCACTCCACGTAAACTCTGGAACATTTCTACCTTAATCCTCCCTACCACGTAAAATGATGGAACATTTTCTTAATCATCCCTAACTCACACTATCATAATTAACATATAGACGTTTAGCCAGAAAGGGCGCGTGTAACTCATCTAGCTATGACGGGGAGGTCGTGGGCTCGAATCTAGCTCGGGTGAACTAGGGTGGTTTTCTTCTTTCCATCACTCCACGTAAACGCTGGAACATTTCTACCTTACTCCTCCTTATCTTCGTCAACAGGGGTCCATGTTAGTATGGCGAATACCTACATCCGCGCATGTTGACGGACGATACCAAACAACCAATTTTAGTAGATTTTGTGGAGGGGATAGCCGCCCCTAACTGACACTTTCAGTTGGAGAGAAGCCCCTAATTGTGCATAATCAGAGCTGTGTCAATGCACTACAACAACGCCCTAGTGATCGATGACGTCACCGGAAAAACCCATTTCCGAGGGAGGGTTGTGACATCATTCAAGGTTGTGATCTATTCCTGTCTCAACTTGTATTGTTAAGCCACCAAATTGGCGCCACATATGAGTTATCAGGGGAACTTATTACCACATCTAAGGTGGAGAGGGGAGTGTTTCCAGGGTCAATGACCTAATGTACTAGCTCACGGTTTCAAGGCCACTATATATTCTTGTCTCGACTTGTCTTGTCGAGCCACCAAACTGGTGCCAGGTATGAGTCAGCAGGGTTGCGACAGAGCGATGACGTCATCAAGCCAACCCATTGCCACATAGAAGGAGGGAGAGGGGAGAGAGTTGCCAGGGTCTTTCATATCCACTAAATCCCTGAAGAGACCCCCGAAGGGTTTCCCAGCTACATTGTCTCTAGGCTCTGTGACCCTTTACATTGCAACCACTGATACCCATCGGGACCGGAACCTTTTCACCGACATGGACCGAGGTCCACGAGTGCCATTCCGGGTATTAGGGCATCCAAAAAAACCAGTACCAGCCCTTCCATACCAGCCTGCATTGGGTTACTTGAGGAAAAAACCCTCTACTGGGACCGGATGTAGGGAGGAGTTGGCTTCTCCGAGTGATCGCCCATCACGAGGAAGTCAGGAGCTCAACCTCCGAACAATCGTCTCTTCAACCTTCGTTCTTAAAAGTCTCCCAACTTTTCTTTCTCACCCCGACACTTGGCTGGTTCATAACAACTGAGCACCGTGACCCCCAGTTGCCAGGGTCAATGACCTCATGTACTAGCTGACGGTTTCAATGTCACGATTTATTCCTGTCTCGACTTGTCTTGTCGAACTGCCAAACTGACACCAGGTATAAGTCATCAGGGCTGTGATAGAGTGATGACGTCATCGGTAAAACCCATTGCCACATATAAGGGGAAGGGGGAGGGTTGCCAGGGTCAATGATTTCAAGTACTAGCTCACGGTTTAAAGGTCACGATCTATTCCTGTCTCGACACTTAGAGCCGTCAAACTGGTACCAAGTATGAGTCATCAGGGAAAACTCATTGCCACATAGAAGACCAACGGGAAAAAACTCCAGAAATAAACCTTTGCGAAATTGAAGGAGGACAACAGGTCGTTAACCCCATGTCGTCATGGAAATAACCAGAGGGGAAATGGAGGGGAAATTTTCTCGTGGATGTGGAAAGGGGGTCAAACTTAGAGGGGGAAGGGGAAAGCACTGTACTCAGCCAGTGCTATAAATAACAACCAATCACAGCGCTGTACTGAGCCAGTGCTATAAATAGCAGCCAATCACAGCGCTGTACCCATAAGCCATACTAGCTACTCACATCCTTAGCCTGGGCTCGATTCCTAGCTTGGCCGAAAAAAATTTCACTGGCTTTCCTTTTCACAATGATGAATTAACGGCCGGGAACTTGATGTTGTGTCTGTTTGAGATTTAAGTCAGTTTTTAATTCGTGTGATATAATATAATTATATATATATATATATAATATAATTATATATATATATATATTGATATAATCAGACGGTTCAGAAAGTGCACGTTTAATACCTCAAATAAATGAGAAAAAAAAATTAAAACAAAAACAATGCTCTAAAACCCTTCTTCCTAGTTTATGCCACCAGGGTTTGTTGGCTGAAAATTCTTGGTCTTCTATTGGCAGTAGTGGATATTTATGCCCTAACCCGTCTTCTGAGGTTGGAACACCATGTAGGTGTGGTTACTTGAGCCCCATGAGAAAATGTGATTATTATGATGATTATGTGGTGCCAGTAGAAGTCTTGAACCTAACTAAAGCCAAATTAACCAGACTATGGCGACTATAGGAATAATTTTCCTTCCGGAAAAAATACCTATAGTACCACCGGGAATCGAACCTGGGAACTCTGGATAAGAAGTCGGGAATGCTGACCTTTATAACACTAAATATACATGGATAAAAAAAAGTATTCCGTTCATCTCAAAACAAAAAGAACGCTTTATGTATGGTCAAAATGTTATTGATTTGACTGATGAGTCTTCAACCCGAAGGTTGGTTTGATGCGCTTCCCACTCACCTGAAGCTGGAAATGCACTCAGCCCTTTGGTGGCTAGTGCCGACCACACTATCTGATAGAAAGCACATATACTAGAGAAACTAAGAAAATGCGGTGGTTTCCATTTGTATTCTGCACTAAAATTCTACGAGCGAGTGCGAGATAGCCTACTGATTTTGCCAGGAAAGGTATTTTCACATATCTTCCAGGGTTCTTTTACATGCCACAATGGAATTTACTTCCCCACCGAAGGAAGTTGTGCTACTGATGTTTATCGCTCAAGAAACATCCGTCGACCTCAGCTGGGTTTCAACCCGCAAACTTCGGGTCCTAGCTCTACCCCAAGATCACCGAAGTTGACAAAATGTTGACATTTAGCTCAAAATAAAACCAATATGTTTAAAACCTTCTTCGGTGGCCTCATGGTTTAAGTCGTTACTCTCGTAACAGACTGTACGGCTGATGACAGGTATATCGTGTTTACAATCCTGGTAGGACGAACTGATGATGGTTTTTTCTAAATTGTTTTTCACTATTATTATTATTATTATTATTATTATTATTATTATTATTATTATTATTAGCACCGCGTCTTACTACCCGTTTGGGTTGCACGCACTTACGCTAATATGTAATGGAAGGGTGATTGTGGGATGAAATGGAGGACCTAAAGTTTTAACGTGGGATCCAAACCACGGTGGAGACCTGGAATTCTACACATTCACAAGTTGTGAGTTTTCCACTATTCCTCCACGCAAATGCGGATACACTCTCTAAATTCATCCCTTCTCATCCCTAACACATTAGCATTATTAGTAGACTACATATGCGTATAACCTGAACAGATAGTAAAACGCGATGCCAAAAAATGTATGATGAGTTTAAACTTTAAATACTATATCATTGATAAGTCTAATGTTTAAATTAGCTAATCATTTTTGTACCTATTTTGTGTCATTTGTTTCAAGATGAATTTCTAATTTAGAGTTTTAACCCTGTACTCAATTTTGAGCAACCACATGAATTCTAGAGGGCAAGTGGAACTCATTGATATGCAAACAGAACAGAGATTACAAATTTATTTTAAATGATCAAGACTACCCGATCAAATTGGTTTTTTTGAAGCAACCTAGCCTAACGAATATTTTTTCAACTTTAGTCGTTTAGTAAATGCACAATCCTAGGTTTAGTGGTTTGTAGACGGCCAAAACACGAAATTGAGTAGTAGAACTTCAGGCTTTGGTAATTTTAAAACGTCCAATCCTAAGACTGAGCAAAAGTTCTGTCCATTGGTCGTTTTAGGGCATTGGGTCCAACATATCTACTACATCCAACGAGATAGTCTGTCATAGCAACGAAACTGTTTTGCTGTCAGGTAAAAGTGGGATAACTTGCGCTGCATGCAATACAGAGGCATTTCTAACATCATATATTGTAAAATATAAGGACTGATTTTGGCGATTTTTGTCCGCTGCGTAAAGAGTTTTGTGCATGAACATGTAGGCCAAATACTGAGACATGATAGTTTTACGAAAATTATTATAGAAGAAGATGTGGAAGAGAGAGAGTCAAGAGGGAGACCCAGGCTGGAGTACATGGATCAGACAGCGGACGATGTTGGCAGAAGAAGTAACAAAGATGTACAAAATTTGTCCTAGGATAGGCAAAAGTGGAGAGCTGCAGAGAAACCAATCGCAAGATTGGTTGCCTAATGATGTTTTTATTTAGCTCTACGTCTTACTACCCGTTCGGGTGATACGTTTATTTACTGATTACACTAATAGTTTTAGGGATTAGGAAGGCTATATTTAGAGGAAGTGTACCCACATTTCCATGGAAGGAGAGTGAAAAACAATTTTAGAAAAAACAGCCTCAGTACAACCGATCGAGATTTGAACCTCGACCTCCCGTCATCGGCAGTCTATTCTAGCACGAGAGTAGTGCGTTAAACCACGCGACAACCGAAATAGGTCCTAATGATGTTGTCAGTAGAGATGAAAATTTTCCAGGAAATTTGAAATCCAAAAATTGTTTGCTTGTGGTTGAGAGGTTAAATTGTAGAGGTGACACTTAGAGCCTATTATACCTCAAAATTAGTGTGTTAAGAGACGAGTGGGTTATAAGAAGGGGGGAGGGGGGACGGCGGGGTGGGTGAAAGATAGGAAGCACGGAGATAAGGGGGGGGAGACAAATGTCAGGCCAACCTTAAAATTATTTTAAATAATTTATTGATGACAAAAAATTGAGGCATGATTTATGAACATAGCAGTTCAACAAAGGCTCGCATTCATTTGTGTCTTTATTTTTTTTAGCACCACGACTTACTACCCGTCCGGGTTATACGCTTATGTACTAATTACGCTAGTGTGTTAGGGATGAGGAAGGTTAAATTGAGAGGAATTGCACCTGCATTTGCGTGTAGTGAGAGTGGAAAACTATTTAAGAAAACCTCTCTCAATGCACCCGACTGGGATCGACTCCAATATCCCTGTCATCGGCAGTCTAATCTATTGCGAGAGTAGCGCGTTAGACGGTTCGGCCACTGAAGCAGGTGTTTCTTTACTAATACTACTACTACTATCACTGTTATTATTATTACTGTTATTATTATTATCTATTTAATTAGGGGACGATATTTTACAGAAATAATAGTTGAACATTTTCCGCTTTGGAAAATTTTCCGAAAAAAATATAGAGACAATTTTCCAAAACGGAAAATTTTCCGTCTCACATCTCTAATATAGACAAGTTCATAGTTGCTGTATTAGGTAAATCTACCCACTGAGCCACGGTAACCAGCTAACCTTCCCTTAGTTTCTGGAAGACCTATATATATCGAAGGTTATAGGACAAGATCTTGAATCAACAGAAAAAAGGTAAACTCATAAGTTTATAGGTCCAAAGTGTGAGTCTCTTGGCTGTTATCTGAGAGTTTGTTGACACGCGGGGTGTGATAATGAGAGAGCTGATAGCGTTGCGGCATCAGGAACGACGAGCATAACATTGGGAAAGGTCAGTGATGCGTACACGCTCCGCAGGAAAATATGAGA